>LR812526.1:711726-837248 GCA_903798195.1 Danio kyathit | reverse complement strand
CCCCCCCCCCCCCCCCTTCACCAGGGGGCCCCGTCAATAATCCCTCCAGGGGGGCCCCCGCATTTTGCGCTGCGCCACTGCGAACATATACACATAATTAATAATAATGTTGGATAATAATAATAATGATGTGGATCTTGGTGGGGATTTTTTTAAACACAACTAATTTTGTCCTAAATGAGCATAAACAGTTAGGAAAGCAGTCGAATGCTTTCATTATAACGTTAGATGTGTGCATTTATTAAGTGAAACCTCTGTTATTTCATGTAATCACACTAAAAATGTCAATAAATGAGGTTCATTCGTTGATCTTTAATCAGAATGTGTAAGTTATACAGTGAAAAAAAGATTAATGAGATTTGATAACTTGATTCTTTATAATAGCTATTAATTTTAATAAGCTGAACTGTTTGCTAGTTTATTTGCTGCTAATGTACACTATTTATTCTTTCTTTTGTAAATAATAATAATAAAACATTACTGACTGTTTAACTGTTTAATTACAATAAAACAGCTCCAGATGAACATATTTAGTAATTTGGGGATTTTTTTGGGGGGGTAGGGGGGGGGGGGGGGGATATGCCTTATTATGGTGGGCATATCCCTTAATGTCACATCCCAATGTTGACAGGTATGCATTTTTGCAGTGTAATGTTTCCCTAGCTAAATAAACACTATCAGCAATCAAATCTGTTCCTCTTCCATATGCACACTGAAACTTCCGTGTCCGTAAATGAATTCATCAGTCTGATCAAAACAAGGCGACTGTAAATGGCACGACGCCTCTAGAATAACAGCAGTAGCGTCTCTCATCGAGCGGCCATCATCTGTTTTATTGCTGATGGGCTTTTTTCTTCTCCCCGTTCGTAACGCAGCAAAGGGAAACTGTCAGGCTAGTTTCTGACACGCATTTACATTCTCCAATGACAAGTGACACCAGCAAAAGGCCACAGAAAACTGTTTATTGATCAGCGTAAAACTATTCAGCGGAGCAGATAAGGTTAGAGCCGAGCGCGCCGTACAGAACGCCACTTCATTACATCACGCCGGCTGTATTTCTGCGCCCATAAAGAGCTGCTGATTGGCTGGTGAAGATGTTGATTTGTCCAGGCCTGCCGCTCATCACGGCTATTAACTTCTCTCTGCGGTCATTCATAATCTCTTGCATACTAAACGGCCGGCGTGTCACGGCGCATTTACGGGGAGAGCGATTGGAAAACGGCCAGCTAATGAAATGGGAACAACTGGCGGCCAAAGTCATTTGACACTGCCAGCGGTCGGCGGCTCACAATTAAATGAATTCCCACTGCATTCTGACCTTTAGCACAGCACAACAGAAGCAGAGGCCGGGAGCCTGGCGTCAGCTGTTGAATCAAAGTCAAAAGCTTTGCATGTAGAGAAATTAAAGTGCAGATCAGAGCACTGTGAGCAAAGCATCAGACAGACGGGTGTGTGTGAACTTTGTGTTCACCTGGAAAACACACAAGCAGCGCTTACATCTGGAGTGTACATTTGCACATTCAATTTCAATTCTAATTCACACTGCAGACCTTGATTGTCAAGTACTATTTTGTGACTGTATTAGATCTTTTTATTTGATCTTTATTCATTCGTTCATTCATTAAGTGGCATATTTAGGCATGGGCAATATGGGCGATCGCCCAGGGCGGCATCTTGCACAAGGAGACAAATAAGTGCCCTAGAAAAACTTTGAGATAAGATTTACTTTATGCAGGTATATTGTGTGGTTATCCAGCCTGATCTCACGAGGAAACGTAAGTATTTTACGTTTTGTCAGTTTAGTGGCTAATTCGTACGAATTCGTACGAGTTCAGTCGTACGAAAATGTACGATTTTAAAAAGGAGGCGTGGCACCTAACCCCACCCCTAACCCCAACCGTCATTGGGTGATGGGCAAATCGTACTAATTTGTACGAATTAGATCGTACGAATTCATACGAATTAGCCACTTTTCAAAAAGTTACGAATTGGCCGTGAGATAGCGTTGGGTTATCCAAGAATAAAGACGTTAGGGGCTATTCACATTTGGCATCTTTTGCACACGCAAGTTTGTTATTCTTTATGTGCAACGAAACAACGCTGGTGAAAACAAATTGATGCATGTGTGCAGAAAACCATTCCCACGTGCCTTACACGCGCTGCCTCCTGATCCCGGCTGTTTCAGCCTGATCTCACAAGGAAAAGTATTTTACGTTTTGTCAGTTTAGTGGCTAATTCATATGAGTTGAGTCGTACGTAAATGTACGATTTTAAAAATGACCCAACCCCGCCCCTAAACCCAACCGTCATTGTGTGATAGGCAAATCATACTAAATTATATGAATTAGATCATACAAATTCATACGAATTAGCCACTAAATCAAAGTTACTAATTGCCGTGAGATTGTGTTGGTTGTTTACATGCACGCTGATATGCGTCAACATGCAAGTCGACAAAACTAAAGTTTATATCATATGATGAAGATGATACTTTGACTAAGTTTGGCTATGAAGCAGAAAGGAGGAATAATGAGGCTACTAAAACATCATAATATTAATTCTCTGTCATAAGTCGGGTCTAAGACAACAGATAATTCTATAAAACATGTAATTTTTGCATTCTATAGAACTGTCATAATTAATATTCATGCAAAAGTCTTAGAATATTACTCCAGTTGGGTCTTTACATTGTTTTTCAGTTCCATTTAGAATTGTTTTATGTTATTTTTTAGAATAATAGTTGTATAATAATAACAACAACAACAACAACAACAACAATAATCATTCATTCATTTTCTTGTCGGCTTTGTCCCTTGCGGGGTCGCCACAGCGGAATGAACCGCCAGCTTATCCAGCACGATTTTACGCAGCGGATGCCCTTCCAGCCGCAACCCATCTCTGGGAACTTCCACACACACATTCACACTCATACACTATGGACAATTTAGCTTACCCAATTCACCTGTACCGCATGTCTTTGGACTGTGGGGGAAACCGGAGCACCCGGAGGAAACCCACGCGAACCCAGGGAGAACATGCAAACTCCACACAGAAACGCCAACTGACCCAGCCCAGCCGAGGTTCGAACCTGCGACCCAGCGACGTTCTTGCTGTGAGGCAACAGCACTACCTACTGCGCCACTGGGTTGCCCAACAACAATAATAATAAACAAATTGTTATATTTATTGAACATAAATATATTTAAATGTATTTATAATTATTATTTTAAATGTATATATTTAAAATACATATTTAAATATTTTAAATATATCTAAACTCAACCACATAGTGTCTTTATTTTTTGGGGGATGTTTGGGGTGGTTTTGCTCAGGGTGCCATTTAAACTAGCACTGCAACTGCATTCATTCATTCATTTTCCTTCAGCTTAGACTCTATTTCAGAGGTCTCCACAGCAGAATAAACCGCCAACTATTTAACATATGTTTTACACAGCAGATGCCCTTCCAGCTGCAACCCAGTACTGGGAAACCTCCATACACACACACACACACACACTCATACACTATGGCCAATTTAGTTGATCAATTCCCCTATAGCGCATGTGTTTGGACTGTGGGGGAAACCGGAGCACCCGGAGGAAACCCACACCAACACGGGGAGAACATGCAAACTCCACACTGAAACACACACTGACCAAGCCGAGGCTCGAACCAGTGACCTTCCTGCTGCTGTGCCGCCTTTTTCACCTTTATTTATAGAAGATTTTCACAAATTAAAAAAGCGACAAACATTTTATAATAATAATGATAATAATAATAATTATAATAATAATAATAATAATAATAATAATAATAATAATAATAATATTAATAATAAAAATAATAAAAAAAAATTAAATTAAAATAAAAAATAATAATAATAATGATAATAATAATAATAATATTAATAATAAAAAAATAAAATAATAATAATAATAATAATAATAATAATGATGATGATAATAATAATAATGATGATAATAATAATAATAATAATAATAATAATAATAATAATAATAATAATAATAATAATAAAAATAATAATAAAAAAATTTAATTTAAATAAAAAAATAATAATAATGATAATAATAATAATAATAATATTAATAATAAAAAAATAATAATAATAATAATAATAATGATGATAATAATAATAATGATGACAATAATAACGATAATAATAATAATAATAATATTAATAATAATAATAAAAATAATAATAAAAAAATAAAATAAAAATAATAATGATAATGATAATGATAATAATAATAATAATAATAATAATAATAATAATAATAATGATAATAATAATATTAATAATAAAATAATAAAATAATAATAATAATAATGATGATAATAATAATAATAATGATAATAATAATAATAATTTAAAAAAATAAATAATAATATTAATGATGATAATAATAATAATAATAAGAAAATAATAATAATATTACTACTAAAAATAATGATAATAATAATAATAATAATAATAATAATAATAATAATAATAATAATAATAATAATAATATAGCATCATCAAGCACACTTTGCATGTAGAGAAATTGAAGTGCAGATCAAAGCAGTGAAAACATCAAACAAAGGGGTGTGTGTGAACTTTCTGTTCACCTGAAAAACACACAAGCTACTTTTACATCTGGAGTGTACATCTGTACATTTAATTTGTACATTCAATTTCAATTCTAATTCACGCTGCAGATCTTGATGGTCAATTGCAAATTTGTGACTTTTTTTTCTCCTTTATTCGTTCATTCAGCAGAGGTCGCAACAGCGGAATGAACCAGTGACCTTCTTGCTGTGAGGCCACAGTGCTAACCACTGAGCGTGACCGTGTATTATTTATAGGATATTTTCACAAATTAAAAAAAGCAACAAACATTTTAGAATACTACTACTACTACTACTACTACTACTAATAATAATAATAATAATAATAATATAGCATCATTAAGCAAGCTTTGCATGTAGAGAAATTTGTGTTCACCTGGAAAACACACAAAGGCTGCGTTTACATCTGGAGAGTGAATCTGAATTCTAATTCTAATTCACACTACATATCTTGATGGTGAATTCCAATTTTGAGACTGTATGGCCCACTTACACTACAAAATAATTTTTGCTGCTTGTTCAAATTACTTATTTAAAATGAGCTGAAACAACTCAATTCTTGACACTTTTTTGCATTTTTTTAATGTTCAATCCACTTAATCTTAATAGTTAACATAATCGTTACAACATAAGAATTTGTGTTGAATGAGTTGAACATGAATGAATTGTGTGGAGCCCTGCATTTTTACAGTGAACGTCTTTTTTTTCTTTATTTATAGGATTTTACATTAGAATACTATCTATTTTATTCATATATATAGTTGAAGTCAGAATTATTCGCCCCCATTGAATTTCCCCCCCCCCCCTTTTTTTAATAATTGCCAAATGATGTTTAACAGAGCAAGGAAATGTTCACAGTATGTCTGATAATATTTGTTCTTCTGGAGAAAGTCTTATTTGTTTTATTTCGGCTAGAATAAAAGCAGTTTTTAATTATTTAAACACCATTTTAAGATCAATATTATTAGCCCCTTTAAGCTATATATTTTTCTCGATAGTCTCCAGAACAAACCATCATTATACAATAACTTGCCTAATTTCCCTAACCTGCCTAGTTACCCTAATTAACCTAGTTAAGCCTTTAAATGTCACTTTAAGCTGTATAGAAGTGTCTTGAAGAAAATCTAGTCTAAGATTATTTACTGTCATCATGACAAAGAGAAAATAAATCAGTTATTAGAGATGAGTTATTAACACTATTATGATTAGAAATGTGCTGAAGTAATCTGCTCTCCATTAAACAGAAATTCGGGAAAAAATAAACAGGGGGGCGAATAATTCTGACTTCAACTGTATGTGTATATATATTCACCTGGGAAACAAAAGAGACTGTTTAACATCTGCGGTGTACAATTGAATTCTAATTCACATTGCTGATCTTGATAGTCAATTCAGATTTTGTGACTGTATTCGATCTATTTTGATGGTCCATGCTCTTAGCTTTAGAACAATAACTATTGTGAAAAGTCTTATACAAATAAGCTTGAATTGAATATCGTTTAAATTTCCACATATAAACGAGGCCTGAATCTGAACTGGATACATTTTTTTTCTGCTTACACATACATGGGAAATATCCCGCCTGTCCCACATGAATGGGAAAAATAAACAAACAAATAAATAATAATAGGACTTGGGTCACTTAAAGCAATGTGTGCTACATTGGGTTAATGACAATACAGTACTCTGATCATAAACCATAACCATAAAACCATAAAGTTACTTATTTGTTAATAATTTTATACAACAATTTTAATTTTGTATCTGTAAAGTTTAATCAGACAACACTGCACATAAACCATCTAGAGGTGTATACACAGTCAAGCCTGATATCATTAATACCCAAAATGACGCCTCTTGAACATCCTTTTATTATCTTTTGGGAGAAGCCGGTGTAATTTCTGATCAAAAACAAACTTGCTGGTTGAACAAAAGTAAACTTTAATTCACTTAAGACTTGACTGTATACTGTGCATCTGGAAAGTATTGATAGATCTTCACGTTTTCCACATTTGTTTATGTTACAGTCTTATTCCAAAATGGATTAAATTAATTTATTTCCTCAACATTCTACACACAATCCCCCATAATGACAATGTGTGAAAGCTGTAAAATCACATGTACATCAGTATTGACAGCCTTTGCTCAACACTTTGTTGATGCGCCTTTGGCAGCGATTACAGCCTCAAGTCTTTCTGAATATGATGCCACAAGCTCGGCACACCTGTCTTTAGGGATTTCCTCTTTGCAGTACCTCTTAAGCTCTATCAGGTTGGATGGGAAGCGACGGTGTTCAGCCATTTTCAGATCTCTCCAGAGATTTTCAAAAGGATTTAGGTCTGGGCTCTGGCTGGGCCACTCAAGGACATTCCCCGAGTTGTTGTGAAGCCGCTCGATTGATATTTTGGCGGTGTGCTTTGGGTCATTGTCCTGCTGGAAGATGAAGCGTCGCCCCAGTCTGAGGTCAAGAGCACTCTGAAGCAGGTCTTCATTCAGGATGTCTCTGTACATCGCTGCATTCATCTTTCCCTCTATCCTGACTAGTCGTCCAGTTCCTGCTGCTGAAAAACATCCCCACAGCATGATGCTGCCACCACCATGCTTCACTGTAGGGATGCTATTAGCCTGGTGATGAGCGCTGCCTGCTTTTCTCCAAACGCAACGCCTGGCGTTCACTCCAAAGAGTTCAATTTGAGTCTCATCAGACCAGAGAGTTTAGTTTCTGATGCTCTGAGAGTCCTTCAGATGCCTTTAGGCAGACTCCAGGAGGGGAGTGTCTTCCGTCTGGCCACTCTACCATACAGGCCTGATTGGTGGATTGCTGCACAGATGGTTGTCCTTCTGTAAGGTTCTCCTCTCTCCACAGAAGAACGCTGGAGCTCAGACAGAGTGAGCATCGGGTTATTGATCACCTCCCTGACTAAGGCCCTTCTCTCTCCAGATCACTCAGCTTAGATGGCCGGCCAGCTCTAGGAAGAGTCCTGGTGGTTCTCCATCTTCCACTTACGGATGATGGAGGCCACTGTGATCATTGGAACTTTCAGAGCAGCAGAAATGTTTCTGTAACCTTCCCCAGTCTTGTGCCTCCAGACAATCCTGTCTCGGAGATCTACAGACAATTCCTTTGTCTTCATGCTTGGTTTGTGCTTTGACATGCACTGTCAACCCTGGGCCCTTATATAGACAGGTGTACGCCTTTTCAGATCATGTGCAATCAGCTGAATAGACTACAGGTGAACTCCAATGAAGCTGCTGAAACATCTCAATAATGATCAGTGGAAACAGAATGAACCTGAGCTCAATGTAGAGCTTCACGCTAAAGGCTGTCAATACTGATGTACATGTGATTTATCAGCTTTTTATTTTGAATAAATGTGCAACAATTTCAAAAACTCTTTCTTCACATTGTCATTATGGGGGATTGTGTGTAGAATGTTGAGGAAATACATCAATTTTATTCACTTTGGAATAAGGCTAGAACATAAACAAATGTGGAAAAAGTGAAGCGCTATCAATACTTTTCGGATGCACTGTACATATAATTTTTATAGTTTCTTTATTTTCCACTTGTCTAAATGTCTTTCTGTCTTCTTACGTTGATGTTTCTGCAGGGTCCCAGATATCCATTGACAATCAGAGGGGGTCAACTCTTTCAGTAATGTTAGTTTGTGAAATACATGCTTCAGTGAATCAAATGTTTGCATTTATTTAAGTTACATCTGATTTATTAATAAAACATGTTTAAGCTTTCAGTGCTTTGAGGGATATTTAGTGTATTCTGACCTCAGATTAGCCATTTCAGAGGTTACTGTAGAACAAACTATGCATCTAGTTTGACTTTACCTTTAGGCTATATGTAGAAACAAACACTTATTTTAGGAGGAAAGGGTCTTGTGAATGTTTATGATGTCTATTGCTGATTTAGATCTGCAGTTTTAGACTGAATGAATGTTTTCTTGCATAAACAGATTGGTGCATTTATTCATTCGTGATGGTATGAACCGTTATGGGGTGGTCAAACGTATATCTATATTATCTATTATCAAAATAATACATCCATTCCTCGCTATTTAAAGGCTGACCTCCACATACATCTTGTTTTGATGTCCTTCAGCAGGGATCAAGCATTACTTAGTGCAGGTTCAATCCCTCCCAACCCCCTTGTATTTTACACGCTGTATGTACAGTATGCATGTGTATATACCCTGAGCTCCTGTAAAACACACAAAAAATCCTTGTGTTTCCACACAGTTGACGAATAAACTCAATCTGATTCAGATTTAAGCCGTATCCCGAGCGCTCCGCCATAATGCAGATGCCATAAACATCAGGTGACAGAACTGTCAGAGTTCATTAAACGCTCGTCACCAATGATAATGCAGTGCGCACGAGTCAGCAGCCTTGTGTGTGGCTGGAGATTCATTGACCAATGTCACATCGCCAATAGATTTATGTATGCAAATGAGCGGTCAATACTTCCAGCAGCACCTAAATGTACTGTATCGCTCGCCGTCCGTGACACCGTCAAATAAAATCAAGCAGCAGCACCAGGCTCTGATAAACTAGATTTTGGACTTTTCCGAATGAGAAACAGCGCAGTATTTTTCCCTTCACTGCCCTAAAGCTGGAGGCAGGTTTTGGTGAGTGTTTATAAGCGTCCCGCATGCTCATATTCCCTGAATTTGCTTAAAGGGCCCCGGGGGGATTCACAAATTCAAAGCAAAGGTTGCAGTTTGAGTTTAATCATTAGGCCTCAGACAGAAAGTCAATTAGCGGAGATCGATATTTTTAAGAAACATTGAAATCAGGGGAGGGCACGACTGCCTCTATTAAAGAGCGCTAATGCATGCAAATACACAATTAACAGAGCAGCGCGAGCGCTCAGGGAACACACACCGAACATTTGATCAGGTGAAAACAGTGCTTTGCTACTCTCAGATTTACAGCATGTCCTAACAGCAAAATTCCAGTGACAAGCAATGTGGCGTCTGCAACATACGAGACATGACAGAAACATTTAAACAGCAGCCACTACTCTCACTATGAAATGGTAAGGGTTATAATCTAATGAACATACATTAAAGCTCCCGAACATTATTAATAGGCTACTGACTGACTGATGTTCTGACTTTCATTTCCAAAGCGTCTGCTACAGTAGTTATTTTATTTTCAAGATCTGAGCTGAACTATCTGTCTGCTGCTGCTGTAAATGTCATGTAAAAGTGTTTAAACTCACATTGGGAGCATTTAACACTGAATAAAGCACATAATCTGTTCCTGAGGTGATCATTGTCAGATTAGTGTAATAATAATGCCTATTAATAATGTTGATATGAGTTAATTACACCATTAATAAGACCATTTTGTTGTTAGTGCATTGGCTGGTGTTTCTGTAATGTTGTGTTGTGTTGTGTTTGATGCATACAGACAAATTGGTTGCCGCATCGCATGAAGTTAGGACACAGTGTAAAATAGAAATTTCACGCATCACCGTCGCAGATGATCAGGACAAAAGAAATCCTTTTTAATGGGAAAAGACACCTTTAATCATGTGTCGCAGTGTCATGTAACATTAGTTAGAACATGTTGTCTATTTTAACAATCTAGGCAGAAAGTCTGAAGCTCATGCCGCAAAAGCACTAAGGGCGTGTCTGAATCCACTTTACTAAAAGCCATTTTAGGGATGAAAAAATACAGTTTGCGTCCTGGCGCATGGTCTAACAGGGCTGTGCTTATTCTCTTAATGAGTTCTGGCTGTGTTTTGAGCATAACCTGCGTTAAACCAATCAGAGTCTCGTCTCTCATTCCCTTTAAGAGTCAGTTGTGTCACTCCATGGCTCATTTGCTATTTACATGGCGACTTTGTAAGTGTAAAAACTGAGCGCTTCATTAGTGAGAAAACAGTTAAACAGAGCATCTGCAGTGCCAGGATAAAGAACGAGCCTCCTCCATTCAGCCTCTTTACTTTACTTTTACTCTTTACTCCTTTACTTTGGTGGAGTGATGAAACGGTGGAAACTCACTCCACTGAACACATCCATTAGCCCACATATTTAATCTCCTTTGTTAAGCACAAAGATTTGTGTCTAAACTATTTCTAAATTCAGTTCTAATCTCCAGCAAAGGAATAAATGAACAATAATAATGAAGTGTGGCCAAACAACTGAGTTATATCCAAACACACGTCCTGTTCTTATGCCCCATATGGTGATGCAGACGTCTCCAAAACCCCACAGCTGGACAAATCTACACTTGTGTTTATTAAACTAATATAAATCTGCATTTAATAAATAATCCTGCTGATAATAATAACATTATACTGATGCAGATCGTCATGAATAAACTGAAAAAGCCCCCCGAGGTGAAGAAGGCATGGAGGCAGTGGTGTTTATATTGATGTAGAAAATCATCATTTCTGGATCATTTTAATCCTTTAGTTGTGTTCATCTGTAAAGATATCTGTGTGTTGCTGATCATCCTGTGTGTATTCAGCAGTGTGTAAGAATTTAAGGCGCATAACTAATGCACTCTGCACTGGACTTTAGAGCAGCTTTTAGTTGGTCAATTGTGCAGTCTGTTTCAGTTCCTCAGAATAGTAACGCACACCAAAAAAATGTAGTGCTCCAATGAAGACCTACAAATATAAATTATATCAATAATTTACATATAACATAGTTGTCAATCTTTCTATCTATATTTTGTATGGTGAGGGTCTAACAAATACAAATTTTATGTAATTATTAAATCCAGAAACATTTGTCCCCACTCACAATCATGAAGCCCTCCAGCAGGGAAAGCAGATGAAGGTTTAGTTTTAAAAGTGAAAGTTTATTTATAATATTCAGTTTTGTTTTGTTTGTTTTTTTTTATTTTATTTAAGTTTTAATTTAACTTTAAATTTAGTTTTTTTTGAAAAGACGATTGAGAGATAGAAGCAAAAGACATCAAATAAATTTAAATAAAGTTAATTATCTATACTACTTAGATTTTTAGACATCTGGACTAGAAACAAGTCAACAAATCAAAGTAAGAAAAGCTGTAGTGTACAGAATATACTATATATATATATATATATGGCGGTGGCGCAGTAGGTAGTGCTGTCGTCTCACAGCAAGAAGGTCGCTGGTTCGAGTCCCGGCTGGGTCAGTTGGCGTTTCTGAGTTTGCATGTTCTCCCTGTGTTCGCGTGGGTTTACTCCGGGTGCTCCGGTTTCCCCCACAGTCCAAACACATGCAGTACAGATGAATTGAGTAGGCTAAATTGTCCGTAGTGTGTGAGTGTGAATGAGTGTGTGTGGATGTTTCCAGAGATGGGTTGCAGCTGGAAGGGCATCCGCTGCGTAAAACATGTGCTGGATAAGTTGGCGGTTCATTCCACTGTGACGACCACAGATTAATAAAGGGACTAAGCCGAAAAGAAAATGAATGAATGAATGAAAAGACGATTGAGTGATAGAAGCAAAAGACATCAAATAAATTTACATCAAATTAATTAATTATCTATACTACTTATTTTTAGACATTTGGACTAGAAACAAGTTAACACATCAAAGTAAGAAAAGAATTTTCTGCTTTATATAATATATAATAATTAGATAATAAATAAATAAATAAATATATATATATATAATACAAAACTTTTATTTTGGATGCTGTTAATCTTAGCCCAGTACTAATTAAAACATTTGTTGTCATGACTTGTTGTCATATATATATTTATTACAGTGCTTTTTTTGTATTATTTTTTTATAAACACCTGTGCAACTTAAGATTAGTTTTGTGCTCCAGTATCATCATTTGTTGATCTGTTTACCCAGCATGATGACCCCTCATCTTCGATGCACCCTACGCAGGGTTTAATAGTCACCCGTGTTGAATGCAACACACTTCACATCTGATATGCTGGAGTTTCATCGGCTCTGACCCTCAGCACAGAATTAAACGCACAAAGGTCTGACTCCAGAAATCATTTCTCTTGTCCGCCGCAAAATGAGCAGGCATTGGATTATAAAGAACATCACAAAACAGATAAGAGAAATGAATTAGCACCAGCCTTATCTCGCCGCTTGCTTGCCAACATGATGCTGAACTTCAAATTTGGCAAAATCAGGAAACACACATGCGGAGCGATTCCTCAAACCCAGCAGCACACGGTCTGGAGGAAAGAAGAGAGAGAAAACCACTGTGATTTCAGTTTGAGGATTCACAGCTAAATTAATATCAGAGAACAGATAAAGGTGCATTACAGCTGGAAACGAATTAGACGAGAGGAAATATGAAACGGATATATTGCATTAGCTGTTATTACAGAACTATGAGAGATGCTTTGCTGGAGATTCACATTTGCAAGCTGATGATATTGTTTTTGCGGCTCTGGCAGCAGCGTTCATGACAAACTGATGCAATTTCAGCGCTGTCGTGATATTTGTCTCGTGCGTGTTCCTCGGAGCTCAGATTTAAATCGCAGGGGTCCGGGGCCCTTCTGCTGACAGCACACAAATAATTACAGGCCGCTCTCTTCATTGGCTCTTATATTGCTGCTCTTATCTGAAGGCCCGCGGTGCGCTTGATCAAGTAAGGTCACTGTATTCTGACCAGAACACAACATAACACTGCTTTTGGAGATACGATAAATAAAAGCCAGACAGCGCTTTATCAGCTGGGTTATATAGTGAGTGTGTGTGTGTTTTTCAGAAAGTGTTTTCACTAAATATGGGGGAGTGTGTATTACTAGATTTTTCTTTCAAAGCATTTGATTATTTCTTTTCAACTGGGTTGTAAATATTCAGTACATCATGTGGGCTGCAGAGGGCGTCTTTCTGCTGGTTTAGCTGCTTTCATTCATTAATTACCAACTCTGATTATAGAGAGAGAGAGAGAGAGAGAGAGAGAGAGAATCAATAATATTATACTAAACAGGTATATGGGTGTCACGGTGGCGCAGTGGGTAGCACAATTGCCTCACAGCAAGAAGGTCTCTGGTTTGAGCCTCGGCTGGGTCAGTTGGTGTTTCTGTGTGGAGTTTGCATGTTCTCCCTGTGTTGGAGTGGGTTTCCTCCGGGTGCTCCGGTTTCCCCCACAGTCCAAACACATGCGCTATAGGGGAACTGATCAACTTTGGCCGTAGTGTATGAGTGTGTGTGTGTGAATGAGTGGGTATGGATGTTTCCCAGTAATGGGTTGCAGCTGGAAGGGCATCCGCTGTGTAAAACATATGCTGGATAGGTTGGTGGTTCATTCTGATGTGGAGACCCCTGATTAATAAAGGGACTAAGCCGAAAAGAAAATGAATAAACAGGTATATATAACATTAAAATATTTTAATGAGCAGCATTTCAACCAGCCTTTCCTCAGTTTATGTGTATTTAAAATGCCTATTATATATATATATATATATATATATATATATATATATATATATATATATATATATATATATATATATATAATAAAACTTTATGAACATTATTAGTAGGCCTATTATTATTATTATATTAACGTTACCATATTAAAAATCTCTCAATGAATTGACCAAAATAACGTTAGCTGTTAACAAATACATCTGAATCCAACCGATAATTAAAAAAATTGCCGTTAAATTTACAATCAAATAAGTATAACAGTTAGATAAAATCTGCAGACTGAAATAATTCAGTAAAATACTCATTATGTCAGGATTTACTCACCTAATGTTGATCAACAAGTATAACGTCTGTGTCTTCTGTAGAAGCCAAATAGCAGAAGAATTATTAGCTCTTTTCTGAAGAAGCCACATAAACAACAATACATATAAAATAGAAATAAACACAGTGTGATTAGCTACTGGGCTTATTTAGCAGTTTTAAATCCAACCAAAACGTAATGTAATGTAATTATTTACTAACCCTCATGTTGTTCAAGCAGCTCTCTTCATTGTACAAATAAAAAAACTGTGCTAAACTATCTTGTTTTATGCTTAAGCTATATTTTTGTATGAAGTAACTGCCCACATAGCAAAATTTCTCTGGCCCAGCTCTGGCCCACACAAACAGGTTTTGCTTAGCCCACATGCCGCAGTGAATTAAGGTACATGACTGGACCAAGTCTGGCTTCTAGACAAGGGCCAAACATGGACCATATCTGGGTCAAGTAATTAACTCATAACTGGGCCTGAACTGGGCCAGGTTGGTGTGTCACGATTGCTATGAAATTAATAAACCCATGAAGCATTGCGCTAGGCACGCTATGGGCGTGCTTTTTCTCAAAGCGACCTGATTGGTATTTTTTTTTTCTTTACTCAAAAATTATTTTAATGTACAGTAGTTTAAATGTGGGTCAAGACAGGCCAAACTTACATGGCCCACATATCATTTAACATCTGGGCCAAATACTATATTTTGAATCTGGCCCACATATTGTGTGCCGCCTTAAAGACGGTCACCTCTGCCAAACCCAGGCCATGTTTGGCCCACATGCTGTATGCCAGTGCCGGAAGAATGCCTGCTGTGCCAGCTTCATGCCAAATCTGGGCCAAAACTCTGGGCTACCTGGGTGACCACACCGTTACTGACTCTAAATCTTCTCTGTTTTTCAAGCCTTGAATCAAGAGACATGAATGAGCCAATGAAATATGAGCCCTGTTCCCGAGCCTTTTCCCCCATCTCCTTATATGGTCTTATTAATATAGATCAGTATGACCATTCCAGTGTATTATAATCTTTAGTTCATCAAATTAACAGTTAGAGTAACTGAATGATTCACACACAAAAACAAACAAACAAACAAACAAACAACACACACACACACACACACACACACACACACACACACACACACACACACACACACACTTTAATTAAATATTAATGCTGTTAGTATCATGCTCAGTGTATTTTAATGGTCAAATATAAATATAAATTAACATTTAAAATATTATATTGCAGTAATTTAACTATAATGATTATATTAAATATATTAATCTAATATTCTTTTGTCCCTTTCCATCTATTATCCATATTTGAAAATGGACACTAGCATAAATCATGAACACTAGAAGCAATAATGAGATTTATTGAGATACAAACAAACTGACAGACTGGCAAACAGACACACAGATGGACAGGCAGAAAAAAAGATAGGCATAAAGTCAGATAAGCAGACAGATAGACAAATGGGCAGGCAGACAGATGGATAGGAAAACATATGAGTAGATGGACAAGTAGACAGACAGAAAGAGAGAGAGATAGGCAAATAGACAGGAAGAAAGACAGATGGGCAGATGAACAGGCAAATGGGCAGAAAGACAGATGGGCAAACAGACAGATACATGGGCAGATTGGCAGACAGAAACAAAGATGGGCAGACAGACAGATAGATAGACGAGTTGGCAGACAGGCAGATAGATGGGCATACAGAAAGAGAGATGGAAAGAGAGGCAAAAAATACAACTGGGCAAACAGACAGACAGATAGACAGGTAGATGGGCAAACAGACAGATGAATAGGCAGATGGGCAGACAGATGGGCAGAGAGGCAGATAGTTGGGCAGGCAGGTGAATGGGCAGACAAAAAGAGATATGGACAGACAGGCAGAAATACAAATGGTCAGGTGGGCAAACAGACAGACAGGTAGATGGGCAGGCAGACAGAGGAACAGGCAGATAGGCAAACAGACAGAAAGAGATAGAGATGGGTAGGCAGAAATGCAGATATATAGATGGATAGCGAAGGAGACTGGTGGATGGACAGACAGAAAGAGAGATGCACAGATGAACAGGCAAATGGGCAGACAAACAGAAAGACAGGTGGGCAAACAGACAGATAGACAGATAGACAGATAGACAGATAGATAGATAGATAGATAGATAGATAGATAGATAGATAGATAGATAGATAGATAGATAGATAGATAGATAGATAGATAGATAGATAGATAGGCAAACAGACAGATGAACAGACAGATGGGCAGACAGACGGGTAGAGAGGCAGATAGTTGGACAGGCAGGTGGATGGGCAGACAAAAAGATATGGACAGACAGGCAGAAATACAAATGGGCAGGTGGGCAGGCAGACTGACAGGTAGATGGGCAGGCAGACAGAGAGAGATAGAGATGGGTAGGCAGAAAGGCAGATATATAGATGAATAGCCAGGGAGACCGGTGGATGGACAGACAGAAAGAGAGATGGACAGATAAACAGGCAAATGGGCAGACAAACAGAAAGACAGGTGGGCAAACAGACAGATAGATAGACGGGTTGGCAGACAGGCAGATAGATGGGCAGACAGAAAGACAGATGGACAGATAAACAGGCAAAAAGGCAGACAAACAGAAAGACAGGTGGGCAAACAGAAAGAGAAATAGGCAAATAGACAGGAAGAAAGACAGATGGCCAGACAGGCAGGCAGAAAGAGAGATGGACAGATGAACAGGCAAATGGGCAGACAGACAGAAAGACAGATGGGCAAACAGACAGATACATGGGCAGATAGGCAGACAGAAACAAAGATGGGCAGACAGACAGATAGATAGACGGGTTGGCAGACAGGCGGATAGATGGGCATACAGAAAGAGAGATGGACAGAGAGGCAAAAAATACAACTGGGCAAACAGACAGACAGATGAACAGACAGATGGGCAGACAGACGGGCAGAGAGGCAGATAGTTGGACAGGTAGGTGGAGGGGCAGACAAAAAGATATGGACAGACAGGCAGAAATACAAATGGTCAGGTGGGCAGGCAGACAGACAGACAGGTAGATGGGCAGGCAGACAGAGAGAGATAGAGATGGGTAGGCAGAAAGGCAGATATATAGATGGATAGCCAGAGAGACCGGTGGATGGACAGACAGAAAGAGAGATAGATGGGTTGGCAGACAGGAAGATAGATGGGCAGACAGAAAGACAGATGGACAGATAAACAGGCAAATGGGCAGACAAACAGAAAGACAGGTGGGCAAACAGACAGATGAACAGGCAGATGGGCAGAGAGGCAGATAGTTGGGCAGGCAGGTGAATGGGCAGACAAAATGAGATATGGACAGACAGGCAGAAATACAAATGGTCAGGTGGGCAATCAGACAGACAGGTAGATGGGCAGGCAGACAGAGGAACGGGCAGATAGGCAAACAGACAAATGGACAGGTAGACAGACAGAGAGAGATAGAGATGGGTAGGCAGAAAGGCAGATATATAGATGGATAGCGAAGGAGACCGGTGGATGGACAGACAGAAAGAGAGATGGACAGATGAACAGGCAAATGGGCAGACAAACAGAAAGACAGGTGGGCAAACAGACAGATAGATAGACGGGTTGGCAGACAGGCAGATAGATGGGCAGACAGAAAGAGAGATGGACAGAGAGGCAAAAAATACAACTGGGCGAACTGACAGACAGATAGATGGGCAAACAGACAGATGAACACGCAGATGGGCAGACAGACGAGCAAACAGAAAGAGAGATAGGCAAATAGACAGGAAGAAAGACAGATGGCCAGACAGGCAGGCAGAAAGAGAAATGGACAGGCAATTGGGCAGACAGACAGAAAGACAGATGGGCAAATAGACAGATACATGGGCAGATTGGCAGACAGAAACAAAGATGGGCAGACAGACAGATAGATAGACGGGTTGGCAGACAGGCAGATAGATGGGCAGACAGAAAGAGTGATGGACAGAGAGGCAAAAAATACAACTGGGCAAACAGACAGAGATGAACAGACAGATGGGCAGACAGACGGGCAGAAAGGCAGATAGTTGGACAGGTAGGTGGATGGGCAGACAAAAAGATATGGACAGACAGGCAGAAATACTAATGGTCAGGTGGGCAGGCAGACAGACAGACAGGTAGATGGGCAGGCAGACAGAGAGAGATAGAGATGGGTAGGCAGAAAGGCAGATATATAGATGGATAGCCAGAGAGACCGGTGGATGGACAGACAGAAAGAGAGATAGATGGGTTGGCAGACAGGAAGATAGATGGGCAGACAGAAAGACAGATGGACAGATAAACAGGCAAATGGGCAGACAAACAGAAAGACAGGTGGGCAAACAGACAGATGAACAGGGAGATGGGCAGACAGACGAGCAGAGAGGCAGATAGTTGGGCAGGCAGGTGAATGGGCAGACAAAATGAGATATGGACAGACAGGCAGAAATACAAATGGTCAGGTGGGCAAACAGACAGACAGGTAGATGGGCAGGCAGACAGAGGAACAGGCAGATAGGCAAACAGACAGAAAGAGATAGAGATGGGTAGGCAGAAAGGCAGATATATAGATGGATAGCGAAGGAGACTGGTGGATGGACAGACAGAAAGAGAGATGCACAGATGAACAGGCAAATGGGCAGACAAACAGAAAGACAGGTGGGCAAACAGACAGATAGACAGATAGACAGATAGATAGATAGATAGATAGATAGATAGATAGATAGATAGATAGATAGATAGATAGATAGATAGATAGATAGATAGATAGATAGATAGATAGATAGATGGGTTGGCAGACAGAGAGATGGGCAGACAGAAAGAGAGATGGACAGAGAGGCAAAAAATACAACTGGGCAAACTGACAGACAGATAGATGGGCAAACAGACAGATGAACAGACAGATGGGCAGACAGACGGGCAGAGAGGCAGATAGTTGGACAGGTAGGTGGATGGGCAGACAAAAAGATATGGACAGACAGGCAGAAATACAAATGGTCAGGTGGGCAGGCAGACAGACAGACAGGTAGATGGGCGGGCAGGCAGACAGAGGAAGAGGCAGATAGGCAAACAGACAGATGGACAGGCAGACAGACAGAGAGAAATAGAGATGGATAGGCAGAAAGGCAGATATATATATGGATAGCCAGGGAGACCGGTGGATGGACAGACAGACAGAGAGATGGACAGACAGACAGACAGATGTTGAGCTGCTCCTCCAGAAGCAGCAGCAGGTGCAGTGAGAGACAGACAGCAGCAGCAGATCGACAGACACACAGACAGTCTTCATAATCGTCCTCCTGCTGAAGGATGCAGCTCATACGCCGCTCCGCATGACAGAATGCCAATATTACAGCGCAGAGCAGAGCAGACGGCGAGAGCTTTTCCTCATATATGCAGAGCGTCCAGAGACTCCACGACCTGTCAAGACCAACACTTCTCTTATTTCTCTGTTTGACTGAGTTTAAGCAGCGACGGGTCACTTCTGAATACACACCACCTTCATCATCATCATCTGCAGTCACTCGCTGACTGGAAAACACAAACTACAGCAACATTATACAGACACCAGCACTAAAACACACACAAACACAACTACACTGCAACACATATCCATAATTCAGCAGTTTTACATATGTTGTGATTCATGTTTGTATGTGTTGTTTATTTCTGCTTGTGAATTGCATTATGGGATCTTGATCTCTCGTCCAGCAGCTTTTAACCTTGAGCAGTGTAACAGTGTGTTTTCTGCACATGTGTAATAGTGTGCAGTGCTATATTGTGTGTGTGTTGGTGTTGTACATTCAGGCCCGTGCAGAGGCTTTCCAAAGGGCATGTGCAGATTTGAAGATGATGGCACAACATGGAGGGAGATCGCAAACTGAATAGCGGGGGGGTGGGGGTGATGTTGTAGAGATCGCAAACTGAAGACAATGAGGGGGGGGGGTGTAGATTGCAAACTGAAGAGCGGGTTGGGAGGGGGGTGTTGGGGTCAGAAGAGATTGCAAACTGAAGAGCGTGGGGAGGGGGGCCTTTACGTTCATTTTGGAAGGGCACTTTATATCCCTGACTCAAAAGGGCATGTACACTGCACAGGTTGAGCCCTATGTGTGCATGTGCCTGTGTATATTACACTACAGAAAACTTGTAATAAACTGCAGCACATTTTCTCTTATTTTACACACTTATTTCTCTACATATTACTTACTACACATTATATTATCACAAAAATGCCACTAAAAGTCACTTTGTTAAACTGTAGAGTTGAAATTACAACATCAGAAGTGGACAGAGCAGAGATCAACATCCCATAATGCAATTCACCTCCGCAAATAAACACAAAACACTCAGAAACTGCTCATTAACAGATATTTTACACTGCATTTGGACTAGAAGCAAGACAAAAACTGCTTCATCTGTCCATCATCATCATCATCTTCACTATTTTTGCATATATTTTGATCTGAAATATGATCAAACCATTCGCGAGGCACGTCTGAAGCTTCTGATACAGCTCATTCCTTTATTAATATTCAGACACTGTTGCAGAGTAAAAAATACTTGTGATTAAAAAATCTGTTAGAACAATGAATCAACGGAAACATTCCCCAAAAATCTCAGGCTACAAAGCAAAATAATAAAATATACATATTTATATATACGCAGAAGAGTCCGGCGCGCATGATGGAGTGATAAATACTGATGGAGAGAATAATGCAGATTGTGTGTTTATTACTGTAGTGCTATCATTAGGGTTAATCATTAGAGTCTGTGCGGAGGATTATTCCTGCAGGAGAGGACAGAAACACGTCCCGCAGATTACGCGATCGCTTTGGCTTCAGGTAAGAACGCCTCCCAGTATTTGATGAGCTGGAAAACACACAAGAACACACACAACTTTTAGTATCATTCAAATTGACTTTATCTTTTAATAATTATATAATATAACTTATAATAATAGTTAATTTTTGTAAATAATTTGTCTAGTCTCATTGAAATTTTTATAACAGTTTTAAATTATTATTATTATTAGATTGCTATTTTTATAACATTTTACTATTATAAAGTGCTATTTATTTATTTTAATATAGTAATAGTTGATTATATGTTATTATGTCATTATTATAAAATGTTTATAATTTTTTCTAGTCTTATTGAAATTTTATTACTAGTTTGAATTATTATTATTATTATTATTACTACTAAGAGAGTGGCTGGTGTTAATTAACATGACTGCCAAAAACTGCTATCTGTTCACTGATTGGCTGATGCTGTCAGTGATAGACTGATATCTGTTCACTGATTGGCTGATGCTGTCAGTGATAGACTGATATCTGTCCACTGATTGGCTAATGTTGTCAATGATTAACTAATATCTGTCTACTGATTGACTGATATCTGTTCTCTGATTGGCTGATGCCGTCAGTGATGGACTGATATCTGTCTACTGATTGACTTATCCTCTGATTGGCTGATGCTGTCAGTGATGGACTGATATCTGTTCCCTGATTGGCTGATGCTGTCAGTGATAAACTGATATTTGTCCCCTGATTGGCTAATGTTGTCAATGATTAACTAATATCTGTCTACTGATTGACTGATATCTGTTCTCTGATTGGCTGATGCCGTCAGTGATGGACTGATATCTGTCTACTGATTGACTTATCCTCTGATTGGCTGATGCTGTCAGTGATGGACTGATATCTGTTCCCTGATTGGCTGATGCTGTCAGTGATAAACTGATATTTGTCCCCTGATTGGCTAATGTTGTCAATGATTAACTAATATCTGTCTACTGATTGACTGATATCTGTTCTCTGATTGGCTGATGCCGTCAGTGATGGACTGATATCTGTCTACTGATTGACTTATCCTCTGATTGGCTGATGCTGTCAGCGATGGACTGATATCTGTTCCCTGATTGGCTGATGCTGTCAGTGATTAAATGATATCTGTCCCCTGATTGGCTGATGCTGTCAGTGATTAAATGATATCTGTCCCCTGATTGACTTATCTGTTCTCTGACTGGCTGATGCTTTCAGCGATAGACTGATATCTGTTCTCTGATTGGCTGATGCGGTCAGTGATTAACTAATATCTGTCCTCTGATTGGTTGATACTATCAGTGTTTGACTGATATTTGTCCTGATTGGCTAATGCTGTCAGTGATAGACTGATATCTGTCTACTGATTGACTGATATCTGTCCCCCTGATTGGCTGATGCTGTCAGTGATTGACTGATATCTGTTCTCTGATTAGCTGATGCTGTCAGTGATTGACTGATATCTGTTCTCTGATTGGCTGATGCTGTCAGTGATTGACTGATATCTGTTCTCTGATTGGCTGATGCTGTCAGTGACTAACTGATATCTGTCCCCTGATTGGCTAATGCTGTCAGTGATAGACTGATATCTGTCTACTGATTGACTGATATCTGTTCTCTGATTGGCTGATGCTGTCAGTGATTGACTGATATCTGTCTACTGATTGACTGATATCTGTTCTCTGATTGGCTGATGCTGTCAGTGATTGACTGATATCTGTTCTCTGATTGGCTGATGCTGTCAGTGATTGACTGATATCTGTTTTCTGATTGGCTGATGCTGTCAGTGATTGACTGATATCTGTCCCCCTGATTGGCTGATGCTGTCAGTGATGGACTGATATCTGTTCTATGATTGGCTGATGCTGTCAGTGATTGACTGATATCTGTTCTCTGATTGGCTGATGGTGCTGATGAACACACAGACCTGCTGTTGTGTGTGAACAAGAGACTCCAGATATTTGACGACGACAATTCTGAAATCCTTCACTCGATCTTTCTGTGTACAGAAGACAGAAGAGCTTAGGGAAGCAGTGATATATTCAGAGTTATATTCAGCGTTATATCACAGCGGTGCAGAAAACACACAGCGTCTGATCTCACCTCAAACCGGCCCACCTCCCGACGGATGTTTTTGGAGACCTGCTCGAAGTCTCTCTCACCCTGCTGGACTTTACCCTCCCACTAAACACACAGACACACACACACACACACACACACACACGCAGAGAGAGACACAGATAGTGTGAACATGAAGCGCTTTTGGACATGGACCAAAATGATGTATCTGCATTAGTGTAGACGTAGTCTTGATGATCAGTGGAGTGAAGAAGCTCTACTGTCATCAACCTGCATTATGATCAGCGGTGGAAAGAGGACTGAACAGTCAAGTTAAACTACTCACACTACACTGTTTGTCAAGTAATGTTAGAGGAAAAGTAAAAGTAGTAAAAGTAGCCCTTTTAAAAAGTACTCAAGAGTAGTGGTGTAGTGAATATTATCCCACACTGCAAGTAACCCAAATATCGAAATATTCTTTACCCAAGAAACATTTTCTAGACAAGCAACACATACTGTCTTGTCGTTTTCAGAAATAATGAGTCAACATTGAGTTTTTCCACAATGGGCTAAATAATTTTAAAAAATTCTAACTGAAAACATGATTATATTTCTTATATCTACAGGCAGTGCAGAATTATTAGGCAAATGAGTATTTTGAGCACATCATCCTCTTTATGCATGTTGTCTTACTCCAAGCTGTATAGGCTCGAAAGCCTACTACCAATGAAGCATATTAGGTGATGTGCATCTCTGTAATGAGAAGGGGTGTGGTCTAATGACATCAACACCCTATATCAGGTGTGCAGAATTATTAGGCAACTTCCTTTCCTTTGGCAAAATGGGTCAAAAGAAGGACTTGACAGGCTCCAAAAAGTCAAAAATAGTGAGATATCTTGCAGAGGGATGCAGCACTCTTAAAATTGCCAAGCTTCTGAAGCGTGATCATCCAACAATCAAGCGTTTCATTCAAAATAGTCAACAGGGTCACAAGAAGCGTGTGGAAAAACCAAGGCGCAAAATAAACTGCCCATGAACTGAGAAAAGTCAAGCGTGCAGCTGCCAAGATGCCACTTGCCAGCAGTTTTGCCATATTTCAGAGCTGCAACATCACTGGAGTGCCCAAAAGCACAAGGTGTGCAATACTCAGAGACATGGCCAAGGTAAGAAAGGCTGAAAAACCACCACCACTGAACAAGACACACAAGCTGAAACGTCAAGACTGGGCCAAGAAATATCTCAAGACTGATTTTCTAAGGTTTTATGGACTGATGAATGAGAGTGAGTCTTGATGGGCCCGTGGCTGGATCGGTAAAGGGCAGAGAGCTCCAGTCCGACTCAGACGCCAGCAAGGTGGAGGTGGAGTACTGGTTTGGGCTGGTATCATCAAAGATGAGCTTGTGGGGCCTTTTCGGGTTGAGGATGGAGTCAAGCTCAACTCCCAGTCCTACTGCCAGTTTCTGGAAGACACCTTCAAGCAGTGGTACAGGAAGAAGTCTGCATCCTTCAAGAAAAACATGATCTTCATGCAGGACAATGCTCCATCACACGCGTCCAAGTACTCCACAGCGTGGCTGGCAAGAAAGGGTCTAAAAGAAGAAAAACTAATGACATGGCCTCCTTGTTCACCTGAGCTGAACCCCATAGAGAACCTGTGGTCCATCATCAAATGTGAGATTTACAAGGAGGGAAAACAGTCCACCTCTCTGAACAGTGTCTGGGAGGCTGTGGTTGCTGCTGCACGCAATGTTGATGGTGAACAGATCAAAACACTGACAGAATCCATGGATGGCAGGCTTTTGAGTGTCCTTGCAAAGAAAGGTGGCTATATTGCTCACTGATTTGTTTTGGTTTTGTTTTTGAATGTCAGAAATGTATATTTGTGAATGTTGAGATGTTATATTGGTTTCACTGGTGAAAATAAATCATTGAAATGGGGATATATTTGTGTTTTGTTAAGTTGCCTAATAATTCTGCACAGTAATAGTCACCTGCACACACAGATATCCTCCTCAAATAGCTCAAACTAAAAAAAAACTAAAAACTACTAACAAAAATATTCAGCTTTGATATTAATGAGTTTTTTGGGTTCATTGAGAACATGGTTGTTGTTCAAGAATAAAATTAATCCTCAAAAATACAACTTGCCTAATAATTCTGCACTCCCTGTATTTATGTGACAAAACATTCAACACGTCACTATTTTTCTCAGAAAACATATTTCTAAAAGCGCTGTTGACTTGAAATGTTCCCCGGATGTTGGTAACAACCAAAGGAATCCATATAAGCAAAGAAAACATTAATGAGTTTACAAAAGAAGTTCTGTGAAATAAAATGAAATAACACATGGAAAAACTATTGAACACATGAAGAAAGGGAGGTGTATTTGGGCAGTGAAATCCCAAACAGCAGCTGAAATCTCTCAGTAGTTCTTCAGCAACCCTCTGCCCTTCCTCAGTGTAAATGAATATCAGCTGCTTTAGCAGATGATGAAGATGAAACCATTTCAGCAAAACAATGATCCAAAACACAGCCAAGGAGACTCTCAGATGCTCAAAATCAAGCTGTAGAATGGCCCAGCCAATCACCTGACCCCAATCCAATAGAAAATACACAATAAAGCTCAGATCTGATAGGCGAGACCTACAGAAGCATCAGGATTTTGACCCTCTGATAAAGTCTGTGAGAAACTCACCCTAACCCACCCTGTAAATACTTTTCCCCCACTGCATATGTTGAAGTCAAAATTATTCACTTTTCTGTGAATTTTAGTTTTTTTTTTATTTTCCCAATATTATTATAACATTATATCAAATCGTATCATCTTATATTATAATGTATAAATGAAGGACTGGAAAATGTAAAGCAGACAGTTATGTTCGAGCGTTTAGGAAACTAAAGTCAGTCGCACACCTGATGCGGTGCTCAGCATGTCATGACAGTTGGAAGTATCAAACACCAGACGCACACATTTGCACATGAGCCGTAGATGGGCACCGCAGACAGCCGTACCCTGATAGAAATCTATGTTTAGTATTCTAAAATGCGTGGCGCTGCGTGACACGACACATTGTGTTGCCGAGCGGCACATCCAGTGTGCGACCCCCTTTAGGCCTTATACACTGCTGTTCTTACTCAGTTTTTCGTCTCATTTCTAGTCCAAAAATCTAAAAATTCTTAAATTAAGAAGCATTTTCTGGACAAGTAAAAAAACCGTCAAATAGTGAACTAATCTGCCAATGGGGTGAGTGAAATAAACTTATTTCAAAGCGAAAACCAGATTATTTCACTGACCCCACTGGCAGATTATTCTGCTTGTTTTACGGAAAAAACTCACTTCATTAAGACTGAAACTTATTATTAGATTTAGACTAGAAACAGCAAAAACTTCCAGTAGGAAAAGCATTATTTGCGGTTTAGAAGTTCACATTTGTAAAGCCACTGTCAGAGAAGCAGCAGTGGACGACAGCAGTCTGAGTGTTTCTAATGTTTGCTTTACACCACTGATTCTGACCAGCACAGATGATGAACACGAGTGTTAAAGCAGACAGACGCACGGATGGACAGTGATGTTCTGTAAATACACACACACACACACACACACACACACACACACACACACAGAGATGAACTCAAGGCCTACCTCCTGGATCTCCTGCGTGGAGCGTGAAAATGCAGAAATTAAAGAGAAAGCTGAGAATGTTTGCTGCTTAAAGGAATCAAGAACTGTCATGAAGTCTGTCTGCTGTCGGTGGCTCGCAGAAAACAGCAGAAATATGAGTGAACCCAAGCAGGGAAAGCAAACAAACGGGCTGGAAACACTGCTAAAGATGCTGATCTTACTAAGAGTTTGTCTTGTTTTTTAATATGTAATTATTCTTAAATCAAGAAGCGTTTATTTATACAGGAATGAAATATTGTGTTGTTTTCAGACATAATACGTCAAAATTAAAGAGGGATAGTTCACCCAAAAACGTACATTTACTCATTATTTACTCTCCATCAGTTGGTTTTTTAATCTTTATGATTTTCTGTATTATTTCAAACACTAAAGAAGATAATTTGAAGAATGTTAGATGTAACCACTGACTTCCAAAGTAGAAAAAAGCAAATACTACAGAAGTCAACGGTTACAGGTTTTCAGCATTCTTCAAAATATCTTCCATAGTGTTTAAAAGAAGAAAGAAACTCCTAAAGATTAGATAGAAGTAAAGAAAGAGTGAGAGTAAATGATGACAACTTTTTATTTTTAGGTGAACTGTCCCTTGTGGAAGTGAGGCTTTCCTTAAAACATGCTAAATAATCTGCCAATGGGTACGAAAAATAATTGTCATTGTAGTTTACAATTATTCTAAATATAATTTTTGTATTTGTCTTAAAAAAATATTACTCCTTTTTTACTTAAAATGTCATAAAGACAGTCACTGGGATCATTTTTTAATGAATCAGTTGTTTTGATCAAATAGTTTGAGTCAATAATTTAGTGCTCCAGCAATAAAACAGCAAAACTTGCTTCATTTCTGCCATGAACACTCTCGGGATTTAGTATGCTAATAAATATGTATATCGCAGGGGTATAGATCAAGCATGGACGGAGGGGACGCATCCCCACCAATAACTTAATTCACTTAAATAAAAAAATAAGTCACGCTGTCAATATTAACCTAGACATGCAGAAAGGGTTAAATCCCGTCTCTCCTCAAATCGCACCGCCTCCCAAACACACATGAACATTGTGACTGGGTGTGCCTTTCCCTGCTGTCCTGTGAGAGGCTGTAGCTGCGTTCAGAAGTAACAGCACCAAAACAGCGCAGGGGAATTTCCCGTGCAAGAATAAGGAGTGTGAGGTGTGTGACACACACTAGTGAGTGTGGCGGCAGCAAAAAAAAAGGTGGACATAAGGAGCTTTTTTTAATAAAGTGTAAGGCCGTACTCGAGCTATGTACAGTTGCCTTGAACCGGGCCGAAGCAAGCTTGTCCCCCCTCCCGTCTCCCCCTCTCCCCCGACGGCTCGCACTCACATTACATTCTGGGCTTGAGGACGCTTACGTCATCGATGATGCGCTGTTCAGTTTAAGAAGAGAAGCGCTCTCGCTCAGCACAGTGGACATTTCTTTATATCGTTTTAGGGGTTTTAGACGCAGTTAAATATTTGGTCGAACAGATCAGACACTTTTGACGCTCATAAACAATCATAAAGTCCTCGTGCTGCAGGAATTAGGAGGTTTGCTGAAGCTGCAGCTGTCGTGCAGTGAGGGGTTTGAGTCCTTAATAATCCACGACAGTTTGCATTCATTGAACAGTAAGAATGATTAATAAATCCATATGAAACAGTCCCTTAAAAGTCACGTCTCGTCTTCAGTTTCGCGCTCAGGAGCGCAAGTGAACTGCGCTCTGGCACACCTCTTCAACCAGGCCAGGGCTGGCCAACTGAACTGTGCCTGAGCCTGATTCAGAGCACTCACACTTCTCAAATGATCCGGGAAACGGACCTCAGCACTGTTCGGATAGCATAGTGTGAGTACGCCCTGAGTCACGTAAACGGAAGTTCGTTACTGAATGAGTCCATCATGAAAATGCTGTTAATGCTCGTGTTTTTTCCCTGCTTTAACACACAGTATAACATTATAACAGACTTATAGTGTGTGAATAATATTCCCTGAAAACTAACTGCAGAATAAACAGCTACATGTAAAAGTATGTGATCCCTGCCAGTTCTCCTGATCTCTCAGAGTAGCAAGTCCAATTTCGGTTGAAATAATTTATCAGAAAAACTACAGCCTCCATCTTTTATCAACACTGATATATGACTGTCATTTGCACTATGGCTAAAACAAACGGAAGTCTTGATTAAACTCTCGCTGTATCAGTTCATAAACATTATTTTAGCATTACACTGGCCTGTAGCCAGCTTATTAAAAGGGCTTATTTGTTTTCTGAAAAACTGAATCTTTTTGTAGTTATTCACCTGATTTATAATTTATTTATTAATTTAATTATGAGGTATAAATATTGCATTTTAAGAACTACTTTTTGCTGAATTATCTTGTCGGATGGTTAAACTGTGGTTATGATTTGATGTACCAAAAAAATATTTCCAATCATTTTGTCAAAGTGGAGGAGGGTCTCTGAAAATGCGCTGCAGCTTAACAGCGTAGAATGACGCAGAGTATTTAAACTGATGAAGAGCAAGCTCATTGGCTGCCGAGGTGACAACCAATCTCCTGCGCAATGTAGTTAATGAGACGGGAGCAGATTAGGTGACCTGTCAGCCTGCACGCACAGAGAGTTTCATGGCAGAAATTTTACTTGTAAGTCAATCAGTGAAAGTTGTACAAATTGTAAGTGAATTTCTATTTTTTTTTAAAGCATTTCTTGTTTTGTTATAGTTGTGAGTTTTTCCATAAAACAAGCAGAATAATCTGCCAATGGGGTGAGTAAAACAATCTAGCTTTTGCTTTGAAATAAATTATTTTCCTTATCGCATTGTCAGATTATTTTGCTTGTTTTAAGGAAAATCTCACTTTATTTAGACTCATTATTTCTGAAAACAAGACTACATTTTATACTTGTTCATTAAATGCTTCTTGATCTAAGACTTTGTAGACATGCAGAGTAGAAACGAGACTAAAACTCTGAGTAAGAAGAGTGTTTTTACAGTGTAGTGTCGGAGAGCGAGTGTCAGTGGTGGGTTTGTACCTCCTTGATCTCGTCTTTGGCCTGCTGCAGTTTGTCGGGTTTGTTTGCGTACTGCAGTTTGGCTTCAGCTTCTCTTTTCCTCTGCAGCATCACCTGTGCGTCCTGCCATTTAGCCCAGGTCTTCATGCGCTGGTCAAACACACCCTGCGGAAACACACACATACACATATATATATATATATATATATATATATATATATATATATATATATATATATATATATATATATATATATATATATATATATATATATATATATATATATATATATATATATATATATATATTTATATGAGCGATCCTCCATCTCACCCTAACGCCATTATCTTTATGAATGAATCTCTGAATCATTTATTCAAATTATTCATTCAAAATGGCTAATTCATTAAGAAATGAAGCCACTGTCTTTATGAGTAAATCACTGAATCATTTGCTCAACCGAGTCGTTCAAGATGATTGATTTAGAAATTAACCAATTGACTCCTTATGAATTAATCATTGAATCATTCGCTCAAATGATTTATTCAAAATAACTGATTCATTTAGAAACTAAGCCACTATCTATATGAATGGATCAATGAATCATTCAAACGATTTGTTCAAAACAACAAATTCATTTAGAAACAAAGTCACCACCGTTATGAATGAATCTCTGAATCGTTCATTTAAATGATTCCTTTAAAATGACTGATTCATTTAGAAACAAAGCCACTGTCTTCATGAATGGATCACTAAATCAACTACTCAAATGATTTGTTAAAAAATGGCTGATTCTTTTAAGAAAAGAAGCCACTGTCTTTACGAATGAATCTCTGAATCATTCACTCTAAGGAGTCTTTCAAAATGACCAAGTGACCGCAGTCTTTATGCAAGAATCATTGAATTATTCACTCAACAATCTGTTCAAAACAGCTGATTCATTTACGAATGATGCAAGTGACTCTTACTGAATGAATCACTGGACCCAGGTGGGTTTGTCTAATGGTTTGTGACTCCTGCACATAGTGTTGCTCTGCAGCCCGACTCACCCTGACGGCGGTGATCAGACGCACATAATCCCCCAGTAGCTCTGAGAACAGGTAGAAGTCAGCGTAGGCCTGATCCTGGTGCATCTGATCCATCTTCTCCTCCACCTCGGCCAGCTGAGAGAGGGCCCGGGACAGAGCCGTGTGGTCCTCTGAGTTCCCCAGCATTGCTGCACTCTTCGCAAACAGAGCCGTGTTCACCGACAGCTCTGCACACACACACAAACACACATCAGGACACAACTATACACACGAAAAATAAACATTATGTTTCAACAGCAGACTGTGCTCTAAATCAGCGGTTCCCAACAGGGGGGTCCCGGCCTACAAGGGGGCCTCAGCGAGCTTTGTTGGGGGGGGGTCTTTTGTTTTGAAGAATTACCATATACCACGAGACTGACTCCTGTGATGCTCCAAGGACAGACGAGTCTTCGCTGAGGTCCAGCTTCCTGCGCCTAGACTGCAGCTCTGCACAAGACGTTTGGCCATAGGGGAAATGGTCGTGCCCAACTGAGCCTGGTTTCTCTCGAGGTTTTTTAAATCTTCGCTTTCGCCAATTGGTGAAGTTTTTTCCTCGCCGCTGTCGCCACTGGCTTGCATGGTTCGGGATCTGTAGAGCTGCGCATCGATGGATTTACTCTTCAGTGTTTGGACTCTCAGTAGTGATTATTAACCCACACTGAACTGAGCTAAACTGAACTGAACTTAAACACTGAAAACTGAACTGACACTGTTTCAATTCACTATAATCTTCCATGTGAAGCTGCTTTGACACAATCTACATTGTATAAGCGCTATACAAATAAAGATGAATTGAATTGAATTGAATTCTCTCACATCTCGGTCACTTGAGTGCCCAAATTTTACCCACAAGCAGCAAAATGAGTAAGAAACAGACGACTTTGGAAAGTTTCTTTGCTAAGGGGAAAAGGCCCAGTGAAGGACCCACGAACTGCCACGGTATGGATTCGCAACCCATTTGTCAACAAATCAGGTGAATCCAGCATGTCTGTGCAAGAAGATCAACTGATGGAGATCACAAATGATGGCGGCCTTTTAGGGGTCGTTCGCATATCGCGTATTTCTAGAGTTTGCACAGGTTTGTTGTTTCCAATGGAGGTTCGCGGCTTGCACGCACAAGCGGCGTGACGCGCTCGCACCAATAAACCCCGGGCCGCGAGCGCACCGCAAGTCTAGTGACAAGAATTGGCCGATCAGCTTCAGCTTGTCTGTAATATTCACATTTCCGTAAGACCAATTTTCTCAGACAAACACAGAACACACAAACACTGCAGAGCTTTGTACTTTTCTCCATAAATAAAACTTGTATCAGAGCGACAGCATTGTTTTGTCAGCGTGTCATCCTCTGAGAAAACGGTTGAGGGTCACCTAGCAATTTACGAAACACCCCCCACGCATGATATATATATATATATATATAAAGAGGATATGAAAAGTTATTTGTTTGTTTTAAAGTTTGTGAATCGGAATTTGTCCAATAATAAACCTAAAAACACATGTGGTTGTTGTCTTGTGGTGAACTCGCTCCTCAGACGCAGTGTCAATTCTGACAACATTTCTAACCGGCATGCATCGCTTTAAGATTTCGATCGATCTGCGCAACGCTGCATGAAGTCGAACGCACCTAGTGACTGCCTTTATGAATGAATCACTGAATCATTCTTTCAAATGATTTGTTCAAAAAGCACTGATTCACTTACAAATGAAGCAAGGGATTGGCTGCATCTGAAATCTCATACTTCCATACTAATTCCATACTATACACTATATGGATATGCCAAAAACAGTATTCAAGCAGAGTAGCATGTCTGAATTAATAGTATTCGAAAAACAGTATGTGATAAGTACCCGGATGACCTACTACTTCTGGTGAGATTCTGAAGTGTGCATCCGATGGATGCTACACTATCCCATGATGCACCGCGAGAGAATTCTTAAATAGGAGTGAAGCGACACAACTGACGGGGTAGGGGTCATGTGATCATGACAAATAGCGGATGTAGCATGTCTGAGCTCTTTTCATGCTCACATTCATACTGTATAGAATGCACTTCTGTAACAGTCGAGTAGTACACTCAAATTCAAATGTAGTGCATACTGAGTAGTAGGCGATTTCAGACGCAGCCACAGCCTTTATATATGGATCACTGAATCATTCAGTCAGATGATTTGTTCAAAGCGAGTGATTTACTTACAAACGAAGCAAGAAACACACAAAGTGACTATCAAAGGATCACTGAATCATTGACTATTGCCTTAAAAAAAGTAACTGTGTTCACACCGAAGGCAGCGAGAGCCCATATTTAAAGGGGCCATATCAGCAAATCAGTTACATTACCACATAAAAACGTGCTTTCTAGCCTGAAAATGTTGAGCACTTTTCATCAAATTCATTTAACTATGGAAGATCAATTTGTTGCGTGTGATGTGGCTTTGCTCCACTTATCCAACATGACTGAAATATTCTGAAGCAGCAATACTGTTTTGCACTGTCATTATTACGGAGACCCGGAAGGGACGTGTGAGAAAAAAGGGGAGTGGGAGAAAAAAAAAACAGTGATAGGAAAATATATATTTTTTAAAGTTTTTGCGTTCCCTCGCAAAGATGTTTTTCCACAAACACTTCCTGTTCACTTCATACATGTCAACCCTCCGGTTTTTGCCTGCATTATCCCGTATTTTACTATTCTATCCTGCTATCATCACATCATTCAGTATTTTCCCATCTTTCTCGTGTATTTTTAATCTTGAAAACACGCTGAAATGAATATAAAAATGTCTTCATTCACTTTCTTTCCATTAAAGCTGTGCGTCGATCATCATCCTTCATATGCAACCTCTGAATCAGCCAATGACTGGTATAAGCGATGACTGACAGACGCGCTCTGTATGATAAACTGATCCCAGATCAGCTTTTGTACACGCCATCTAAAGAGGATGATATGATAGCAGGATAGAATAGTAAAATACGGGATAATCCAGTCAAAAACGGGAGGGTTGACATGTATGAATTCACTTAAGTGAACAGGAAGTGTTTGTGGAAAAACATTTTTGCGAGGGAACGCAATCTTTGCGAGGGAACGCAAAAACTTTTAAAAATATATATTTTCCTATCACTGTTTTTTTTTCTCCCACCCATTTTTTTTTCTCCCACTCAGTTTTTTTTTCCACCATCACGTCCCCTCCGGGTCTCCGTACATTATCATATCTTCAGTCAGTAATTTGGAGGTGATTTTGATACAGTAGCCTGTCGTTCGAAGGCCAAATTTCAGCATCTGTAAAACTGCATTTTTTCATCTTAAAAATGTTGCCAAACTTCCACATTAATGTCTTATGTAGAAAAGCTTATTCATGCTTTCATGACCTCTCGGTTAGATTACTGTAATGGGTTACTAAGCGGTTGCCCTGCTGGCCTAATTAACAAACTTCAGCTGGTTCAGCATGCAGCATGCAGAGTCTTTCTAGAACACAGAAATATGATCATATTACTCCAGTTCTGTCATCACTGCATTGGCTCCCTATTAAATATCCTATAAATTTTAACATTTTATTAACTACCTACAAAGCCCTGAATGGCTGAGCTCCCCAGTATTTGAGGGAGCTCCTGGTGTATTATAGCCCCTCACGTTCACTACACTCCATTAATTCTGGACAATTGATTATTCCCAGAATATCAGCATCAACTGTAGGCAGTAGATCTGCTCATATCTGGCACCTAAACTCTGGAACAGCCTTCCTAGCACAGTTGGGGAAGCAGACACACTCTGTCAGTGTAAAACTAGCCTAAACACACATCTCTCTGCATTAGCATACACATAAAACACTAAAGGATTGTTAGTCTGCATTATTTAGGGCAACCAGAGCCAGGAACACTTCCCTAAAGACATTATAATATGAACGGCACCTGCGCTTATGTTAGTCTGTTATGTTAGTCCAGAAGTTTCCATAATCCTGGACAAGGCCGTATCCTGAGCTGATGCTGTGGTGGTCATGGGGGAGTAAGGAGCATGAGATTCCTGTAAGACCCCAGTGACAGACGAGTCTCCGCATTGATCATGAAGGGACAGCCTGATCACCAGCCGGTGACCTACTCCCACCTGCAGCGCTCTCCAGCCTCCGGCGCCTAGACTGCAGCTCTGCACAAAACGTTTGGGCAGAGGGGAAATGGTGGAGCCCAACTGAGCCTGGTGTCTCTCCAGGTTTCTCTCCTTCACTTTGGTCAGTTGGTGAAGTTTGTTCCTCCACTGTCGCCACTGGCTTGCTTGGTTTGGGTCTTGTGGAGCTGTGCATGGATGGATTTGCTCTTCAGTGTTTGGACTCTCAGCAGTGAATATTAAACCACACTGAACTGAACTAAACTGAACTTCAGCTCTGAACACTGGACTGACACAGCTTCAGTTCACTAGAACTTCTGTGTTCAGCTGCTGCCACACAATCTACAGTGTAGAAGCGCTGGAGAAATACTGAGGAATTGATTTAAACTATAGTTAGCATGAGATTACCGCTTTTAAAAAAAATAAAAAGCATATCTAAAATTATTGCACATCAGTAACTCGCCAGTAACATTTTTAATGTACGTCACAGTAAGAAAACATCCTAAATAACTGGAAATTAGGCAACAGCAAAAATCAAACCCTTGGGAACAACTGTGCTCGGAACCAAAGTTCACAGTACTGTGTTCTCTGGACTCGTCTCAAATGGTGGACTTCAACACTCCGATTGGTTGTCACCGAAGCGCGTCACAGCTCATTACCATCAACTCTCCCTGACGCCCACACTGGCGAAGACACACCGCACATCGGCGCTTACCACCACCGGCTCCCATTGAAAACAAGTGACTTCCGTCTACTTTGAAGCTCTCACTTCTAGCTTGTGTGTGCGCGTGTGTGTGTGTGTGTGTGTGTGTGTGTGTGTGTGTGTGCGTGTCTTACCCTTCCTGTGACACACCAGAGACTCCACACTGGCATGAAGCTTCCTGAGCTGAACATCCAGATTCTCAAACTGCTGCTGCTTCTCCTCAAACCACTGCAAACACAAACAAACACACACACACACACACACACAAACACTTTTAGATTATTTTGTTAATGTTTACTGTCTGGTGGAAAAACAAAAACATACTACTCATGCACAGACTACTCTCACTCACACACACACACACATACACACACACTCACTCACACACAAACTACACACACACTTTCTCTCGGTCTCATACACACTACACTACACGTGCTTTCTCTCTCAAACACACACACACACACACACACACACACAAAAGGGCACTACTCACACTGTACTGTCAATTTTTTTACACACAAACACACACACACAAACACTCACTCGCATTCTCGCTGTCTCACACACTCCTTTCACACAAACTACACTATAGACACACACACACACACTTTCTCTCTGCCTAATACACATGCTCACTCTCTCTCTCTCTCTTACACACACACACACACACAGACTCCTGAATGAATCTGATTATAGGTGGCCAGTAGTGCGCGCGCTCTCACCGCATCCGCTTCATTCATCTTGATGGTCATCTTGTTGACGGCGTCGGCTGCTTTGTTTACCATCCTCAATATTCCGGCTCCGCTCAGCGCCTGAGTGCTAACCGCTCGCGGCAGCTGCAACAAAATGACAAATAAGGGCAAACAAAGCGGTTAGCAGCGGCGTCCCACGGGGAGCGCTCCTCTCCGGCCGCACCGCGCGCTTTTCTCCAGTCCTATACATTTCAATGCAGCTCTAATTTAATACGCTTCAGCCTGGAAAACTCTCAGAGGAGCCGCCGCAAAAATAGCTTTCAATCGCCACAGCGCTCAGCTTTTACAATCACTCCTTCATTAGACACACTAATACAGGCGTCTGAGAGCACACACACACACTTCAGCTGAGATTCGACATCACACACACACACATACTTCTGTAGTGGTGGACTTTAATGACAAACACACACACACTTCTGGAGTGCTGGAGGTTAATGATAAAAACACTACAGCTGAGATTCAGCATCACACACACACACACACACACACACACACACTAGGGCTGCACTATATTGGAAAAATCTAGCATTGCAAATTTTTTTATTTTGAGATACACACTCACTGGCCACTTTATTAGGTACACCTCACTAGTACTGGGTTGGACCCCTTTTGCCTTCAGAACTGCCTTAATCCTTCATGGCAGAAATTCATCAAGCTACTGGAAATATTCCTCAGAGATTTTGCTCCATATTGTCATGATAGCATCACACAGTTGCTGCAGATTTGTCGGCTGCACATCCATGATGCCAATCTCCCGTTCCACCACATCCTAAAGCTGCTCAATTGGATTGAGCTCTGGTGACTGTGGAGGCCATTTGAGTACAGTGAACTCATTGTCATGTTCAAGAAACCAGTCTGAGATGATTGGCGCTTTATGACATGGTGCGTTATCCTGCTGGAAGTAGCCATCAGAAGATGGAGACACCGTGGTCATAAAGGGATGGACATGGTCAGCAACAATACTCAGGTAGGCTGTGGTGTTGACACCATGCTCAATTGGTACTAATGGACCCAAAGAAATCTCCCCCACACCATTACACCACCACCACCAGCCTGAACCGCTGATACAAGGCAGGATGATCCATGCTTTCATGTTGTTGAGGCCAAATTCTGAGCCGAGCATCCGAATGTGGCAGCAGAAATGGAGACTCATCAGACCAGGCAACGTTTCTCCAATCTTCTCTTGTCCAGTTTTGGTGAGCCTGTGTGAATTGTAGCCTCAGTTTCCTGTTCTTAGCTGACAGGAGCGGCACCCGGTGTGGTCTTCTGCTGCTGTAGCCCATCCGCCTCAAGGTTGGACGTGTTGTGTGTTCAGAGATGCTCTTCTGCAGACCTCGGTTGTAACGAGTGCTTATTTGAGTTACTGTTGCCTTTCTATCAGCTGGAACCAGTCTGGCCATTCTCCTCTGACCTCTGGCATCAACATTTGCGCCCACAGAACTGCCGCTCACTGGATATTTCCTCTTTGTCGGACCATTCTCTGTACATGGTTGTGCGTGAAAATCCCAGTAGATCAGCAGTTTCTGAAATACTCAGACCAGCCCATCTGGCACCAACAACCATGCCACGTTCAGAGTCACTTAAATCCCCATTCTGATGCTCGCTTTGACCAGCAGCAGATCGTCTTGACCATGTCTACATGCCTAAATGCAGTGAGCTGCTGCCATGTGATTGGCTGATTAGACATTTGTGTTATTGAGCAGTTGGACGGGTGTACCTAATAAAGTGGCCGATGAATGTATATTGCAATATGAATATAATTTTACCAGATGACTTAATCTCTCTATTTAGAAAGAATTTATAATGTCAGATGGGTTGTGATGAATCTGCAGTGGGAGTGCATCTCCATAGAATCTAATAAACAATCTATAAATTTACCCCAACACACTTTCGCTTTGGTCCGTGCTATTTGCAGTGTGTTGTGAGTGTTTTCATGAATAACAAACTATAAACACAATCAAGAAAAAGATACAACAAATATAAAGTGTTTTACCATTTCCCGAATCTAACAGTATTAAAAAGTACAGTGATTAAATGATAAAAATAATTCAATGAAAGTAATTGTTGTTAAGTCACAAGTGCAAAATGCTTCTTGATTTAAAAATGTGTAGATATTTGGACTAAAACAAGACTAAAACTACAAGTAAGAAAAGCATCTTTTGCACTATATACACTAAAACATCTAGACGGAAGACAGTTTCTACCTGTTTTCTTATGGTCATAAACAATACAGCACTCTTTACGGTTTACGCTTTCTGTTAACAATGTCACTTATTTCTAAACACTTTCATATAAACATTTTTTATTTCTTATCTGTGCAGACCAAAATGATCAACAATGCACATAAACATTCTCTCTCTCTCTCTCGGTCGGTCTGTCTGTCTGTCTGTCTATCTATCTGTCTGCCTGTCTATCTATCTGTCTGTCTGTCTGTCTATCTATCTGTCTGTCTATCTATCTATCTATCTATCTATCTGTCTATCTGTATATTTAATTTAAATTATTCTCCCTCTTGTAAATTTTTTTAATAATTTCCCAATTTTATAATATATTATATTATGGGTGGCATGGTGGCTCAGCGGTTAGGACTGTGGCCTCACAGCAAGAAGGTCGCTGGTTTGAGTACCGGCTCAGCCAGTTGGTGTTTCTGTGTGGAGTTTGCATGTTCTCCCCGTGTTGGCGTGGGTTTCCTCCGGGTGCTCCGGTTTCCCCCACAAGCCCAACACATGCTATAGGGGAATTGAGTAAGCTAAATTGTCCGTAGTGTATGAGTGTGAATGAGTGTGTATGGGTGTTTCCCAGTGATGGGTTGCAGCTGGAAGGGCATCCACTGCGTAAAACATATGCTGGATAAGTTGGCGGTTCATTCAGCTGTGGCAACCCTAGTATTATATTATATTATATTATATTATATTATATGTTTATTAATGGAGAAATAAAGATTAAATTAAAATTGAAAAATTAAGATTGAAGATTAAATGACATTAAATTATATTAAGGCTTTAATAACATATAAATGGAGGACAGAAAAATGTAAAGCAGACAGTAATGATCCAGTGTTTAGTAAACTCTAGCCTTATACGCTGAAAACGATGCTTTTCCTACTTGTAGTTTTTGTCTTGTTCTAGTCCAAATATCTAAAAATACTTAAATCAAGAAGCATTTTTTAGACAAGCAAATAATATAGTGTTGTTTTTAGAAATATTGAGTCAAATTGATTGAGTTTTTCTTCAAAACAAGCTAAATAATCTGACAATAGAGTGAGCAAAATAATCTGATGTGAAGAAGATAAACAAGATTATTGTACTCAGCCCATTGTCAGATTATTTTGCCCGTTTTAGGGAAAAACTCTCTTCACTTTGACTCATTATTTCTGAAAACAACACTATATTTTTTACTAGTCTAGAAAATGTTTCTTGATTTCAGGATTTGTAGATATTTGGACTAGAAACAAGAGAAACTCTAAGTAGTAAGAGTGTGTTTTCAGGGTGTTGTACCTCTGAGCTCTCCAGGAACTGCAGGACGTCTGGATCTTTGAGCAGCGCCGGGTGTTTGACCGTCCTCATCAGATACCTGAAACACAGATTTTATTATTATTGCTGTCAGCTTCAGTTCTGGATCAGACGTCCAGCGCTGACCTTCACCTCCGTCAACACACACATAAAAAGGGCAGAGAAATGTCAGCGCTGCGCTTTACTCTAATGTTTATTCGATTCATCAGTTGCTGCAAAACCTCCTGAGCTCACACATTAGTGTTCATCTAATATCTGCTGCTTAACCTTTAATACACAAAAGAGCAGAACACCAGTGAACTTTAACACACACACACACCGCTCAAATACTGGAGAGAAAACACACACACACACACACAGCTCAAATACTGGAGAGAAAACACACACACAGCTCAAATACTGGAGAAAACACACACACTGCTCAAATACTGGAGAGAAAACACACACACACACACACAGCTCAAATACTGGAGAAAACACACACACCGCTCAAATACTGGAGAAAACACACACACACACACACACACAGCTCAAATACTGGAGAAAACACACACATACACACACACACACCGCTCAAATACTGGAGAAAACACACACATACACACACACACACCGCTCAAATACTGGAGAAAACACACACATACACACACACAGCTCAAATACTGGAGAGAAAACACACACATACACACACACAGCTCAAATACTGGAGAGAAAACACACACATACACACAGCTCAAATACTGGAGAGAAAACACACACACACACACACACAGCTCAAATACTGGAGAGAAAACACACACACACCGCTCAAATACTGGAGAAAACACACACACACACACAGCTCAAATACTGGAGAGAAAACACACACACGCACAGCTCAAATACTGGAGAGAAAACACACACACCGCTCAAATACTGGAGAAAACACACACACACACAGCTCAAATACTGGAGAGAAAACACACACACCGCTCAAATACTGGAGAAAACACACACACACACAGCTCAAATACTGGAGAGAAAACACACACACACACAGCTCAAATACTGGAGAAAACACACACACACACAGCTCAAATACTGGAGAAAACACACACACACACAGCTCAAATACTGGAGAGAAAACACACACACACAGCTCAAATACTGGAGAAAACACACACACCGCTCAAATACTGGAGAGAAAACACACACACGCACACACACACACCGCTCAAATACTGGAGAGAAAACACACACACACACACACACACACACACCGCTCAAATACTGGAGAGAAAACACACACACACACCGCTCAAACACCGAAGAAAACACACACACATCAGTCAAACACCGAAGAAAACACACATACACACACCACTTAAATACCGGACAAAACACACACACACACACACACACACACACACACACACACACACACACACACACACACACACACACACACACACAGATTTTTGTTGTTATTGCTTATATTATTGTTGTTATTTATTTTTGCAATTAATTAATTATTGTTTATTAATTATTTGAATAATTGATCAATGAAATGTTCATTAAATTGGTTAATTTCGGTGTTTATTAATTACTAAAATACTTGATATTTATGTATAAATACTGTGAAATAACTTTCTAATGCAGATTTATTTTTAATTATTTTTTATCATTTTAATTTAGATATTAATTATAACTGTGCATGGAGACTTCTGTTATTATTAATCATTTTATTATATTGTTATAATTTTGTTTTAATTATTTTATATTATTTTGTAAATAACTTTAATTATTAATTAATTAATTAATTATTGTTTATCTGAATTAATCAATAAAATATTAATTCAATTGTTTAATTACAGTATTTACTAATCGATTAAATATTTTATATATATATAAACACTTTAAATGAACTTTTCAAAGCAGATTAATTGTTTATATATTTTTTTATTAAAGTAAGGAAGTAAGTAATGTGTATTAATATAACCCATGTATCCTGTATGGCCATACACCCAAAGCGCTTCACAATCATGAGGGGGGTCTCTCCACACCAGCACCAGTGTCCACCAGCTCCACTTGGATGATGCTCCGGCGGCCACAGTTTACCGGCTCCAGTGCTTCACCACACACCAGCGGTTTAACGTCTCATCTGAAAGACGGCGCCCACTGTCAGTGTAGTGTCACCTTCACTATACTGGGGCATTAGGACTCACACAGACCGCAGGTTGAGCGCCCCCTGCTGGCCTCAATAACACCACTTCCAACGAGATATTCAGCTGCAGTCCCGCAGAACCACACACGTTTCAGGCACACACAATCCAGCACACACGTTCTAGGCAAACCATATATTGTTACGACGGAAGTTAATGATATTAACGTCGTCTCGGACATCGTCATCAATATATTTTTATATATATTGTTGATAAATATTGTACACAATAAACAATAGTGTTTACTGTTTCACAAATATTGCGATAGAGGCGGGAAAATGGGGAACATTGTTTCCGATCGCCATTCAATATAATAGACTGATCAGTTTTCTATCCGTCATCATAGATGATCAGTCATTATTATCTGACAGAGTCAATATAGCAGATACTCGTTTGCTGGCCTTGCTGACTGATCTAAATTGGACAGTTTTAATTTATATAATGGATGAAGGAAATAATAGCAAGTTAATATGCATAGGCAATAACGTCTTTATATGTAATAATTTTTTTTACATTTAATAAATGTGAACACTATATTTTACTCAAGCGATTTAATAGTATTTATTTGCTTAATTTTCTAATAACTTTTTTATTAATGATTTCCCACATTGAATACTATAGTAATTTATAGTAAGTAATATATTGTTTTTAAACCATAAAGTACTGGTAATTTGTGGTAATTATTGCTGCAACAAATTTAGCAATACAAACAAATTAACTATTAATAATGAATTATATATAAATAATTAAAATAAATTATATACATATATATATTACTAACAGTTGCTACACTTTAGTAAAAGATAGTAGTTTAAATCAGTTTATAACTATATTCATTTTAAATTATTATCTATAGTAATTCATTTATAATGTGACACATTATTGTTTTTTTTGTTAATATATATTTTACAACAAAGCGATTTTAACCAAGTATGACAACATTAAGATCCTGAATTAGTTTATTACACTTAATACAATTAGACGGTCTGTTATGTTTTCTTTGTGTATGTGAATACGTGAATAAAGTCTTAAGTGTTTAACCAATTATTTTTATTTACATAATTTGAGTTCAGAAACTGTAGCGATGTTAAAATGATCGTTACGATATAATAATGAAGTAATGACTGAAATGGGAAACCATAAACTGTTGACAGTCTAATGAATGGCAATCGTAGCACGGGCGTTCTCGATCGCGGTACTTGTGAAATACACTAGGTGGCGATAACGCTCCTAAGGAGTTAGTAGTTACCATATATGGTTTGCCTAGAACGTGTGTCCTGGATTGTGTGTGCCTGAAACGTGTGTGGTTCTGCGGGCCTGCAGCTGGATATTATTGCTTCCAACAGCAACCTAGTGTTCCCATGTGGTCTCCCATCCAGTAGGGGTGTCAAAATTAATTGTTTCTTCGGTGCACTGCGATGCAGACGCGAGGATTTCGGTATCGGTTCAGTAATAGTCATAACCGGTTATTATGTACTGACGTCATTTATCTCATATGCGCTATGTCGCCGGAGCTTACTATGGCGAGGGTGGCGAGCGCGAGTATTTAAAACGCTCCAACTACTTAAAAACGCAGTGTTTGCTGGAGTCTTTTACTAACACTTACAGCAGAAGCCCCTATTTCACTATGACTGAGAGAATGAAAGTAAACTCCATTTCTCTCTCTCTCTCTCTCTCTCTCATTGTGGTCCATTTGACCTGCTGGCGTGACTTTTCCTCTCCTCTCGGCTGTTACAGCAATACTTCTGGATACAGATACGAGCGCGTGCCTGCAGAGGCGTCTATCATGGATCAGCTGTGATCGCAGCTGCCGTTCATCAGTGTCACTCATATGTGAAGAGCGCAGCGCGCAAGAGCCAACCGCAGCCCTTTCTGATGAGCGTGTGACCAATCAAAGGGGTGTAAGAGACTTGGTAGACAAGGATCAGAAAGCGAGCGGGATATTTATATTTGTTTATATTATTTGCTATAAATGCTCGTGTTGTTTAAAGGTACAGTTTATATATCTGAATGTTTGTATTAAAGGACAAAATTGTATTACATATAGTATATAAATATGAATATATTTATACATTTTAATACAAGAATTGCTGCTGTGAAGAAAATATAAAACGGTGTATGGAAAGCATGGTCAATGCACCGTGACGCACCGAGATATCCAATTGAACCGAATCACTGGCATGATAATGGTAACAGAACCGAACCATGAGACCAGTGTAGGTTCACACCTCTACCATCCAGACACTGACCAGACTCAGCCCTGCTCAGCTTCAGTGAGGGACCAGTCTTGGGCTGCAGGGTGATACGGCTGTGGCTAGAGATATTAATATATCTCTAGTTAATTATTAGTTATCTCTAGTAATTATCTCTAGTATAATTATTATTTTTGTAACTGATTTTAATAATTAATTAATAAATGTTTATTAATCATCTGAACATGTATTGGTGAGTAATGTGAAGCACCTCTCCAGAGCTGATCTTCTCTTCTCCACAAACTCCACAGACGACAGGTCCTCTTTACCCACTTTCACCTTCGTCATTCCTGTAACATACACACACACACACACAGGTGAGCGAGATCTTCCACAAACACACACACACTCTTGATCTGTCCGCTGACGTACCCACAATGCTCTTCTCAGGCGCAGGAGGCACGATGAGGCCGACATGCAGATATTTAGAGGCCAGTTTACTGTGCAGACCCAGAAAATCACTGAAGCGCCTTCTCACACACACTTCTGACCTGCTGAAGACCGACAGACACGACTGCACACACACACACGTGCAGAGAGAGAGAGTCATTTATATACACAAACAGAAAGAGAGACAGAGAGAGTCATACACACACACACACACGAAGTGACTCATATACACTCACAAAGAGAGAGAGTCATACTCACTACCACATATGCAGAGAGAGAAACACACACACACACACACACACACACACAGTAAACATCTGAAAGTTGTGTGAATGCTGAATGAGGGTTTTACATGATTATATTTTTACTAAAGCTGATAAATGTTTCGATGCGTCTACAGTCACACACACAGCGTCACAAACACACACAGAAACAAAGAGATGCACACAAACACACACACACACACAGCAGATTCAGGCGAATCGCTCACCTTTGTCGTCACTTTATACACCATGTATGCGTTCATGCCATCACCTGTTGAACACACACACACACACACACATCTTTATACTGAAGTGAACTTCTTACACTGACTGAAACACAAACACACTCTTGCAGTGAAGTGTGTGTGTGTTTGTGTGTGTGTGTTCATGTACGCGTGTTGTTTTTCCAGCAGTATCATAAATGTACAACTATGTGTAAATCTGCTTCAGAGTTTATCAGTTTTCATACACACACACTCATACACACACACAGACAGACACACACACACACCTGTAGCTCAACATCTGAAAAGATTGATTGATTATCAATAGAGATCTGCGGCTTACATACACACACACTCATCAAACACACAGCTCACTCACACATACACACACTCATCATACACACACTCCATTAACACTCACCCACTTTCTCCGGGTCTGAGACGGAGATCTGGATGTCGAGTGTGTCTCTGCTCTCCTGCTCATCGTCATCCTGAGGAGAGAGAGGAAGAGAGAGCGAGCACGTGTGAGTGTGTGAGATCTCAGAGTAAGTCTGTTTGATATGTGTGTGTTTCATGAGTGTTCATTTGTATCTCAAAGTCATGTGTGTGTGTGTGTGTGTGTGTGTGTGTGTGTGTGTGTGTACAGGGGTTGGACAATGTGTTGTAGGTGCTCTGTCTGCATGTCTCCTCCTGCTCTTCACTGATCTTCAGTCCAGCAGTAGAGCAGAGTGTGAAGCTTCATCAGCAGAGGAACAGCTCAGTTCTGCTCCAATACTGCACACAACACAACATTATGGGGACACAGCAGAGTTCAGAAGAGGACAAGAAGAAGAATCCAGCAGGAGGAGCTGTGGAGGCCAGAGGAAGCTGTCTGAAAGAGACGTCCGGCTGATAACCCTGATTTATCCAGAACACATCAGACCACAGCTGCCCGACTCACTGCAGAATCAGATGTGCAGCTCGACTCTCCTGTTTCCAGCAGAACTGTTGCTCTGGAGCTCCACAGGGTCAATATACATGACCCAAACCTCTGCTCACTCCTGCCAATGCCAAACGCCGGTCTCAGTGGAGCAGCAGTGGAGATCTGGAGCTGTGGACAATGTGGAACACGTACTGTTCTCTGATGAGGCCACCTTCACTGTCTGTCCCACATCCGGGAGAGTTACGGTGTGGAGAAGCCCCAAAGAAGCGGTCCACCCAGACTGCTGATGCCCAGAGTGGAGCATTGGGGGATCAGTGATGGTTTGGGCTCAATATCATGGCATTCCCTAGCCCCAATACTGCTGCTAGATGGAGCATCACTGCCAAAGACTACCCAACCATTCTGGAGCACAATGTGACCCAATGGGTCAAACACTGTCTCCCGAAGGCGGTGGTGTGTATCAGGATGATAATGCAGCAATACACACAGCAGAACTGGAGACAGAGTGGCTTGATGAACATGAAAGTGAAGTTAAACATCTCCCATGGCCTCCACAGTACCCAGATCTAAACATTATTGAGCACTTTGGGGTGTTTTGGAGGAGTGAGTCAGGAAAGGTTTCCCTCCAGCACCATCAGTAGTGACCTGAACGCTATTCTGAAGAAGAACAGCTCAGAATCCCTCTGGCCGCTATGCAGGACTCCTGTCTGTCATTCACAACACCAGCTGATGCTGTATTAAGGAGGAGCTACACCAGACTGATGACTACTGCACTCTAAAACCAGGCCTTCAGTTTCATCGTCCAACCGCTGTATGTATGTGTGTGTGTGTGTGTGTGTGTGTGTGTGTGTGTGTGTGTGTGTGTGTGTGTGTGTGTGTGTGACCTCCTCGGGTGAGCGGTCGAAGGCCCCCAACTCCACTCTGCTCCCGATGCTGACGGGTGTGACGGGTGTGATGGCAGGTGATGGGCCATCAGAGAGGATCGGCTGACGCTCTGGACTGTCAAGAGAAACTTCTTCTGTGGCTTCTGAAAGCACACACACACACACAAACCCACACAAAAACACACACCAACAAGTCCAGATATTTAACATCGCAAATATTTGTGCGATTCTCTCTGATCGCCTTTTTGAGAACTCACACTGTGTGGTTGACACTCACGAGAATGAGTGAGAAAACGTGTCACTCGTACAGTTTTGACTGGGTGAAAGTGTAACAGTCAATATGGCGAATGAAGCCCCGCCTTCTAGTACAGGAGCCAATCAGTGATTGCTATACACTGAGGGTTCTCCGCGGGGAGGGGCTTGATGCAGACATGTGTTTATGACAGTTTCTGCAGCTTCATTATGAACTCTCTGTGATCAACAAACTGTTTGTGTTCAGAAATAATGAGTTTAAATGAAGTGAGTTTTTCTCATTTTCACTTTGAAATAGCATTATTCTGCTTCCCCCAAATTCTATGAATTCGGACATACTACTCGGCTCTCAGCCAATATGTTTTGCTAATCAAGAAAATGCTTCTTGATTTGAAAGTGTGGGTATATATTGGGTCTAGAGACAGACAGAAGCTCCGAGTAAGGACAGCATGTGTTTGCAGTGCAAAACTGACCGGCGAACAGGTCATCGGTGTCGTCGTCCAGCAGGATCTGCTCTGCTTTGGGGCCGTTTGATCCAGTGCTGGCCACTTCTGAGGGAACATGGAGACCTTCTGGAGACTGAAAACACACACACACACACACTGTTAACACACTCATTCTGCAGCACAGATGCTTTCAGAAGCAAACACATCAGTTCTGATTATAACAGTAATGATATTCAGCGTATATGACTGCTGTACTAAGACTGACTTCACTGCTCTTTAGTCAACTAGACTGATGCGCAGGAAACCAGACACACACACACTTCTTAAAGTTAATCTTTAAACACACACTCCTGTATAAAGGTGTGTGTGTCACAGGATGAACACATGACCTGCTGGACAGGAAGTGTGTGTGAGGGGCTCTGAGGCACTTTCCTGCTGTTCAGGGTGTGTGTGATCTGCTGATCGGTGGAGATGAGGAGAGCAGTGTCACATGAGCTCATCTGACTGACAATAGGACACACACACACACACATAACAGGACATGCATTACACACGCACACAACAGGACATGCTTTAAAGACACTCACACAACAGGACATGCTATACACACATACACACACACACACTCACAACACACTATAAAAACACAAACAACAATGCATGCACACAAACACTACTAACCACACACACACACAAACAACAGAACACGCTTTACTTACACACACACACACAATGCAGGACATGCTTTATACACACACACACACAACAGGATATGTTTTTATATATATATATATATATATATATATATATATATATATATATATATATACACACACACAGACACACACAAACTTACACAACAGGATATGCATCACACACATACACACAACAGGATACAATTTATACACACACAATTGGAAACACTGTAAACACACACTCTCTCACAACTAACAAACACACAAACAACAATGCACACACACACACACACACACACACAAATATGCACACAAACACTACTAAATGCACACACAGAAAACAACAGAACATGCTTTGCTTTACTTACACACACACACAAACATATACACACACAGAAAAAAACAGAACATGCTTTGCTTTACTTACACACACAAACACACACAAACACACACACACACACAAACACACACACAGAAAACAACAGAACATGCTTTGCTTTACTTACACACACACACACACACACACACACACACACACACATACATACACACAGAAAACAACAGAACATGCTTTGCTTTACTTACACACACACACACACACACATACACACAGAAAACAACAGAACATGCTTTGCTTTACTTACACACACACACACACACACACAGAAAACAACAGAACATGCTTTGCTTTACTTACACACACACACACACACACAAAAAAAAAAAACAACACAACATGCTTTGCTTTACTTACACACACACACACACACACACAGAGAAAAGGACATTCTTTACATGCACATACACACACACACACACACACATATATACAACAGGATACGATTTATATTTACACACACACAACTCACACAAAAGGATACGCATTACACACGAACACACACAACTAAACACACATACACAACAGGACATGCTTTATACACACTCATACAACAGGAAACACACACTCTCACAACTAACACACACAAACATACACACACACATACTCAAATGTGCACACAAACACTACTAATGCACACACACACAAACACACAGAAAAGGACATTCTTTACATGCACACACACACACACACACACACACACACACAACAGGATACGATTTATATTTACACACACACACACAACTCACACAAAAGGACACTTATTACACACGCACACACACAACTGAACACACATTACACACACACATACACAACAGGACATGCTTTATACACACTCATACAACAGGAAACACTTAAACACACACTCTTACAACTAGCACACACAAACACACACTATAAACACACACACAAACACATACTCAAATGTGCACACAAACACTACTACTGCACACACACACACAAACAGAAAAGGACATTCATGCGCGCGCACACACACACACACACACACACACACACACACATACAACAGGATACGATTTATATTTACACACACACAACTCACACAAAAGGACACGCATTACACACGCACACACACAACTGAACACACATTACACACACATAACAGGACATGCTTTATACACACTCATACAACAGGAAACACTTAAACACACACTCTCACAACTAACACACACAAACACACACATACTCAAATGTGCACACAAACAATACTAATGCACACACACACAGAAAAGGACATTCTTTACATGCACATGCACACACACACACATACATACAACAGGATACAATTTATATTTACACACACACAACTCACACAAAAGGACACGCATTACACACGCACACACACAACTGAACACACATTACACACACACACACAACAGGACATTCTTTATACACACTCATACAACAGGAAACACTTAAACACACACTCTCACAACTAACACACACAAACACACACTATAAACACAAACACACACATACTCAAATGTGCACATAAACACTACTAATGCACACACACACACACACAAACAGAAAAGGACATTCATGCACACACACACACACATACATACAACAGGATACGATTTATATTTACACACACACACACAACTCGCACAAAAGGACACGCATTACACACGCACACACACACAACTGAACACACATTACACACACACACAACAGGACATTCTTTATACACACTCATACAACAGGAAACACTTAAACACACACTCTTACAACTAACACACACAAACACACACTATAAACACAAACACACACATACTCAAATGTGCACACACACAGAAAAGGACATTCTTTACATGCACATGCACACACACACACATACATACAACAGGATACAATTTATATTTACACACACACAAAAGGACAGGCATTACACACGCACACACAACAGGACATGCTTTATACACACTCATACAACAGGAAACACTTAAACACACACTCTCACACAACTAACGCACACTATAAACACAAACATACTCACATGTGCACACATACAGTACACACTACTCACACACACACACACCTGTGGATGTGTTCAGTTCAGCAAAGGCAGTGTGTGTGTGTGTGTGCATGAAATCAAGCAGCTAAATGAAGGAACACCACTGAAATGTGGATGATCTGGCTCTAGTTTGCAGATGTTGGTCTATTTAGCTTCAGCTTCATGTTCTGTCACACATCAGACATGCAGAAAGAAGGGTTTATTCCATCACTCTGTGTGTCTGTGGAAAATAACTCCAATATACGTGCATCTATATACTGTTTGCTCAAGTACAGTAGCATCCAGCTGATATAATACAACAGAAATATGGTGAAAATGGACTATTATTCCATCTGTTGATCTTATTCTCCATTTTATGGAGTAAAATAAAAAGAAACCCAAAATCATATATCTAAAAACCTTCACAAAATCAAACTACCATCCGGACTTTATCCAGTATGCAAATATATGCAGATTAGCTCATGTTTAATGACGTGAACATTTGCATTTTCAGATTTCAGAAAGCTTGTGATGTTAAGCAATGGAATTAATGTACTGAGACAAATAAAGTGCCTGAATATTTATGATTGATAACTCGGTCCATGGCAACGGGTGACACACACGCCTCACAGCAAGAAGGTCTCTGGTTCGAGTCTCGGCTGGGTCAGTTGGTGTTTCTGTGTGGAGTTTGCATGTTCTCCCCGTGTTGGTGTGGGTTTCCTCCGGGTGCTCCGGTTTCCCCCACAGTCCAAACACATGCGCTATAGGGGAATTGGGTAAGCTCAAATTGACCGTAGTGTATGAGTGTGAATGGATGATTCCCAGTGAAGGGTAGGGGCTGGAAGGGCATCCACTGCGTAAAACATATGATGGATAACTTAGCGGTTTATTAATAAAGGGACTAAACCGAAAAGAAAATGAATGAATGAATGAATTCTGTCCATCAATATTGAGTGTTTCTCTGCTCATCCTGAGGGTGTTTAGAGTCAAACACGTGACTGAACACATGACCAGACTACACTCACTGCGTTATTCAGCATTGCAGCCATTCTGTCGCTAGTCTTCTCTTGGTTTCGCTTCCTCATGTTATTAACTCTCTTAATTAGTTTCATTTAGATAAAGTCAGTTTTATAATCACACATTCAGACATAATTATAAAGTTTCAAACAAGTATTCCTTATTGCAAACTCTAAATAGTGAACTTGTATTATCCGCCAGTGTCTATCAAAGCACAGCACTGCTCACTGTCAATGAAATCATAGTGCTACTGTGCTAATGTTGTTCTAATGTCGATTTCGGAGTATTATATTCATAGTAGCGTGGTAAACAATATAGGGAACGTGTCATAAGTTGTAACTGAACGAATGTGTAAATAAAAACCCAACTTTACCTCAATAATAGTTTCCTAAACGTGTGTGATGTTGACCTGACGGCGATATTCTACATTTGTTTACTGAATGAATGAAACGCTTCTGCGCTGATGCTGCGCAGTGTTGATGTGCCACAGATGCCTGCGCATGCGCTCTCCGCATCTTTTCTATACTTCAGAAATTGAATGAAATCTGTCAGGATTGTGTGAAATGAACGGCTGGTGTTTGGTTGATTATGAATATTAATGTGTCTCTGCATTCTCCGAGCAGCAGCAGCGCGTGTCGGTCAGCAGTTCCAGCTCACCTCCATCACGCTGACGAACAGCTCCTCCGCGGCCTCAGAGTCCTCCTGCTCCACGTTTTGATGCCCGGTCACCGGTGGAGGCTCTCGGTCCTCCGACATCTTCAACAACAGCAGAGGAATAAAGTCTCAGGCGGAGAAACAGACAGAGATCAAGATTATCATGTGACTGAGTCTCATGACAGAAGCGCTTCATGCGGCTCACGCTCCGCCCTCACTGCGCAGACTCACTGCCCGCAGAACACAACGGTTGCTGCTGCTAGAAGAGATACAGCCGCGACCGGAAGTTAACGAGATTTATTTATATTATTGATTAAATTACTGATTGATTGTATTTTATTAACGTCTTCAGCTACTTCAGTCCCCACATTAACGTAAAAACTGTAATTATACCGAGTATTACTCATATTATTTATTTAATTACCCATTAAATAGTATTTTATGAACGCCTACCCCCACTCCAACCCTCACATTAAAAATAAAAATACTAAATAAGTAAAAATACTAACGATTGTTGTAGAGTCACAAACATTATGCTATATTGATGAGTGTATCCGCAGCTGTATCCCTTATAAACAGTGACACTGCAACGCCTGGTCACATAGTTTATTACTCTTTATTCTTGATCATCAGTTGTCAACATTAACCCCTTTAGATCGGCCTGTGCAGAAGAGCTTCTGTCTTTTCTATGGAGTAAAACAGAAGATTATAGTGTTTGCAGAAATACTGTGTTAGCTGAGGGGTTTATTTTGGGTTTCTATTATAGGTGGCCATAGATTTAAAAAAAAATAATCTAAGATTAAACTTACTGTAATCTTGGAATTAATCTAGATTAAAATGGCTCGTTTGAATTCTGCCAAAGGCGTTCAGAATATGTGTGCTGCCCAAACAATGTTTCTCCAGCCAGGTGGTGCATTAGACCAGGGGCTCATCTCCTGTTTCCAAAATGCATCACAAACTGCTTGAGGAACTGTTCTACTACTGGCACATAGCCAGCCTGGTCAAAGGGGTGGTTCTTTTTTCTCAAAAAATGGACCTTTTTGGGGTTGTACACCTCATTTTATATTTAATTATGAGATTTAGATAGATTTTAAGCACTATTTTATCTGGATTACGTTGTCGGATGGTCATCAGAACCACACTTTTTGATGTACCAAAAAAATTTACTAAAGATTTTTAATAAAGAAATATTTATTTTTAAAATACAATTTATTACATCATATATCATTTTTAAAAAATAAACCTGTTTTAAATAAAAAAAAAAAAGCCTATTGTCAATTATTAGGTAAATTATAAATAACAAGCTGGCCAGTACATTCAACTTTACTCAGTCAGAATTTCACCATTTGAAATAAAATTAATTCATTAATTACATTGGAAAATTCATGGAAAACAACAATAGCCAAAATAGTATTCACATTCATTTTAATATGATCCGCTTTTGGTGCTTCACAACTTTTTATTGGTTATTTTTTTTGTTTCAAGAATAAGGTCCAAGATTTAGTAAAAAAAAGTTACTTGTAAACTGTTTTCCCCTATTTAAAAAATATATAGTAGTAAAAGATGACGTCACTTACTGGATATTGGACTCATGAAAAATAATTGTTTGCATTGGTCAAAACTGATTAGCTGAAGTCATGACAGCCAACACAGAATTCGGCTTGGTCTCATAGCCTTTTCGATGGGTTATTTTTACTTATTGTGATGCCATAGCAGTCAAAATAGGACAAATTAGCTCATAGGACAAATTCTGGACCTTTGTCAGTGAGGGGTGGTTCTTTCGAACCACTCGAACCCCCCCTGGCTACGGGCCTGCACTATGATAATTGGTGATGAAAATAAATGATGTTCAATAAGATGTACTTGTGTTTACTCACTGTTTATTCAGTTAAACATCAATGTTGAACTATATTTTTTTCTTTCCATTCTGCGTGCGTTATTAAACTCCATAACACTCTCACCAGTCCTTACTCCTTATTTGCGTCTAATACCCCACATTGTAAAAAAAAATAAATCCGTAAAATTAACGGTAAAAAACTGGCAGTTCTGGTTGCCAGTATTTCACCGTTAAAATACGGTACAACCTGTAAAAGTAATTTCTCATTTTTACAGTAAACTACTGTATTTCATTAAATTATGGAGGTAATATGGCTGTATTTTGAATTACCAATATCTTGTTACACAGATATATACACGTTAACACAGCTATATGCAGGTGGTGATGAGAAAGTTACATAATGAACCAATGCTCATCTCAAGCAACTTTTCTCACAAGCAGAAAAGTGTATCAGTGCTCAGTGTCATGCACACAGCTACTAAACACCAGTACGGTAACACGCATAGAATTAAAGTCATGAAATAAATATTGTTTATGAACATTAGATGTAACATAAATCTCTAATGTATGTAACTGATGGGGAAACAATTAAAAAGATCCACAGTAATGTCAACAAAAAGCATAAAAAGTAATGTGTCATGCAGTGAATTCTGGGAAAGTCAATTTACAGTTATTCACCGTATATATTAAGGAAACATACTGTTAACCAGGTTATAGATTTTTACTGTAGCATTTTTACCGTTGAAATCACGTTTTAATTTTTTACAGTACAGTTTGTCACGGGGGCATGAATGAAATGTTCATGAGTGAAGGTGAAACTGCCGAACTGCAGTTAAAGTCACCCAAAATGACAGGAAACTCTTACATGAAAGCACTTGACGTAAACACCTTCATTATATTATTGTCTATTAAGGCAGATAACTAGACTACAGATGTCCATGTAAGCGTAGTCAGGAGTGTCTTCAAGTAAGTGAAAGATCCAGAAGGGCATCCTGCTGATTTGATTCAGAAGGGCACTGTTTTGACAGACGCTCACCGGTCAGGTATACATCCGTGCTAAAATATCAAGGTGAAACTCATCATAGCTTGCGTAGAATAGACCCAGCTCACAACCCAACTTCGAGAATAGATTAACACCGATATTTTTTTTAATCGCTCGATAAGAGTCTTGCATTAACGCAGCACATTGACACCAATAACGGCCCACCACTAGTTTCTATACACTATACACCATATTAAAAGTCAGAAACTATGCTTTTTCTGATGATGAACAGTAAAAATCCCACATTGTCCCGCTTTCATTCATTCATTTTCTTTTCGGCTTAGTCCCTTTATTAATCTGGGGTCGCCACAGCGGAATAAACCGGCAACTTATCTAGCACATGTTTTACGCAGCGGATGCCTTTCCAGCTGCAACCCATCTCTGGGAAACACCCATACACACTCATTAACACACATACACTACGGACAATTTAGCCTACCCAATTCACCTGTACCGCATGTGTTTGGACTGTGGGGGAAACCGGAGCACCCGGAGGAAACCCACACCAACACAGGGAGAACATGCAAACTCCACACAGAAACACCATAATCCTGGACCAGGCCGTATCCTGAGCAGCTGCTGTGGTGTTCATCGTGGAGTGAGAGCATGAGACTGACTCCTGTGACGCTCCAGGGACAGACGAGTCTTCGCTGAGGTCCAGCTTCCTGCGTCTAGTCTGCAGCTCTGCACAAGACGTTTGGCCATAGGGGAAATGGTCGTGCCCAACTGAGCCTGGTTTCTCTCCAGGTTTTTTAAATCTTTGCTTTCGCCAATTGGTGGTTTTATCCTCGCCGCTGTCACCACTGGCTTGCATGGTTCAGGATCTGTAGAGCTGCTCATCGATGGATTTGCTCTTCAGTGTTTGGACTCTCAGTAGTGATTATTAACCCACACTGAACTGAGCTAAACTGAACTGAACTTAACCTCTGAAAACTGAACTAACACTGTTTACATTCACTATAATCTTCCATGTGAAGCTGCTTTGACACAATCTACATTGTAAAAGCGCTATACAAATAAAGATGAATTGAATTGAATTGACCTTTCGGTTTCTCTCAGTGTGCGGTCGAGAGTAATCCACATGCAGATTATTTCTGGGGCTGATTTAAATGTTGAAATATATGTCCATAAGTGCTCTATTTTTACTAAAGCTCTGTTTTTGTAAATATTCAAGGGTCATTTGATTATAATCAGTGTTATAGCAACTGCATTTTGTTGCACAAACACCTCCTTATGGTTTACACGTTATGATGCTGGTGTAAATATGATCATTTTGCTAATATTCCATTCAGATGGTCTCATTAATAGATTTTCCTAATATGCATATTAAGATTTGTATTAAAATGTGCATTGGTAAAATTGTACTGCTGGCTAAATTGAACATGTTAAAGTAAATGTGAATATATACATACGGTTCCCCTCTTTGTACAACAAGAAACCAAAACAAGGAGCTTTGATACTCTGAATGTCTGAGTGCATCAATGTCATCAAGTTTCCACTTTTTTCTTGTGCTTGAATATTAAAGCGGCCCTCCTATGACTTGTCAGTCACTGATATGGCCCTCCGCCAATATGAGTTAGAGACCCCTGGTTTAGATGCATGTCACTGATGAGAAGATGATGGACCAGCCTGATCTTACGAGGAAACGCAAGTATTTTACGTTTTGTCAGTTTAGTGGTTAATTCGTACGAATTGGTATGAGTTCAGTCGTACGAAAATGTACGATTTTAAAAAAGGAGGCGTGGCACCCAACCCCACCCCTAACCCCAACCGTCATTGGGTAATGAGCAAATCATACTAATTTGTATGAATTAGATCGTACGAATTCACACGAATTAGCCACTAATCAAAAAGTTACGAATTGCTGTGAGATTGCGTTGGATGGACGGATGGACTGTATGATCACTGAAATGTACAGTGGCCGAGAGAGTTTAACGTGATGCAGTTTAAGAAAACACATGCAATTACAAACAACACCAGCAAAAACAACATGTTGAAACACAACACAAATCTTCACAAAACAAACACATTAAACAAACACACTACAATTACTCACAACACATGCAAATAGCAGAACATGATGGAAATGTTTCAAGGGGACCCTAAAATGTTATGGACCCGGCTATTTATGTTACAGTTATTGAGGCGAATAATATACAGAAGACAAGAGATTGGTGTAATCAGGACAATCAAATAAACAAACAAACATCACTGAGCAATAGTAACAGCACAATAAACAAATCCCAGCCACGTCCGTCACGTTTTCGGGCCTCCTTGAAACATTTCCGTTGTGTTCCCTGCTATTGTGCATGTGCTGTGAAAAACTGCAGAGCGTTTTCTTAATGTGTTTGCATTGTGAGGATTTGCATCACTTCAGAGTAGTTCTCAAGTGCTCAAGAGTTTAAAGAGCTTCATTTAAACCTGATCAGATGTTCCACCAGTAGTGGACAGTTGTGTGACGTAATCAATGAAGTACATCTGAGGGCATGAGATGGAGAGAAGGTAGTGAGTGAAGGGCATAAAAACTGGACTGGATTTCAGCCAACATCTCATTTTGACATCTTGACAACTTCAAGTTATGCCCCCTTCATTTTAGGACACTGCATTCTGCAGACAGAGCCTACCTAAAGGAGACCCATTCTGCCCCTTTTTACAAACAGTAAAATAAGTCTCTAGAGTGTGTGTGTGTGAGTTTGAGCTGAGAATAGCACACAGATAATGTTCTCCAGCTCTCTGAAACTGAACCTTTCAGGCTTTGATCCTAACGCCCCATTCACACGGGGCTTCAGCTTCAACACTTGACAGAGGGCGTGGCTGAAGTTGGGGCTGACGCGATCGTCATAACAGCGTCAGCCAATGAAATTAGTCAGCAATAGGCCACTGTTGGAGCCGGTGTATTTGCATACAGCGATCTGATTGGCTGACGCTTCTGTCGGCGCTTGAAAAGTTGAGCATGTCCCAACTTCTGCAGCGAGCAACCCCTCTGAAGCGGCGCCGACGGATCCACAATGCAGTTCGGCAACGCCTGACGTCACCCATTCAAAGTGAATGTGAAGCATTGAAGCTGACGCCCCGTGTGAATGGGGCGTAATTGTGGTGTTTTGGTGACTGTCGCTTTAAATGCAAATGAGATTGTGCTCTTTTCAGAAGAGGGCGGAGCTACAGACAGGTGTGCGTAAGTATAGTGACAGATGTAAAACAGCAGTGTGTGTGTGTGTTGTGAGTGCTGGTCAGGTGTGCTTCAGTGTGAGTGTGTGCTTCATGCTTCTGTCAGTCTATGTCGCTCCTGTCGCTGTTCATCTAAAACTCCACATCTATAATCCTCTTAGTCTATGCTGACATTATCTTCAGCAGCTCAAACACTCTAATGGCTAATGGACAGACGGCTGCTTCTCACTCAGGGCTGCTGTTAATGCTAATGAGATGGGCACTAGTGGGCGGGCCCTCTGATGACACGTACAAAGGGAGAATGTCAATCAAAGTGTTTCTGCATCAAATCTGATTAGAACAAACACAATTAACTCATGTTGAGCATTAGAGGATGGAGATACTCACACACTGCTGACACACACACACACACACACCCACACACACACACACACACACACACACACACACACACACACACACACACACACACACACACACACACACACACACACACACACACACTACTGGCTTTAACTTTTGCACAACAGCTCCCTTTTAATGTAGTTGGATTAGATCATCATACTGAAATAAAAGTCTGCCGCAACTATTTTCTGGACTGTTTTGAGAATGTTACTTATGATTGCAATAACACTCACTAACATCCAACTAAAATGTTTGAGGAATTCATTCCTGACTAGCGCATGAATAACCTCCTGTGCCAGTGTGTTTTGAGAACATTATTAAAGACGAGATCACTCTGTGTGTGTGTGTGTGTGTGTGTGTGTGTGTGTGTGTGTGTGTGTGTGTGTGTGTGTGTGTGTGTGTGTGTGTGTGTGTGTGTGTGTGTGTGTGTGTGTGTGTGTGTGTGTGTGTGTGTGTGTGTGTGTGTGTGTGTGTGTGTGTGAGAGCTTCGCCTGAACATTCCCTGATCATGACAGAAACTTTTAAAGCAAACTTTCGGACAGAATGATGTGTGGAGTGTGAGATATTTTCAGCGCAGTATTCTGCTGTCAGTCTGGCGTGAGTGAAGCGCAGTGTGTAAAACCAACAAACCCGTCTGAGCATCAGCACGGCCTCGGCAGCTCAGTTTTAGTGTTTTCCTGTGGAAATGACTCTTTTTATAAGACAGATGAAGCTCCAGCTCGGTAAAGTCCAGTCTGTCAGTGCAGAAACTCAGACTCTCATCCGTCTGAGCTCCAGGGACGCTTTAACTGCAAAACAAGCGCTTTACAAACAACCTGCGGCGGCACTGGAGCGTGACGGATGCTGCATGTGTGTAATGAGGCACTCCTACAGCAGATCAGGTGCAGAGGACGGTGGCCGACACAACTCAACATGCTGCAACTCAGCTCATGTCCCCACACACATACACACACACACAAACGGGTATTTCTATAAATCTAAAACAATCTCTGTCCACATGAACACGCATAAACACACTGAGATGCATGTTAAGAGCACGCCAAACCAACAGGGGGCGATCATGACACTTCTATGCTGCATTCACACCAAACAGGGTTTTTTTTCAGCCAATGATAAACTTCCAGTGAAAGGTGAATATGACTAAGGGTCATTTTACAGCATTGATGTTGTGTAATTACAACACATTCAATTAAATAGATGTAAGCATTCATTTAGTTGTTTAAGCATAAAACGAAATGAAAGACCGTGTAAGAGCAAGCGCCGTCAGGATCAGCAGGCGAGTGCAGAAACTGCATTGAAAATACTGGAGTAAAATAAACTGGGATATTTTAAAGACATGGCGGGGGGAAATGGAATTTAATGCACTGCTTCTTGTCCAGTCTGAGACCCACCTTATATCGCAGCCTGGCATAGGCTGAGCGTGTGTAAGGCTGCGGAAGGCTTAGCCTCCCCCTGGCCAGAAACCACAGAGATAGCAAGCAAAGAAAAAAAATGCATCGAAAATATGTAACGGGTGTAAGGCGGAATTTAATGCTGATGATTAACGGAACACTTTAGCTATTGTAAGTTTGTCAATCAAATTTAAAGTCCCCCTCCGCACAAAAATGGAACTGTCCAACTCCGCACTTTCCCTGATGAGCGCTGTTTATTACAGGAGTTCGCAGCAGCGCTGAAAACCAAATTAAAACTGCTGGCCAGCGGACTTTTTTGATTTGCTGGTCAAGGACCTACCGTTGAAGTCAGAATTATTAGCCCCCTTGAATTTTTAGCCCCCCTGTTTATTTGTTTCCCCAATTTCTGTTTAACAGAGAGCAGATTTCTTCAGCACATTTCTAATCATAATAGTTTTAATAACTCATCTCTAATAACTGATTTATTTTCTCTTGTCATGATGACAGTAAATAATATTAGACTAGATATTCTTCAAGACACTTCTATACAGCTTAAAGTGACATTTAAAGGCTTAACTAGGTTAATTAGGGTAACTAGGCAGGTTAGGGGAATTAGGCAAGTTATTGTATAATGATGGTTTGTTCTGGAGACCATTGAAGAAAAAAAATTAGCTTAAAGGGGTTAATAATTTTGTCCTTAAAATGGTGTTTAAAAAATTTAAAACTGCTTTTATTCTAGCTGAAATAAAACAAATAAGACTTTCTCCAGAAGAAAAAATATTATCAGACATACTGTGAAAATTTCCTGAATCTGTTAAACATAATTTGGGAAATATTTAAAAAAGAAGAAAAAATTCAAAGGAGGCGAATAATTCTGACTTCAACTGTAAGTAATAAAATGACAAATGAGTATCACGAGAGAAGTATAATAATATATTACACTGGTTTAACTTGTTTTCAGCATTAAATGACATTGGTAGTTTCATTGTAACGATGTGTAGCCTATAGCGTATAATCTTGTTTAGGCGATCATTTGGAGTTTTACATTTTAAAGGTCAAATATTTATTGCTGAATTACAAGTTCGGTTTTCGATTGGCCTCGTGAAATACAGAATGATTTTGGATTCTTGACACATTTTTGCAATTTAACAACAAAGACAACATCATAATGCCCGGTCTAAAAGGAGGATTTTGTTGCATGAGGTAGGGCAGTGGCTAATATTTATATTGCCTGCCATGCCAAACAAAAGGCTACCATTAATCTATAATATAATATAATATAATATAATATAATATAATATAATATAATATAATATAATATAATATAGGTGGGCAACACAGTGGCACAGTAGGTAGTGCTGACGCCTCACAGCAAGAAGGTCGCTGGTTTAAACCTCGGCTGGGTCAGTTGGTGTTTCTGTGTGGAGTTTGCATGTTCTCCCTGTGTTGGCGTGGGTTTCCTCCGGGTGCTCCGGTTTCCCCCACAGTCCAAAGACAGGTACAGGTAAATTGGGTAGACTAAATTGTCTGTAGTGTATGAGTGTGGGTGAGTGTATGGATGTTTCCCAGAGATGGGTTGCGGCTGGAAGGGTATCCGCTGCGTAAAAATGTGCTGGATAAGTTGGCGGTTCATTCCGCTGTGGCGACCCCAAATTAATAAAGGGACTAAGCCGACAAGAAAATGAATGAATGAATGAATAATATAGGCGATGCAGTGGCGCAGTAGGTAGTGCTGTCGCCTCACAGCAAAAAGGTTGCTGGTTCGAGTCTCGGCTGGGTCAGTTGGTGTTTCTGTGTGGAGTTTGCATGTTCTCCCCGTGTTGGCGTGGGTTTCCTCCGGGTGCTCCGGTTTCCCCCACAGTCCAAACACATGCGCTATAGGGGAATTGGGTAGACTAAATTGTCCGTAGTGTATGAGTGTGTGTGGAAGTTTTCCCAGAGATGGGTTGCGGCTGGAAGGGCATCCGCTGCGTAAAAAACGTGCTGGAAAGTTGGCGGTTCATTCCGCTGTGGTGACCCCAGATTAATAAAGGGACTAAGCCGAAAAGAAAATGAATGAATATATAATATAATATAATATAATATAATATAATATAATATAATATAATATAATATAATATAATATAATATAATATAATATAATATTATATTATAAAGTTTGGGGTCAGTAGGATTTTTAAATGTTTTAAAAAAAGTTTCTCCTGCTCACCAAAGCTGCGTTTATTTAATCAAAAATACAGTACAAATTGTAAAAGACACAGGAACATAAACCTACTGCCAGCTAGTGTTTTCAGAAGTGTTACTGCAGAGCAACACAAACAGCACGCAGAAGTATAAATGCAGGACTACACGCAGGACAGACGCCATGAGTCACACCGATCACTCCACGCAGAAGTAGAAACCAGCCTTAAAGGACGGCTGCTTCTCACTCAGGGCTGCTGTTTATGCAAATGAGTGAGAGATGATGGGCACTAGAGGGCGGGGCTTTCCCCCTCTGATGACACGTACAAAGGGAGAATGTCAATCAAAGTGTTTCAATCATCAAGTCTGATTCTAAATAATAGTAATAATTCATGTTTATCATCAGAGGCTGGAGATATGCACACACTGCTGACACACTCTTTCATCTCTATGACACTTTAAAGGGCACTCGCTTTAGTTTTGCACATTTGCACCAGACACATTCTTACAATCACTTCATATCAAAAAACAAAACACATTGTGCATCTATGAAGTGTGCCTCACACAGGTGAGTGGGCTTGATAAACCACCTGTAGAAACACTCTTCTCTATAGAAATAAGAACACACTCCCTTCTCCTTAAATCTAGCACTGAATCCTCTGAGCACTGACAGTTCCTCTGTATGATCAGCTCTTGTTGTGTGTATTGCCTCTTCATGTTGAATCTCTGAATGCCTAAAGACTAAAGCGTCTGCTAAATGATTGAACGTAAATGTGTTTAAACCCTTCATTATAGGGATGTTTGCCTTTAAGAGCTCTCTGGGCCACCGTAGCAGAGTAACAGAGAAACCCGCACGCTGTAATGGAGCATCCGCAGATCAATAAAACAGGTTAAAGGAAGCATCGCAGTCCAGTGAATAACTGGCAGAAGACTGACTCCAGACCAGCAGGAGGACGAGGAGGCGTCGTGTAGCGGCCGATCGATGCTTGATAAATATGAAGAGGCAGATGTCTGACAGACAGAGAGCCTCATTTACCGCCGCTCAACAACACACACCTCCACAGATCATGCTCATTTATTTACTCCTCACACTGTACGTTTAACCCTGTCCTGTTATCACCGACACTGACAGATGCTCGAGCGGTAAACTTTTATAATTCACCAGTGTGCTACAAAACTCATTATATCTCGTGTCTTTGCTTTACGACATATCACATGCTTTTAAGATGACATAAATCCCAGCTAGCAAAATTCATGTTCAAATCCGGCCCACAACAGACACTTACATCCGGCCCACACACCACATGGAATGATGGCACTTGGGAGGTCTTCTCCTGTTTGCCAGATCTGGGCCACAATTAAGCCATAGCAATACTACATATCAGCCTGAATTCAACCAAATGAACCAGAACTGACCCTATTCTGGGCCACAGTTTGCTTTTATTCTGGCCCAGATCCGGCCCACAAAAGACACTTACATCCAGACCACATACTGAATAGAATGATAGCTCTAAGGTGGTCCGCTCCTGTTTGCCAGATCTGGGCCACAAATTAGCTATATTAATACCCATATCTGCCATCTCAAAGAGCTATGGTTTGACCCCTATAAATATCAAATGATCACTGTACTTTATCTTTACCGAAAGTGACCTATCATATGTTTTAGGATAACAGTACCATACTTGCCACATCTTACCTCAGCTGCTTTGAGCTCACACCATCTTTAGCCAGAGATACTCGCCCATTTTCCCATATCTCATCTGGGCCACTATAAGCTCACAGCCACATTAGCCAAAGCTTACTGTTATGAATATTCACCAAAAGTGACCCACATATGTTTTAAGACAGCTGGGCCACATTTTCCATATCTTCTCTGGGCCACTATAGGATCAAATCCACATTAGCCAGAGCTTACTGTGCCAAATATTCACCAAAAGTGGCCCACATATGTTTTAAGATAACTGGGCCACATTTGCCAAATCTTCTCTGGGCCACTATAGGATCAAATCCACATTAGCCAGAGCATACTGTGCTGAATATTCACCAAAAGTGGCCCACATAGGTTTTAAGATAACTGGGCCACATTTGCCAAATCTTCTCTGGGCCACTATAGGATCAAATCCACATTAGCCAGAGTTTACTGTGCTGAATATTCACCAAAAGTGGCCCACATAGGTTTTAAGATAACTGGGCCACATTCGCCATATCTTCTCTGGGCCACTTTAGGCTCAAAGCCACATTAGCCAGAGCATACTGTGCCGAATATTCACTAAAAGTGGCCCACATATGTTGTAAGATAGTTGGGCCACATTTTCCATATCTTTTCTGGGCCATAATAGGATCAAATCCGCATTAGACAGAGCTTACTGTGCCGAATATTCACCAAAAGCGGCCCACATATGTTTTAAGATAACTGGGCCACATTTTCCATATCTTCTCTGAGCCCCTTTAGGCTAACATCCACATTTGCCAGAGTTTACTGTGCTGAATATTTGCCAAAAGTGGCCCACATATGTCTTAGGATAACTGGGCCACATTTGCACCTATATATGTGAGCCATTTTAGATTTAGACCCAGATTACCCTTAAATGACTATGCCACATTTTTGCCAACTGTGGCCCACATTTGTCCTACATCATTTGGGCCAAATTGACCATTTTCCACATGGGCCACATTAGGCTCACATTCAGATTACATTTTGCCATAAATGCCAAATCTTTGCCTTAAATGGCCCATATATGAATTAGAATCTTTGGCCCACTTTTGCCATTGTACAGGTAGGCCACTTCAGGCTCACATTCATTTTGTCTGGGCCGAAGGAAGACCACCAGTTATTTGGGATAGGACAAAAATTGGAAATCAATATAAAGGATATGTGTTTAGAGAGGAGGGGAGCAGAAGTGTGTGCAGATGAAAAATACACTGCAATGAAAGAGTTCAACTCTGATCAATCACGTGTGTAAAACAGACACGTGGGAGCTTTTCATGTATTCAGTGGAGATCAAAAATCAGAAACTATCATTTTCTAAACTTTAAGAACACTGTTTTGACTCACAGCAAGAAGGTCGCTGGTTCGAGTCCCGGCTGGGTCAGTGTGTGTTTCTGTGTGGAGTTTGCATGTTCTCCCCGTGTTGGTGTGGGTTTCCTCCGGGTGCTCCGGTTTCCCCCACAGTCCAAACACATGTGCTATAGGGGAACTGATGAACTACATTGTACGTAGTGTACAGTGTGTGTGTGTGTGTGTGTGTGTGTGTGTGTGTGTGTGTGTGTGTGTGTGTGTGTGTGTGTGTGTGTGTGTGTGTGTGTGTGTGTGTGAATGAGTGTGTATGGGTGTTTCCCAGTACTAGGTTGCAGCTGGAAGGGCATCCGCTGTGTAAAACATATGCTGGAGTTGGTGGTTCATTCCACCGTGGCGACCCCTGATGAATAAGAGACTAAGCTGAAGGAAAATGAATGAATGAACTGGAATAAAAGATGTTTTTACTCGTCTTTCATGAGTTGTAAATATCCTGAAGTACACAAACAGACTGGAAGACAGAATATCAGTGATCATTCAGTTCAACACTGCAGTTCCCTAAAGCTGAAAATGCTGAAATAATAAAACGGCCCGCTCAGACTCCTGAGCTGAGGCCCCGTTTACACTAATGCGTTTTCGTTTTGGAACGGCGTTTTAGATAAAAAACGATCCGCGTCCACACTAGCGTTTCATCTAACGTTTCTAAACTTATCTCCGTCCACACTACTCCACCAAAAACGTATATCACGTGACCATTCGCGCACTCTGGGCATGCGCGTTCAAGTATAAACAGGAAGCATGTGTCTCGCTTGGCATTTGGTTATTGTTAGTCAACAAACGCTGGTTGAACGATGAACGCGAGCGATTAGCGAGTGCTCGAACAATAGCTTGCCTCTTGCGAATATATGCAGCTGCTGTAGTAAAAAAGGCAGAGTTTAACTGCACAATGGCGCCAAAAACGGACAATAGTGCAAACAACGCTCCCATTTCTGTGTCCATGTTGTTGTTTACAGTGAAGGCTGGTCTGCCGTCTTCCGGTAGCGTTATAGTCATGTGATAGGGGCTTGACAAATAAGGGAAGGATACGCAATGACCCAAAAGCCCCAATCAGGTAGCGAATCTCAGCAGCCACGCCTCCATTTTCAGATTTCCCTCATCCACACTGAGACGGAGCAGCAGCGCTTTAGAATGAAAACGGCCTGTCCAGCGTTTTCAAAACGCTCCGTTTTTGGGGCTCGAAAACTCCGGCGTAGTGTGGACGGATGGCGTAACCGTAGCAAAACTTATGCGTTTTAAAACCAAAACGCATTAGTGTAAACGGGGCCTTAACCTGATTTAAATCTAGTTATGACTCGAGAGACCAGTTGTCCTGCGAGAGGTTTAGTATGAATCTTTATTAACCCTTTAACTGCTCCTCCACCAAACGGTTGACCATGTTTTCACTGTTTTAGGCTGCTTTCACGCTAGCACTTTTGCACCGCACCCGGGTTCGTTTGACATCATAGTACGGCACGTTTAGCTAGTGTGAACGTGTCTTTTGAACTCAGGTGGCAAAAAAATCAAACAAACATAATTCTGTTGCACGACTACATTTGATTTTGGTTTTATTGAAGAAAACATTTAGTATTCAAAAATCTTTCATTTTAAATATTATTTAAATAAATTGCTCTTACACTTCATATCTTCAGATTTTTCATAGTATATGTATTAATTCCGGTACTTTTAGCACATATCAACCATTTGGTAGAGGCTGATATTTTAATAATTGTGTTGAAAAATAAAAATGCATTGAGTGTGTTAACTAAGAGTTAAGAGATGCAATCCAAACATGTTTTCCTTGGTGGGGTAGTTAAAGGGTTAATGCTACAATAATTGCTGCTGAACTTTCCCTCCAGGAGATGGCACTAATCTGCCTCCATTCATTGGGTTTTACATACTTTCCCAGTCATTTTAAGTTAAATACAGTACTTCACTACCCAAAAATAGCTTAAATGCTTTCTCAATATTTAAATTTTTAGATGAATAAATGGATTCTGGCATTGAAAATACACCTGTATTCATTCATTCATTTTCCTTTGACTTAGTCCCATTATTCATCAGGGGTCGCCACAGCGGAATGATCCGCCAACTATTCCAGCATATGTTTTACACAGCGGATGCCCTTCCAGCTGCAACCCAACCCAAAGTACTGGGAAACACCCACACACACTTGTTCACACTCATACACTACGGCCAGTTTAGTTGATCAGTTCCCCTATAGTGCATGTGTTTGGACTGTGGGGGAAACCGGAGCACCCGGAGGAAACCCACACCAACACGGGGAGAACATGCAAACTCCACACAGAAACACCAACTGACCCAGCCGGGACTCGAACCAGCAACCCTTTTACTGTGAGGCCACAGTGGAAACCACTGAGCCACTGTGTCGCCCCAGTGTGATTATTAAAAATACAATTAATTCATGTTGAGCATTAGAGGCTGGAGATATTCACACACTGCTGACACACACACACACACACACACACAACTGGGTTTAAACCCAACATAAACAGTGAGTTTTGCAGCATAGGTGCTCTTTAAGTAAAAGCTCAGTGTAATGAGTGTAGTAACATGCAGTGCATAGATGTGTTGAGGGTTAAACGTCTTCAGATATTCCCGTCAGCAGAAAAACACCGGGAGGCAAAGAAGACATTCCTCCAGACTTTATTTCAATATCCAAATATTTGATCTGGAGGGCCGGCGGTGTTTCCAGCATGAGTGTGTTGTGTGATTAAACACCGCGTGTGTGTGCAGCGCCGATCGCTCATGAATATGAAAGCTCCATCAAGTGAAGAGCTGCACGGATGACGACGATGATGATGATGTTTTCTGAAATCTGACTGTTTCTGAGTGATGATGTTCAACACACTGACCTGATCCTGCGGCTCGGCCCGTCCCAAACTCCTCCTCTCACGTCCAAACCAGTTCATCTCACTTTATCTTCATTGTGCGGCGCCTGCAGGATATCAAACACAGAGGAACATTAACAAGATCCCGAACATCTTTCATATCACTGGAAGCAGAAAGAGTTTAGGGTTATTTAGGTCATGGTTATTTAATTATTGCGATTAAGTGAAGCTTTGATCAGGATATACAGTATTATTATAACACTGCACTGCAAATTAAGTGCTTTTCTTGCTTAGTTTTTGTCAAGTTTAGTCTAAATATCTAAAAGATCTTAAATCAAGAAGCATTTTCTAGACAGTGAGAAAATATTGTTTTATTTTCATTAAAGAGTTCAAATGTAGTGCATCTTTCATTAAAACAGGCAAAATTATCTGAAAACGGGGGAAGTAAACAATCTTGTTTTCAGTTATAAAGTTCTATTTATTTCCCCTCCACCATTGGCGGATTATTTTGCTTGTCTTAAGAAAAAAACACATTTAACTTTGACTCATTATTCCTGATTATAAATGCAGGAAACATTTTACAATAACAGTACATGAATAATCATGTATGAATATATCAACTAAACATTACTTTATTATGAACTAATGATGCATTAATGCTAATCATGAACTAACTTTAACTACAACTTGAGTCACAAGTGTTTATGTGTGAATATCAGCTACCTTTATTACTTGTTAGTACATGATTGCTTATTAATTAATGTATTAATTACCACATTGGTTTATGCTTAATTTAACCATCTCATGACATGTTAATGTTTAATTATATCTTGACTACTTGGCACATCACCATTAACCTATCCTTAATCAATTCCTTTTGCATGTACGTCTAGTGCAGGGGTGTCCAAACTCAGTCCGGGAGGGCCGGTGTCCTGCAAAGTTTAGTCCCAACCTCAATCAGACACACCTGGGCTAGTTAATCAAGCTCTTAGAAACATCTTTGCAGGTGTGTTGAGGCAAGAATTGGAGCTAAACTTTGCAGGACACCGGACCTCCAGGACCGAATTTGGACACCCCTGGTCTAGTGTGTTTACACTGAATAAAGCCGCGGTCACACTGGACTTTCCTCCCCATAGACTTCCATTCATACGCACGCGAATGCGTCAGATCGGAAACGCAGGGTCATGCGTCGAGTTTCGCATGTTGCTGCGGTGCAAAGTTCAAGCTTCGTGAACTCTGACCTGCGAAATCGCATCACTTGAGTGCGTGAGACCAATCCAAGATCAAAACATGACCTCTCTGTACAGGAATTTAAAACATGGAGCAATCGCTCGCTTTTTTAAATGTCTAATCATCTTGTTTAATCCCGCCCCTTTTCGCAGCGCCGTACGACAGAATTTCGCAAGCTCAAACTCTAGTGTGACTTCGGCTTAACAATGGAAAAGTGTTCTGTCAACATCACCATCATCACATTAAACACAGGAACTGATGAGTAGTTAAGGATGAGTTCATGATAATGTGCCCCTCCAAGTAAAGTCATGACATAATTATACATTAACAGCTCATGAGTTCATGTTGGTTACATTTTAAACTTAAATGTTAATGAATGCATTAATTAACAACATATACTAAGAGGTAATTAAGGTAGTTGTTATTCACACACACTGGGAAAAATGATGTGTTTATGTGTTGAATTTAAACAAACAAATTGAATTTAGTAATGTTCACCTTAATTTGTTTGTTAAAATTCACCCCAAATAAATAGTTTACAATCACTTAACTTAAAAAAAAATTGGTAAATCCAAGGAATCATCTTTAAACGTTTTTTTCAGGGCATGATCTCTCGTGACTCATGTTGTGGTTAAAGTTAGTTCATGATTATTAGCACATATAATTAATTCTAAAGTAATGTGTAGTTTACATATTAATGCATCATTACTCCTGTACTGTTATAGTAAAGTTTAAGTCACTTTATCAAATGCCAAACGGATTATAAAGTACAATAGGTAAGACTTAACAATATTAGTTTAGAACAAACATAAACATTTTAATTACAGTAGTTATTGTCGGTTTAGGAAAAGAAATGGGTCAGACTTTATTTTGATGGTTTGTTTGTTGATTTAAATTACATTTTATCTACATGCCAACTAATCCTCATCAGATTATGTAGACTGTTAGTGTTAGTGTAAGTTGACATGTACTTGCAAAGTTTCTTCTAGTCAGTTAAATGTGTGTTGAAGGAGCAGCATCAACATGCAAACTCCACACAGAAACACCAACTGACCCAGCCGAGGCTTGAACCTGACCCAGCCGAGGTTCAAACCTGCGACCCAGCGACGTTCTTGCTGTGAGGCGACAGTCAGATATTAAGCAGACTAATTCTCAAATGGACCATCAAAATAAAGTGTTACCAAGAAATCGGTTGAATCTGGATGCAAACCTGGTGCAGTGCAATCTGAGCTGCATGCCATGCTTTTTACTGCGCTCACCTAACCCCACCCCTCACAGTGACGTCACTAGCTCCACTGAGTGCATTATGTCTGACAGTGCATCTGAGACATCTCAGCCTGCATCATCAAGGGATTATTGGAATTTTCCTAAACTCCATTTAGTATTTTGTGAACTTATTGTGAAGGTTTCTGCAGTTAATAAGCATTAACTAACAAAATAACACCAGCTAAGATTAATAAAGGCTTTTCAAGTACTAAATATTTAGTAGTTTTCATCGCTGGCTTAATTAATGTTAAACAAATGGAGGCTTATTATACAGCATTACGAACAACAGGCCTATAAATATTCAGATCAGTCAATGTGTCCTGCATGTGGTAGGCCTGATTAACATGTAAAAATGTTATTGCTGGAAAATAAATAGCCTGTTATGTATGAAAGCACACTGTGATGAACAAACACCAATGCAACAATCTGAATATTATCAAAAAGACACTCTAAAAGTTTAAATAATGCATGATTTGTATTTTAACCCTGCTAAAAAATACAGCTTAAACCAGCCTAAGATGGTTGAATGGTTTTAGTTGTTCGACCAGCCTGGTTTTAGCGGGGTTTTGGCCATTTCCAGGCTGGTTTCCAGCCATTTCCCGCCTGGTCTTAGCTGGTCAGGCTGGGAGTTGATCAGCTAAAACCAGCTTGACCAGCCAAAACCAGCTATGTCCAGCTTAAACCAGGCTAATCAAGCTGGTTTTAGCTGGTTTAAGCTGGTCATTTTCCAGTCTGACCAGCTAAGACCAGGCTGGAAATGGCCAAAACCCCTCTAAAACCAGGCTGGTCGACCAGCTAAAACCAGCCAACCAGCGTAGGCTGCTTTAAGCTGTTTTTTTCAGCAGGGAAACTATAATTGTCCTGCTTTGGAACAGTAATAATTGTGCAAAAGTGGCATAGAAATAAACTTGAACTGAATAATTGTTGACTGTATATAGAAGTGGCCATAATAACAGGATCACACATGTGCATTATCTCAATCTAGTCATTTAAATGTGAGCAGATGTGTGCAGTATACTTATGATAATCATGTTGAATATTTGTGCACGGCTCTGCTTCCCTCTTCTGGATTTCTCAGATCTGCATGATGAATATTCAGCAGTGATGACAGACCTGTGTGTGTGTTTCTGGTTTGCTCATTTCTAAGTGAACAGAAGCAGAATTAAAGGTTGATCACATTATTATAAGATCATCAATTAATGCGCTTGACGGCTGAGAGAGACTGAAACCTTTCCCCATCGTTCAGCAGAGCGAGTTTCCCGCAGCTGTTTTCCAGCGGCATTAACCGCTGTCATCCAGAAACAACAGCAGCCCAGCGGTGTCAATTATATTTGATTGACTGAGTAAAGCAGCACACAAATAAGCCCAAACAATGGACACAAAAATCTATAGACGACTCGACTGCTGTCAAATCAAGCGCTCGTCTGCTCCATTTTCATGCTGCACAACAGCCGAACACCAGCGCCTGTCTCTCGCTCTCTCTCTCTCGCTCTCTCTCTCTCAACCGGTCTGTCTGTCGGTCTCTCTCTCTTTCTCATTCAGATTCATATTCAAAGAGCTGTATTGGCATGACTAAAATAAAGCACAATGTTGTCAAAGCATTAACAATACACCTAGTACAAAACATGGATAAACGAAATAATAATATTATAAACATTCTCTCAGCCTGTCTCTCTCTCTAATTAAATTCAAATGAGCTGTGAATGAGTGTGTATGGATGTTTCCCAGAGATGGGTTGCGGCTGGAAGGGCATTCGCTGCGTAAAACATGAGCTGGATAAGTTGGCGGTTCATTCCGCTGTGGCGACCCTAGATTAATAAAGGGACTAAGCTGAAAAGAAAATGAATGAATGAATGAATCTGTTTTGTTTAAATACGCTAAAATATATGACCTATATTCACTGATGATGAATAGAAATATTCTATTTCAAAATGGGGTGTACTCATTTTTACATACACAACCCCACCGGCCACTTTATTAGGTACACCTGTTCAACTGCTCGTTAAGGCAAATTTCTACTCAGCCAATCACACGGCAGCAGCTCACTGCATTTCGGCATGTAGACATGGTCAAGATGATCTGCTGCAGGTCAAAGTGAGCATCAGAATGGGGAAGAAAGGGGATTTAAGAGACTTTGAACGTGGCATGGTTGTTGCTGCCAGACGGGCTGCTCTGAGTATTTCAGAAACTGCTGATCTACTGGGATTTTCACGCACAACCATCTCTAGGGTTTACAGAGAATGGTCCGACAAAGAGGAAATATCCAGCGAGCGGCAGTTCTGTGGGCGCAAATGCCTTGTTGATGCCAGAGGTCAGAGGAGAATGGCCAGACTGGTTCCAGCGGATAGAAAGGCAACAGTAACTCAAATAAGCACTCGTTACAACCGAGGTCTGCAGAAGAGCATCTCTGAACACACAACACGTCCAACCTTGAGGCGGATGGGCTACAGCAGCAGAAGACCACACCGGGTGTCACTCCTGTCAGCTAAGAACAGGAAACTGAGGCTACAATTCACACAGGCTCACCAAAACTGGACAAGAGAAGATTGGAGAAACGTTGCCTGGTCTGATGAGTCTCCATTTCTGCTGCCACATTCGGATGGTCGGGTCAGAATTTGGCCTCAACAACATGAAAGCATGGATCATCCTGCCTTGTATCAGCGGTTCAGGCTGGTGGTGGTGGTGTAATGGTGTGGGGGAGATTTTCTTGACACACTTTGGGTCCATTAGTACCAATTGAGCATGGTGTCAACGCCACAGCCTACCTGAGTATTGTTGCTGACCATGTCCATCCCTTTATGACCACAGTGTCTCCATCTACTGATGGCTACTTCCAGCAGGATAACGCACCATGTCATAAAGCGCCAATCATCTCAGACTGGTTTCTTGAACATGACAATGAGTTCACTGTACTCAAATGGCCTCCACAGTCCCCAGAGCTTAATCCAATAGAGCACCTTTGGGATGTGGTGGAACGGGAGATTGGCATCATGGATGTGCAGCTGACAAATCTGCAGCAACTGTGTGATGCTATCATGACAATATGGAGCAAAATCTCTGAGGAATATTTCCAGTAGCTTGTTGAATCTCTGCCATGAAGGATTAAGGCAGTTCTGAAGGCATGCATATATATATATATATATATATATATATATATATATATATATAGAGAGAGAGAGAGAGAGAGAGCAAATTTATTCACCCTCTTGTGAAAGTTTTATTCTTTTTTCTAATATTCCCCAGGTGATGTTTAACTCACAGTATTTCCTATTATCCTATTTTTACTTATGCATAAAAAATGTTTGGAAGTAAAGTTTTTAAAATAGTTAAATAACTCTTAAGGTCAGTATTATTAGGCCCCTTTAAGAAGCTCAGTCAGTTTAACGTCATACACTTCTCCATCTTTAATTCACACACTCGTGATTCTCCTCAGATCCACACGCCTGAGCTGAGCTCTGTGCCAATAATCTCTCCTCGTATAGTGAAACAGCTGAAAACCTCTTTATTTTTAACGTCGTTATACAATGCTTTCCAATAGTAGAACGTTTCTTGCATTCAAACGTAATAATAGATAAATTATTATAAATCCATACATTACCGCAAAACAATACTGATTATATAGAAACATATTAGAGTTATGAAACGAATCGAATCACAAGTAAAGAGCGATTCGTTCATTCGTCTGTGTGTTTGTTCGGCTCATTATTATTGAGTCTGTACAAAAAATCAAAACTCTGATGTAAGAAAGTGTTCTCATGTAGGAACGAGTGATTTGAAGGGTCAGTTCACACAAAAATAAAGATTCCTCATGAGCTCCGTTCATCTTTACACTCAAATGAAGCTATTTTAGATGAAATCCTGGAATTTATCATCCAAAGACAGCAAGGGTCCCGAGACACGAGAAGTCCAGAAAACTCCAGAAACATCCTTAAAACACTCCATGTGTCATCCAGAGCTCCAACTACAGCAACAATAGCTGTAAAACTACTCTGTCCACCAGTGTTTTCAGCATCAGATCAAACCGTGCGCTCACTGCACTGCACAACATGCTTCTCTTAATAGTGTTTAAGTCCAAATATCTAAAAATGAGCACAGCTTTATTTTGTTTTCAGAAATAATAAGTGAAGGTTTGTAGTTTTTGTCCTTAAAAATAAGATGAATAATCTGCCAGTGAGGTGAATTAAACATTATATTAAACAGAAAACAAGATTTTTCTCACTCCACTCCTTGTTTTAAGTAAAAACTCTTCATTTATTTACTACTTTAATAACATTTTAAACTTCTGCGTGAACTAACCCTTAAAGGCAGAGATCACCCAAATATGAGACCTTCCTGTTCATTTACTCGCCCACAGCTCATCCCAGATGAAGGACAGTTTTTTTGAACATTGAGGAAGATTTCAGCTGAATCTGTGGTTCTCGGTGCTTCATATAATGGCAGAGAACATTGACAGCTTTATTAGATTATAATATTCTACTAGCCGGCAGCTAGCTCTCTGCAGCTCTCACATGCTCGCCCACTGAAGCCAAGCAGGGCTGCGCCCGGTCAGTGTCTGAATAGGAGACCACATGGGAAAGCTAGGTTGCTGCCGGAAGTTGTGTTAGTGAGGCCAGCAGGGGGCGCTCAACCTGTGCTCTGTGTGGGTCCTAATGCCCCAGTATAGTGACGGGGACTCTATACTGCTCAGTGAGCGCCGTCTTTCAGATGAGACGTTAAACCGAGCTCCTGACTCTCTGTGCTCATTAAAAAAAAACCTAGGTCCTTCGAAAAAGAGTAGGGGTTTAACCCCGGCATCCTGGCCAAATCTGCCCACTGGCCTCTGTCCATCATGGCCTCCTAACCATCCCCATATCATAATTGGCTTCATCACTCTGTCTCCTCTCCACCAATCAGCTGGTGTGTGGTGTGCGGTCTGGCGCAAAATGGCTGCCGTCGCGTCATCCAGGTGGATGCTGCACACTGGTGGTGGATGAGGAGATCCCCCCCAATGTGTAAAGCGCTTTGAGTGTCCAAAAAAGCGCTATATAAATTTAAGGAATTATTATTATTATTATTTTTATTCAGATCTTGTGAAGCAAAACCAGCGCTCCCTGTCAGAAACTGAACATTATTTACACTGTTATCAGCTTTAACCCAAACAGATATGAGCACGTGACTGTAGTCTGACTGCTTTACTGCAGGGGTGTCCAAACTCGGTCCTGGAGGGCCGCTGTCCTGCATAGTTTAGCTCCAACATCCTTCAACACACCTGCCTGGAAGTTTCTAGTATACCCAGAAAGAGCTTGATCAGCTGCTTCAGGTGTGTTTATTTGGGGTTGGAACTGAAATATGCAGGACGCTGGCCCTCCAGGACCGAGTTTGGACACCTCTGCTTTACTGGGTTGAAGCTAATAATATTGTAAATAATGTTTAATTTCTTATACGGAGCAATGGTTTCCCTTTACAAAACCTCAGTGTGTCATCAGGAGCTGTGGCTATTGATCTGGACTCATCTGTGTGTGCTTATTTTAATCTAATAAAGCTGCCACCATTCACTGTCATTTATGAAGCACCAAGAACCTCAGATTCAGCTCAAAATCTGCCGTAATGCTCTACTGAAGATGAATAAAGTCACCTACACTGTAAAAACACACAGAAATCAGCACTTTTCTGTATTTTGTGATTCATATTTTTATTTTCCCTGTTCAAATTGCATTATGGGATCTTGATCTTTCTTCCAACAAACCTTGCTAACCTTGAAGAGTGTGTAACACTGTTACACATGTGCAGAAAACACTATCCAGTGTTGTATATTACGCTATAAACACCTTCTAATAAACTGCAGCACATTTTCTCTTATTCTACACTCTTATTTCTCTACATATTATCTCTGATATTATTTCAAACCACTAAAATGTCAATAAAGTCTCTTTGTTAAAGTGTAGAGTTAAATATACAGCATCAGAAGTGGACAGAGCACAGATCAACATCCCATAATGCAATTCACCACCGCAAATAAACACAGAAACTGAAGAGATATTTACTACAGTGTGGATCTCTGCTGAGCTGTGGGTGAGTAAATGAACAGGATATTGTCATTTTAGTGTGAACTAACCCTTAAACCAAGGCTCTGGTAGTGACTGACAGTCATCGGCTGCTCTACACAGCGCTCGTCTTGCTCTTGCTCTTCTTCCCGGTGTGTTTTCCAGGACTCTGAGCATTGCTGCTGCTGCTGCTGTTGCTGTTGTTGTTGTTCTGGTTTCCGCTCAGCGTCTCCATTATAGAGCGAAACGCACCGAAGGGTCTCTTTTCTTTAGTGGACGGGGCTTTAGTGTCGCCGGCGGCTCCGTCTTTCCGCGGCGGCTCATCAAACGTGACTCTCAGCTTCAGATTCTGTGAGGTTTTCCTGCGAGAGGACGGCGATTTGAGCGCACTTTTAGGACTGGTGGTGACTTTATCTCCTGCTTCAGTTCTGGTTTCTGGATCGCTCTGGTCTGATGACGGAGACGGGTTACAGGCATCCACAGATTTGGAAGTCCTGTGTGTGAAGGAGAGCTTGCGTTCGCTGGAGGAGTGTGTGTTTTTGGGCTCCTCAGCCTCAGGGATGGGCAGTTGTGTGGGTCTGGATGTGTGTTTGGTCTCGTCTGGAGGATAGACGTCTCCGTCAGACTCACTGAGCGAACGCTGCATGATCTGCTTCAGACGCGCCAGCTTGAGTTCTCGTTTCTCCCCCATTCCAAGCCGTTTCATTGGTCCAGCCCCTGGCCCCGCCCCTGACTCCACCCCTCCATCATGGGTGTCTCTGGGATGGGTTCGCTCTGCTGCATCTTTCCCCAGCACTTTCCGCATGACTCCGTCTGTCTCCGTGTGTTTCTGCTTCAGGACCCACTGGCCATTTTCAGGAGCCACTTCTGCTGTTAGGGTCATTTCAGGCCACGAGTCTGACGGAGGAACACGACAGCTGAACAGAGACAGAGAACATCTGTCAGACAACATGAGATACAAGCACATCTGGTAATCTGCTGGTTATGAAATGCACCTGAAAATGGGCCAGTTGCTATGAAATACATCTAAAAATGGGCCGGTTGCTATGAAGTACATCTAAAAATGGGTCGGTTACTAGGAAGTACATCTAAAAATGGGCCGGTTGCTATGAAATGCATCTAAAAATGGGTCGGTTGCTAGGAAGTACATCTAAAAATGGGCCGGTTGCTATGAAATGCATCTAAAAATGGGCCGGTTGCTATGAAATGCATCTTAAAATGGGCCAGTTGCTATGAAATGCACCTGAAAATGGGCCGGTTCCTATGAAGTACCTCTAAAAATGGGCCGGTTGCTATGAAATGCATCTAAAAATGGGCCGGTTCCTATGAAGTACCTCTAAAAATGGGCCGGTTGCTATGAAATGCATCTAAAAATGGGCCGGTTGCTATGAAATGAATCTTAAAATGGGCCAGTTGCTATGAAATGCACCTGAAAATTGGCCGGTTCCTATGAAGTACCTTTAAAAATGGGCCGGTTGCTATGAAATGCATCTAAAAATGGGCCGGTTGCTATGAAATGCATCTATAAATGGGCCATTTGCTATGAAATGCATCTAAAAATGGGCCGGTTGCTATGAAATGCATCTAAAACTGGGTCGGTTGCTATGAAGTACATCTAAAAATGGGTCGGTTGTTATGAAATGCATCTAAAAATGGGCCGGTTGCTATGAAGTACATCTAAAAATGGGCCGGTTGCTATGAAATGCATCTATAAATGGGCCATTTGCTATAATATACATCTAAAAATGGGTCGGTTGCTATGAAATGCATCTAAAAATGGGCCGGTTGCTATGAAATGCATCTAAAAATGGGCCGGTTGCTATGAAATGCATCTATAAATGGGCCATTTGCTATAATATACATCTAAAAATGGGCCGGTTGCTATGAAGTACATCTAAAAATGGGCCGGTTGCTATGAAATACATCTAAAAATGGGCCGGTTGCTATGAAATACATCTAAAAATGGGCCGGTTGCTATGAAATACATCTAAAAATGGGCCGGTTGCTATTAAATGCATCTAAAAATGGGCCGGTTGCTATGAAATGCATCTAAAAATGGGCCGGTTGCTATGAAATGCATCTAAAACTGGGCCGGTTGCTATGAAATACATCTAAAAATGGGCCGGTTGCTATGAAATGCATCTAAAACTGGACCGGTTGCTATGAAATACATCTAAAAATGGGCCGGTTGCTATGAAATGCATCTAAAACTGGGCCGGTTGCTATGAAATACATCTAAAAATGGGCCATTTGCTATAAAATGCATCTAAAAATGGGCCGGTTGCTATGAAATGCATCTAAAACTGGGCCGGTTGCTATGAAGTACATCTAAAAATGGGTCGGTTGCTATGAAATGCATCTAAAAATGGGCCGGTTGCTATGAAGTACATCTAAAAATGGGCCGGTTGCTATGAAGTGCATCTAAAACTGGGCCGGTTGCTATGAAGTACATCTAAAAATGGGTCGGTTGCTATGAAATGCATCTAAAAATGGGCCGGTTCCTATGAAGTACATCTAAAAATGGGCCATTTGCTATGAAATGCATCTAAAAATGGGCCGGTTGCTATGAAATGCATCTTAAACTGGGCCGGTTGCTATGAAGTACATCTAAAAATGGGCCGGTTGCTATGAAATGCATCTAAAAATGGGTCGGTTGCTATGAAATGCATCTATAAATGGGCCATTTGCTATGAAATACATCTAAAAATGGGCCGGTTGCTGTATATTATATATGTGTGTGTGTGTGTGTGCGTATGCGCGTGTGTGCGTATGTGCGTGTGTGTGTGTGTGTGTGAGTGTTTGTGTGCGTGTGTGTGTGTTGTCAGACCTGGGTGATGGTGGTCTGCCGTTGGGCTCCTGCGTCTGCAGCAGAAGCTGAAGCTGGTTCTGTAGAGCCACCCGCGCTGTGGTCTGCCTGTCAGAAAAACACACACACCAGCGTCACACACTCCACACCCTCAGCAGCGGTTGGTCAGACACATGAGTGAGTGCATGTCTTACTCGTGCAGCTGTTTGGTGAGTTTGACCACCTGCGAGGCCAGAGACATGCAGGTCTCCACCACCACCAGGTACCTGGAGCAGGTGCTGTGACCCTGATGCTCCGCACACTGAGACGCGCGCTCACACTGCTGATTCTGCACAGTCACATTAGAGCCGTACTCCACCAGAGTCTGACACACACACGCAGAAAGATAGACAGAGACACACACACAGAGAAAGACACACAGAGAGACAAACACACACACACGCACAGACAGGGAGACAAAGAGACAGACAGACAGACACACACACAAATTACACACAATTTAATTAAAAAAAGCTAAATAATCTGCCAGTGGAGTGAAATAATCTTGTTTTTAGTTTGAGATAAGTTTACTTCTCTTCCTCCATTGTCAGATTATTCTGCTTAATGATGACCTCTTAATGATTACTCTAGTTTTCCTCCATTTCTTGGGTCCAAATGGACCGAAAATTAGCATTTTTAACTCCATCCTCCTCCTGCTGGCCTGCAGGTACCCACACTAGTGGATCCCTGAGCGCGCCTGAGCCGGAAACTGAAGACGTGCCGTCACTTTAAGCGGACTGTTTAATCTGGATTTATAAATCATTCTCACTGTTGAATGAACACGAGCTGTCATAGTTTATTAAAGACACAAACCCCTCACTGCACCACAGCTGCACCTTCAGCAGACCTCCTCATACCTGCAGCACCAGGACTTCATCAACACTTATGAGTGTCAGAAGTGGCTGATCTGATCAGCAAATTAATTGACTGTGTGTCACTGCAGCCCAGAGGACCAACATGATATAACTACAGAAATGTCCACTGTGCTGAGCGAGAGCGCTTCTCTTCTGTTAAACTGAACAGCGCATCATCGATGATGTAAGAGTGCTCCGGCTCGAATGCAATGTGAGTGCAGGCTGTTGGGGGAGAGGGAGGGGGGACAAGTGTGCTTCAGCATGGTTCAAGGCAACTGTACATAGTGTGAGTACACCCTCACTCATCTGAACAAGCACCGATTTGCTGTGATTTCGGCGAGTCAAAGTCGGGGCTAAAATCATGCAGTCTGAACTCAGCATAAATCACGAGATGTTGTCTGGTAAGTTGTGATGTTATGATGGAGCGTAAAGCCTGGTTTATACTCGACGCGTCCGCTAGTTCGCTTGAGTGCGCGCGGCGAATGTGATGTCATCGCTGTGTTTGCGGAGGTTCGCTTTGGGTGCGCGTGACATGATTTCAGCCGGCAGATCGCAAAATTGTTTTTGAGCCTCCAGCGAAGAGTGCGCACGCCGCCGTGTTTGATTTGAGTTGAATATGAAACACTTTGAAGAGATTTGGTCTGAAACAGTACGCCTGTACACACATCTTTATGATCCCTGATCATAGATGATCAATAATTCTTGGCTAGAAATTGCAACAGCTGTGGCAAAGGAGGAAAGTTTTTGTAAAAGGTTTGGAAAAACCTGAGGGATAAGTTTGTCGAGGCCATGGCAAAACGTCACCTTAGAATTATACGGTTCTGTCTGACATTTTTGTCAAAATTGAGTTATTGACATATTCTTATTAAATGACCACTTATTTACATTATGGGATGTTTTTTTATAAGTTGTTTACATTTTAAGACTTTTTATTTAAAAAACTAATGTTACACACATACTGTTTGCTATAGAATGCAAAAACTTTGAAGCTCAATATCTCAAAATCATTGAGAACGCAGACATAATTCCAAAGTGACGAAAAGTGGAGACCCAGTACACAATTACAGAATATGTTTATCCAACATTCACAGGTTTTACACTGATGTTTATATTATAATCTTGAATTTAAAACAATTTAATAGTTACAAAACTATAATTAAGAAACAAATAATTTCTTTGATAACTGGTAAGGAATATTTGAACCTGTCGGTTTACAATATACTGATGCCCTGTTTGAGGCTTTATTGGTGATGATGGTCAGGAATGTTGGACCATTATTGCCTTTTTAGCATAAGTAGAGGACAGAAACTAGCCAGACAGTAATGAGTGAATTGTGGAGCGGGATAAATATAAAAAACATCTGTATTTTTTCAGTGAGTGTACTTTTTTTGCTTTTATTCTTCCCATAATAAAAATATATTTGTAGAGTAACTCATGTTCTGCTGTCATTAATATTTTAATAAACTTTAATAGGTAAAACTGTCCGAGACATGAACAAAAGCAAGTGATGCATCAAAGTTTGATTAAAAAGAATCTTGAATGGTTAAAAAATCCTTATAATCATTAAAATAAATTTATAAAAACAAAAAAAATAATTAGTTTAAAAATCTTGAATGATATTAATGATATGACGTATATCTGGAAACCTCCTCTGTTTATCCCTTTGATTTTACAGTCAGATTCTTTTGATCGCCCCCTGTCATTTTAAAAAGTATCGCAACGGCAAACACGGCAAGTATAAAGGCCTCGTCTGTTTCGCGAGGTGCGCGTGCAGTCAGCGGAGGTGCGCGATGCGGCGCCAGGCGTAAATTTAGCACTGAAGACTGGAGGCAGGATTGGATTTGAACCACAAATCAAATGCTTTGCACACACCTGGTAACCCGGGCTGCCTCGGTGTTGCCCGTCACTCGTTTGCTTGGGCGGGTGTGATAAAACCTATTTTTTCACAGGAGGTCAAAGGTTGCCGCGTCCAAAAGCAAAGGCTGCTACAACTGCTGCTACAGCAATTAACCACGTGATGGAAAGCACTTTAAACATGCTTAAAGTCATAACCGCCGTAAACACAATTTGAATTAAGTCGTATTATTGAAGTGCAGTACAGACATGTAAACTCTGTAATCAAACTATTACTGTCATGTAGGACTTTTAGCCACATTTTGAGACAGAAAAAGCCATACACACACACACACACACAGCTGTCTGACGCTATTCTCTGCACCTCCAAGTGTGCACACACACAGTGAACTCCTGGAGACACACACACACCCGTCATCATCGTCATCATTTATGCCGTCCGGAAAAAGCTGAAGTTTTCTTTTCATTTGGCGTGCAGTATCAAACAGCTCTCTCCTATCAGTCTGTACTCGCATCCAGTAGCTCAGAGTTTGTCCAGTCAGTAGAGTTAAATATTCAGCAGTGTTTGCAGCAAGGTTATAATTTATTATAATATAATATATATTTAATATATTTGTTTTAGTTTTTATTTCGTTTTGATTTCAGTCAGCTTTAATCAGTTTTTAGAGGCAGATTTACTAGTTTTATTAGTTTCTATATTGTGAAATTGCTTAGTTTGAGTTTAGTTTTATTAGGTTCAGTATTAGTTTTTTTTTTATAAATTAGAATATTGTTTATTGTTATTGTATAATAACTCAAAGATATATTTTTGAAAGCTGTATTCAGAGGACACATGAACACGACCATCTACGCATCCTCAACTTCAAATACAACAGCCCACAGGAGAGCAAGTACTGTTCAATATGTGTGCAAGGCTGCTTCTGAGGTTAGATACACAGTAGTGATGGAAAGTGATGGAAGTTCCCGTGAACCGGATCTTTCCTGACAATTCTCCCATGTTAGGGTTCAACATATCAAAATTATGCAGTCTTCAATTATCATGTCACTCAGTTAAAACATCATCATGATCTGAAAAGTTTCTTACAATTAAGTTTTGCAACCCAACTGAAGCATGATTCACTTATTTAAACTCCTTATTTTCTGTTATGAAATAAAATTGTGTTTCTCCAGATCCTCTCATTAGGCCTCGGGTTACCCGCGCTGCAGTTGATCAAGTTTAGTTCAGTCACAGCAGGCTGTCGTGTGCTGTTTGTGTTCGGTTCACTGAATCACGCATGCGCAGTATTATGAGTTCACCCGTTCTCAAATCCGATCTCAGTGTACTGTTCTAATAACCGGATGAAACGGCAAGTTGGTTTATTGCGAATTTGGCCTGTTAAAAAGTAAGACTTTGTGGATAAGAGTGTTTACTGGAGAAGCGAATCATTTCAAATGATTCAGTTCAATTTGGTGAACTAGTTCAACCGGTTCACTTAGAAGATCCGGTTAAAAAGAAGAATTCATTCAGGATCACTAATACAGAAATAAAGCCATTATTTTGCACAAATGTGTTAAATTAACACTCTTAAGTGTCTGTCAGATCGTGTTTAATGCTGTCACCGCTGCTGTCATGTCCAGTCATAGTTTTTGTTGCGGGAGCAACAGCGAGGATGACCGGCTTGATCTGGCCAATGGCAGCAGGATTGCAGACTCCGAGGTGCCGTACGGCTCAAACACCTGGCGTAAAACTGGCATTGTGAAGTAAATAGATTCACTTCTAAAAGGCTAATATATTAAATACATTTACAAAGACTAAAACGAAGAACGTTTTGGCTATAATTTTAGTTAGTTTCAGTTAGTTTTGTATGTACATAATACAGTTTCAGTTAGTTCTAGTTAAAAAAAAAAAAAAAAAAAAAAAAAAAACTCTCGTTTTTATTTTATTTCAGTTAATGAAAATCTTTTTTCAATTCTAGTTTTCACTTTTTCGTTTGTTTTCGTTAACTATAATAACCATGGTTTGCATGTCCTTTATGGCATAATCTGTTAAAATAGAAATATTTATTTAAAATGAATGAAGTTGATTTAAAAAGCACCTAAATTGTTTAGCATTTTGTGATTTTTTCAGTTGAATAAAAGACTATTTTCCACTCATACAGGCAGTGCAGAATGATTAGGTAAATGAGTATTGTGAGCACATCATCCTCTTTATGCATGTTGTCTTACTCCAAGCTGTATAGGCTGGAAAGCCTACTACCAATTAAGCATATTAGGTGATGTGCATCTCTGTAATGAGAAGGGGTGTGGTCTAATGACATCAACACCCTATATCAGGTGTGCAGAATTATTAGGCAACTTCCTTTCCTTTGGCAAAATGGGTCAAAAGAAGGACTTGACAGGCTCCGAAAAGTCAAAAATAGTGAGATATCTTGCAGAGGGATGCAGCACTCTTAAAATTGCCAAGCTTCTGAAGCGTGATCATCCAACAATCAGCGTTTCATTCAAAATAGTCAACAGGGTCGCAAGAAGCGTCTGGAAAAACCAAGGCGCAAAATAAACTGCCCATGAACTGAGAAAAGTCAAGCGTGCAGCTGCCAAGATGCCACTTGCCACCAGTTTTTGCCATATTTCAGAGCTGCAACATCACTGGAGTGCCCAAAAGCACAAGGTGTGCAATACTCAGAGACATGGCCAAGGTAAGAAAAGGCTGAAAAACCACCACCACTGAACAAGACACACAAGCTGAAACGTCAAGACTGGGCCAAGAAATATCTCAAGACTGATTTTTCTAAGGTTTTATGGACTGATGAAATGAGAGTGAGTCTTGATGGGCCCGTGGCTGGATCGGTAAAGGGCAGAGAGCTCCAGTCCGACTCAGACGCCAGCAAGGTGCAGGTGGAGTACTGGTTTGGGCTGGTATCATCAAAGATGAGCTTGTGGGGCCTTTTCCGGTTGAGGATGGAGTCAAGCTCAACTCCCAGTCCTACTGCCAGTTTCTGGAAGACACCTTCAAGCAGTGGTACAGGAAGAAGTCTGCATCCTTCAAGAAAAACATGATCTTCATGCAGGACAATGCTCCATCACACGCGTCCAAGTACTCCACAGCGTGGCTGGCAAGAAAGAGTCTAAAAGAAGAAAAACTAATGACATGGCCTCCTTGTTCACCTGAACTGAACCCCATAGAGAACCTGTGGTCCATCATCAAATGTGAGATTTACAAGGAGGGAAAACAGTCCACCTCTCTGAACAGTGTCTGGGAGGCTGTGGTTGCTGCTGCACGCAATGTTGATGGTGAACAGATCAAAACACTGACAGAATCCATGGATGGCAGGCTTTTGAGTGTCCTTGCAAAGAAAGGTGGCTATATTGCTCACTGATTTGTTTTTGTTTTGTTTTTGAATGTCAGAAATGTATATTTGTGAATGTTGAGATGTTATATTGGTTTCACTGGTGAAAATAAATCATTGAAATGGGGATATATTTGTGTTTTGTTAAGTTGCCTAATAATTCTGCACAGTAATAGTCACCTGCACACACAGATATCCTCCTAAAATAGCTCAAACTAAAAACAAACTAAAAACTACTTCCACAAATATTCAGCTTTGATATTAATGAGTTTTTTGGGTTCATTGAGAACATGGTTGTTGTTCAATAATAAAATTAATCCTCAAAAATACAACTTGCCTAATAATTCTGCACTGCCTGTATATTTCATCATTGAAGATTTCAAACAAATAGTATAATAATCACTAATGCATTATTAAAATCAGAAGTTTACTAGTTAACATTACAGGGCTCGAAATTGCGACTGTTTTGGCTGCATATGTGCCCGAAATTTTATCTATGCGACCTCAAAATATATTTGGGAGCATTTGTGCGAGTGCATAAAATTGTTGTTTTCACAACAAAATGTTCACCACATGCGCGGATTCAGGAGGCATTCACGCATTAAGCATCTTTGCACCTAAAAACACCAAACGCAGCGCTCAGGAATGGTTTAAAACAGTTGACATGTGAACTTGCTGCAGTAAACAAAGCCCGCAATGCTTGCCCCGCCTTTAAGCTCTTCTTATTGGCCCACTGCGCTAGAACAGAACACGAATGGATTGGTTATTATCAGCTGTCAATCACTCAGTTCTGATGACAGGGAGCTACAACCACGAAAATGTAAAGGTCTGGATCCGAGAGAATGAAAACAACACTGACAGATTTAGTTTTAGAAAGCACCTAAAGTTACAGATCTGCAGATCTGATCAGTGATCATGTGCTGAATGTCAATCCAGCATTTACACTTTTCCAAGAGTGGATAAAAGACTTCCAGTGCTTAAAGTCCACTATGAACATGACTAAAGCATTCACCGTAAAGCTGGTGGGACTGAGTTTTCAGTGTTTGCCACTGAATCTACACATTTTAAGCAGGAGATGATCTGACATTACTTAATCCTTCACCATCGCTAAAGAGCATGCATTCACAGAGATGAAACTAATATTGCAGCTCATGAAAAGACTGTTATTGCTATTAAGATGATGTATGCTAATGATAAGTTACATGTCAATATCATCTGTGCAATATCAGACAGCACCGTGAGAACAGTTATTATTGTTAACTCAGTTCATCTCATTCACGTCAAGCAGTGTGTGCAGGGCCGGTGAGCACATGCAGATTTAAGTTTATTGTTAGCTGTGATTAGAGTTGATTTCAAATGCAATAAATCTGTTCACATGAAGCGTGTAGTAACGCTGCTCATAATTGGTGGGTGCGACTAAATTCAGTCTGGTGCACCTACATTTTGAAGTGAGGAGCACCGGTGCTACCAAGAAAAAAGGTTGATTTCGAGCCCTGAGTTAGTTCATGCACTGAGTTAACAAGCTAAGAAAGAATAATTGACATCATTAGCTAATGTTAAAGATGAATGGTGTAATAAATGTGCTGCTCATTGATTAAATACTGTAACTAGCAGAACCTTAATCTATAACGCCAACATCTTCACTCTTTTTTTTTTGTGGTAAATTCTGAGTTTTGTTTGTGAAACTGCTTGCAGATTGATCAGTGTGAAGGAGAGCCAGTGTTTTTCTTCTAGTCTGCAGGAAGTGCAGCAGGAAGTGTGAGGGAGAGCCGCTTCCTGTCTGAGTGTGTCGCACCTGAAGGCAGCCCAGATGACCGAACTGAGCGGCGACGTGAACCGCAGAGTTCCCGTTCTGATCCTGCTCGTCCAAAGAGATGGCCTGCTCCTGCATAAACTGCAGCAGCCACAGCAACACACGCTCCTGCAGCACGCACACGCACACACACACACACAGACACACACACACACACACAGAGAAAGAAAGAGACACACACACGCATACACAGACAGATAAATCAATGAGCAGTTTGTGTGTTTTGTGTTTATTTGCGGTGGTGAATTGCATTATGGGATGTTGATCTGTGCTCTGTCCACTTCTGATGTTGTATATTCAATTCTACAGTTTAACAAAGTGACTTTATTGACATTTTAGTGGTTTGAAACAATATCAGAGATAATATGTAGAGAAATAAGAGTGTAGAATAAGAGAAAATGTGCTGCAGTTTATTACACGGTGTTTATAGTGTCATATACAACACCAACACACACACAATAGCACTGCACACTATTACACATGTGCAGAAAACACACTGTTACACACTGAAGAGAAATCAAGATCCCATAATGCAATTCAACAGCAGAAATAAACATTAAATAAAGACATGAATCATTAAATACTGAAAGCTGCTCATTTATGGATATTTTTCATAGTGTGTGTGTGTGTGTGTGTGTGTGTGTGTGTGTGTGTGTGTGTGTGTGTGTGTGTGTGTGTGTGTGTGTGTGTGTGTGTGTGTGTGTGTGTGTGTGTGTGTGTGTGTGTGTGTGTGTTTGTGTGTGTGTGTGTGTGTGTGTGTGTGTGTTTGTGTGTGTGTGTGTGTGTGTGTGTGTGTGTTTGTTTTCTGCAGTTGCTCACCTGACCGTATCGAGCAGCGTAATGAATGAGGCTCGGGTGTTCTCGAGTACAGCTGAGCTCCGCGATGGCCTCCGTCTCACTCACCATCCAGCGCACACACTCCAGATGACCATTCTATGCATACACACAGACAGAACCACATCACATGACATCACAGCTGCCAGAGGTATGTGCTCACTCTAGATCAGGGATGGGCAAACTTGATCCTGGAGGGCCGGTGTCCCTGCAGACTTTTGCTCCAACCCTAATCAAACACACCTGCCTGCAGCTTTCTAGTGATCTTGAAGACACTGACTAGTGTGTTCAGGTGTGTTTGACTAGTGTTGGAGCAAAAGTCTGCAGGGACACCGGCCCTCCAGGATCAAGTTTGCCCATCCCTGCTCTAGATCATCCGATTGGACAAACATCAGTACACGCCCATGAGTGCAGGATGATGTAATCAGTGGGTGTGGTAATCACATCCAAAATAAAGGTTTGTTTGACAGATATACACTCACCGGCCACTTTATTAGGTACACCTGTCCAACTGCTCGTTATCACAAATGTCTAATCAGCCAATCACATGGCAGCAGCTAACTGCATTTAGGCATGTAGACATGATCAAGACGATCTGCTGCAGGTCAAAGCGAGCATCAGAATGGGGAAGAAAGGGGATTTAAGTGACTTTGAACGTGGCATGGTTGTTGGTGCCAGACGGGCTGCTCTGAGTATTTCAGAAACTGCTGATCTACTGGGATTTTCACGCACAACCATCTCTAGGGTTTACAGAGAATGGTCCGACAAAGAGGAAGTATCCAGTGAGCGGCAGTTCTGTGGGCGCAAATGCCTTGTTGATGCCAGAGGAGAATGGCCAGACTGGTTCCAGCTGATAGAAAGGCAACAGTAACTCAAATAAGCACTCGTTACAACCGAGGTCTGCAGAAGAGCATCTCTGAACACACAACACGTCCAACCTTGAGGCGGATGGGCTACAGCAGCAGAAGACCACACCGGGTGCCACTCCTGTCAGCTAAGAACAGGAAACTGAGGCTACAATTCACACAGGCTCACCAAAACTGGACAAGAGAAGATTGGAGAAACGTTGCCTGGTCTGATGAGTCTCCATTTCTGCTGCCACATTCGGATGCTCGGCTCACAATTTGGCCTCAACAACATGAAAGCATGGATCATCCTGCCTTGTATCAGCGGTTCAGGCTGGTGGTGGTGGTGTAATGGTGTGGGGGAGATTCTCTTGGCACACTTTGGGTCCATTAGTACCAATTGAGCATCAACGCCACAGCCTACCTGAGTATTGTTGCTGAGCATGTCCATCCCTTTATGACCACGGTGTCTCCATCTTCTGATGGCTACTTCCAGCAGGATAACGCACCATGTCATAAAGCGCCAATCATCTCAGACTGGTTTCTTGAACATGACAATGAGTTCACTGTACTCAAATGGCCTCCACAGTCCCCAGAGCTCAATCCAATAGAGCACCTTTGGGATGTGGTGGAACGGGAGATTGGCATCATGGATGTGCAGCCGACAAATCTGCAGCAACTGTGTGATGCTATCATGACAATATGGAGCAAAATCTCTGAGGAATATTTCCAGTAGCTTGTTGAATCTCTGCCATGAAGGATTAAGACAGATCTGAAGGCAAAGGGGTCCAACCCAGTACTAGTGAGGTGTACCTAATAAAGTGGCCAGTGAGTGTATGTATACACACACACACACAGAATGCAAAACTATAAAAAACAATTTTGTTACACAGATATTTAAATTTATACATAATTTGTATCATATACATATATTTTATATTAAATATTAATATTTTCTCAAACAAATGCATGCATATGTGCATATATATATTCATAATAAATTATTATTTTGGATGTGATTTACTGTGATTAATGTGTGCCCAGCACTACTTCAAAGTTATCATGCTTGGTGTGAACGAGCCTTAAGTGTTCATTTTCAGCTACTGAAGAGGCGGGGTTAAAGTTAGTAAACGCCTCATCTGATTGGTCAGATTTGCATAAACACCCTATGCATGCAATTCCTTTAGTTTATTGAACTTCTCAGTGATATGGATACTGCATATACTATTATCAGGATCGGTTTTCTTGTGCAGCTCTACTGTGACAGTGTGTGTGTGTGTGTGTGTGTGTGTGTGTGATGTGACATACACACCCGTACGCTGAGTCCTGCAGGCGTGAGCTGCTGTTTATTGCGTTCGTTCAGACAGTCTTCACCCATGAGAGACGTCAGGTGCTGCAGACAGTCTGTGTGTCCCTGAGCCGCAGACACGTGCAGAAGATTATTCCCGTCCTCGTCTTTGATCAGCTCCAGATTCTCCGCCGCAAAGTGAGGCTGTGCAAAACACATGGCAATTCTCATCTCTGTGCAATATTGCAGCATTTATTCAAAACAATGCATCAATGCACTTCATTTTGTTTAAAATGGACCTATTATGTCCCTTTTTACAGACAATCCAGCAATGTAAAAACAGGCAAATGTTGCCAAATGTTGTGAAGTTTGCATTTGTTTTAAATGCTGTAAATCTCCTGCATATTTCAGATGGTCGGGACACTGTTCAAATTGCTGCCGTGCCACAGAGCATCATCTGTATAGCTTTACTTTCAAAAACATGATAAGATGTGTACATTTGGGTACATTTTCACAGTAAAACAATAACAGAAATGCCACGAAATCTGACGCAAAAACTCATAATTAAGCATTCAGATCAGGAGGGACTGACAAGCTGTATTGGCCACGAGCGGTACAGTACCGGTCCCCACTGCTGAAGGGTCCCCTTTTGGTGTGTGTGGTGTAGGACAGAAAGTTTGAGTGGCCGTGATTCTCGCTGGAGGAAACGTCTACAGTAAAGCTGTAGGGGTCTCTCTCATATCATATGAGCAGCACTTCTCACAACACAGAGGCTTTACACACATCAACACTGTATAAATGTTCATCACTAACCTTTCATCAACATGATGATAACTGCAGATCAGTGACAGTGTGAATAGCCTACTGTAACGTCTGTGATTATATCTAATAAATGATCATATATGAGCACACACAGACCCTTACAGTCCCCGATATGAGACCAGTTACAGATAAACTACACACAGCAGACATTTAGGCCGTCTTTGTGTTCAAAAACAACAGGAAATATCGGCCACAGTCAGAGCAGACCTCTCATCTGTGTGTGTGATGTTCAGCAGCACATGTAGCCTCTGTTACTGTACGTTCACACCGAAAGCGGTGAGAGCGTCAAAGTAGCCGGAAGTCATTCATTTTCAATGGGAGCCGGCGGTGATAAGCGGCGAGGAGCAGCGCAGTCAACTTTATGGTAATGAGCTATGACCCGGTTCTGCGGCAAGCAATCGGATTGTAGAAGTCCACCGCTTGAGAGGAGTCAGAGAACACAGTCACTGTGAACTTTGGTTCCGACCACAGTTACTGGAAGATTTAAAAAGTTACTGGCGACTTACTGATGTGCATCAATGTTATATATATATTTTTTCTTTTAAAAAAAAAAGCGAGAATTTCATGCGACAATACAAAACATCAGGCATATGGACACATCGTGGAGCAAAGCCACACCACATGCAACTAGATCTTCCGTAGTTAAGTGAAATTTGATAATAAGTGTGCAGCATCTTCACGCTAGAAAGCATGTTTTATGCGGGAGTGTAACTGATATGATATGCTGCAACGGCTCCTTTAAATACGAGATCAATGTGTAGCGACCTTTGACGCTCTCGCTGCTTTCGGTGTGAACGTACAGTTAGAGAGTCATTCTGTCATTCCCAGTTCAGAATAGTCCAGAAGCTGATGATAATAGTTAAACATGGCAGTGTGTTCATCTTTTAGTGGTACCTTTCCGAAAGGGTACCCAAAAAGTGGTACGGTGCGGTTCACTTTTTGGCCATAAAAGCATACAGAACCATACCATACCGTACCACTCAGTGGAAACGGGCCATATGTGTGTCTCTCAAGTTTGAGCTGGGAATAACACACAGATAATGTTCTCCAGCTCTCTGAAACTGACCCTTTCAGGCTTACATCCTAATTGTGGCGTTTTGGTGACTGTCGCTTTAAATGCTAATGAGATCATGCTCTTTTCAGAAGAGGGCGGAGCTACAGACGCCTGTGGCTTCATCCAAAATGCCATACTACCATACTATATAGTACATTAAAATCAGTATGTGAGCCAAGTGGTTTGTCCAAATTCATAGTATTCAAAAAACAGTGTGTGAAATAACCGCATGATCTTTTACTCCTGGTGAGATTCTGAAGTGCGCATCTAATGGACACTATAATATACCATAATGCAACGGGAGTGAATTCCCCCTCGTACAAAGGGAGAATGTCAATCAAAGTGTTGATCAAGTCTGATTATAACACATACAATTAATTCCTGTTCACCATTAGAGGCTGCAGATATTCCCACACTGCTGACACACACACTCCTGGGTTTAAACCCTGCATAAACGTGATAATTATATAATTTTTGCACAGTATCTCCCCTTTAATGTAGACTTACTAGTTCTGAAAACAAAACCTCATTATTATTAGTCAAATTGTGAGATATTTGAACAAGAAACAACTCAAAACCTCTAAGCAACTCACCAGCAGAGAGATCTGTCCTTCTCTCACGATATTCAGGATATTTTGGCTCTTCTTGGCCTCCTCGTCCACTTCTCTGGCTTGTTTTCTGGATGTGTGTCCGCCGTCGGCTCCCGTTTTGCTCTCGGGGATTTGCTCGTGTGTGTTCTCGAACCCAAGACTCTGCGCTCGGAGATCTGCAGATTTAGACTTCCTCATGACGGGCGACAGCACACAGAACTGTGTCCCGCCGCTCAGGCTCTCAGAGTGCACCAGTGAGTGTGTGTTCCCTGCGGAGGGCGCTCGAGGCAGCGTCGCCGCCTGCTGAGTGCACTTGATATAGGGCACATCCAGGATCTCGTCCATGTCCAAGTCGTAGTGCTCCAGTTCCCCAAACAGAGCTGCGTTCACCACAGGGAGATTTCAGTAGACGGAAAACAACACTACTGCTCAAACTTTATTATCGTCAACTGAAGAAAAATAATATGGTATTTATTATTTATATAACAGCAACATAAATAATAATATTTTTTTATATTATAACAATATAATGATATGATTAATTATACTATATTATTATTATTATTATTATTATTATTATTAACGTAAATAATAGTATTATTTATATTATTATTAATATTATTATTATTATACTTACAGTTATTATTAATATATTGTTATAACATAAATATTATTATTATTATTGATATATTGTTATAACATAAAATAATAATATTATTATTATATTGTTTTAACATATATGATATTATTATTTATATTATTTTATTATTATTATTATTATTATATTGTCATAAAATAAATAATATTATTATTTATATTATTATTATTATTATTAATATTATTATTATTATTTTGTTATAATTAATAATGTTATTATTTATATCATTATTATATTGTTATAACATAAATAATAGTATTATTTATATTATTATTCATATTATTATTATTATACTTATAGTTATTATTAATATATCGTTATAACATAAATAATATTATTTATTATTATTATACTTATAATTATTAATTATTATAATTATTATTGATATATTGTTATAACATAAAATAATAATAATATTATTATTATTATTATTATATTGTTTTAACATATATAATATTATTATTTATATTATTATTATTAATAATAATATTATTATATTGTTATAACAGATAATGTTATTATTTATATCATTATTATATTGTTATAAATAATATTATTATTTTTATTACTATTATCATTATTATATTGTTAACAAATAATATTATTATTTATATTATTATTATTAATATATTGTCATAACTAATATTATTATTTATATTATTACTATTACTATATTGTTATAACAAATAATATTATTATTTATATTATTATTATTATTATTATTATTATTATTATTATATTGTTATAACATAAATAATATTATTATTTATATGATTATTATATAAATAATAATAATAATATTAAAATAAAGCTGACTGCTGACCCTGGTTGATGAGGCCTCTGCTCTTGCTGTGCTCCTCTTTCCCGCTCGGTGTTTCCGTCTCTGAGCTCTTCCCTTCAGTCTCCGTCTGCGTCTCCTCTGGCTGGTGTTTGAGTGGAGAAACACGTTTAACAGGACGGAATTTACTGTAGACGTCTGCAATACCGGTGGGTTTGAGTCCTGCACCGCTGTGAGACGCCGCGCTACGAGGCCAGTTAATGGCCGGAGCTGAAAACACACACACACACACACACACACACACACACACACACACACACACACACACACACACACACACACACACACACACAACAGAGGAAATTAAGAATCTGTCAGTACGGCTGAGTTTATCAAATTGATGAATTTTTGGATTATTTTTTAGGTATATTCGGAATGAACTGCAATACTCTCTGTTAGATTTAAACAGCAGACATCACTCTACGCTAGTTTTATGGGTAGATGGAGCTCTTGGCTAGTTTTTAACAGCACTAGGCCAGTGATTACCTAAGTGGGGGTCACGAGACAACGACAGGGGGTCACTTGGTGATTTCCAAAAGTCAAATAAATTTTATGAAACTATTAGAATTAGCATATTTTATCCATACGCCACAGAAGATAAAAGTAGTATTTAATAGTTACATAAAAAACAACACGCAAATAAAAAGCCATCAGGCTATACATTTCTTTTCATAGGATCGGTGTGTTTATGTTAAATTAACAACACAGCAATAGTGTCAGCTGCAGCAGATTGATTTTACAGCACCACCCTAAACTTTCTGACACCTTTGTGGCAATCAAATACATTACAAATAAATACAGTCCACAACTGAACCCTGAGGATGATCACCGAGTGGCGGTCTCCAAAATTAAACCAAGAATAGTCTTGTGCTGAAAACAATATTCTCACTAGTAGAGGTCTGGGTGGGACTGATTTGTTTAGTCCTGCTCCAGCGCACATTCGCATGTTATTTCAAATGAAACTATTCAGATGGTGCTCTGTGGCACGGCAGAAACATGGACAGTGTCCTGAGCCGTAGACGGGCGCCGCGGACAGCTGCTGACTTGCAGCGACTGTACCTCTACCCACTTGTAGAGCTACAGTAGAGGAATGCAGACCTCTACCCACTAGTCTCATTGGGTGGAGTTATTATTAAATTAAACTAATTAATAAATACATACAAATGATATGGATGTTTGACTGTTGCACTTTTTGTGTTGTCAATACGCTCATATTTATATAGGTTTATTGCTGTGTGCACAACATTCGTATATTTATAACCACCTCAGATGATAGTGTGGGTGGCGAGTCAAGTTTCCAATAGTATCTGGATGCAGCCTTTATGATGCAAGCTGAGACTGCACTGTCAGAGAATGTAGCGAGTGACGTCACTGTGAGGGGTAGGGTTAGGGGTGGGGTTAGGTGAGCGCATTAAAAAGCATTGGATGCAGCTCAGATTGCTTGTGCACGGAGTCTGCAGCCAAAGCCCTCTCCAAGTTTGGGAACCTCTGCTCTAGGCTAGTTTTAACAGCAATGTCGCTCCAGGGTAGTTTTAATAGTGCTATAAGCTAGTTTTAAACAGCAGACAGCGCTCTAGGCTAGTTTTTAATATAGCCGTCTGTAAAGCAAAGTGCGCCATCTGCTGGTGAAACTGAAAAAGTGTGTGAATGAGTGCAGTACCTTGTCTTTCATCGTTCTGTCCATCGTGTCTCCGGCACAGTTCAGGAATGCTCTTAGACGAGTACTGTACAACACACACACACACACACACACACACACACACATTAGGAAATACTTCAGTTTAATCAGTTTAACTGCAGCACTGCACATGTAAACACTTAAAATACACTTTACCAAATCAAACAAAGCAGTTTATCTAGATCAGGGTTTCGGAGATTGACAGAAAGGTGATAATTTAATTATAAAACTTTAATTATATAATAGTAAACAATATTAGTTTGAAATGATCAAAATAAAATACGTACTAAAAATGAAATAGTGAAAAAATCAAAATTTACAATAAAAATTCCTAAAAATGTATTAAATCTAATATAAAATAAATGAAATCAAACCAAAAACACTAACCCAAACCATAAATATTAAATATATATTTCTGTTCAGCTTTTACAGATAATCATGAATATGTAAATATAATAATAAGTGATTAAAACCAAACCAAAGTATTTTAAATTTAAAAAGCAGCTGATAGAAAATAGTTAATAAAATCCCTGACCATGTAAATAACTACGAGTACATGAAGTCTGCTTTATAATAATAATAATAATAATAATAATTCATTCATTTTCTTTTCGGCTTAGTCCCTTTATTAATCAGGGGTCACCACAGCGGAATGAACCGCCAACTTATCCAGCATATGTTTTACGCAGCGGATGCCTTTCCAGCTGCAACCCATCACTGGGAAACATCCATACACTCACACACTACGGCCAGTGTAGTTGATCAGTTCCCCTATAGCGCATGTGTTTGGACTGTGGAGGAAACCGGAGCACCCGGAGGAAACCCACACCAACACGGGGAGAACATGCAAACACCACACAGAAATAATAATAATATTAAGAATTAGCAGTAGTAGTATAATGAACATAATTTGGATTATGGGATGCAAATCTATTAAACTGTGCAACTGCCATTTTGAAATCTAATCTGCATATTTCATAATTACTCACAGGTAAATCATCAGTGAAGTCGATCTCATCCAGATCCAGATATTCAGGAACGTCCATCTTCAGTCAGCATGCTGAAAAACACCAGTTTATTACCAATCAGTAGGGCCAGACGGAATCTGCCGACATTTTTAGCAATTTCTGCGGAGAATTTTGGTAAAAATCTGCGGATTTCTGCTGAATTATTTTGGGAGTCTCATAACTAAAACCTTAATATGTGAAATATGTGTAATTTAAAAACTGAATAAATTCAGATTTACACACAGTTACTCAAGTAAATAAACAGAATTAATGATGGGCTAAAAATCTGTGAGCGTAGATTCTGTGTGGGCCTACCAATCAGTAATCAATAACTGATAAAACCTCCAACATTATTACACAAACAAACAGGCACTGCTGCATCAGCGTGACATCATTCTGAGCCATGGGAGATCATTTTCCACTATCCAGACCCACATCAGATAGTGGAAAATGGGTGTGGTTACAAAAGACTATATGAATTTATTAAAATCAAAACTGATTAGTAGCGATTTGGAAACACTTCTGGTTTTCTACATTTGTATAACATAGATTGTTTATGTTCTGTTACAGCTATATGCTTCAGATCTAAAGTTGTATATTCTTCATCATAAAGAGATGATGCCAACCACACAGCACTTCTAGAGGTCTCCATAATCCTGGACCAGGCCGTATCCTGAGCAGCTGCTGTGGTGGTCATGGAGGAGTGGAGAGCGTGAGACTGATCCCTGTAAGACCCCAGTGACAGACGAGTCCTCGCATTGATCATGAAAGGCCAGCCTGAACACCAGCCGGTGACCTCTCCCACCTGCAGCTTCTCCACAATAGATGTCCAGCGCTCTCCAGCCTCCGGCGCCTAGACTGCAGCTCTGCACAGGAAGTTTGGCCAGAGGAGAAATGGTGGAGCCCAACTGAGCCTGCTTTCTCTCCAGATTTCTCTTCTCTTTGGTCAATTGGTGAAGTTTGTTCCTACACTGGCTTGCTTGGTTTTGGGTCTTGTGGAGGTGTGCATGGATGGATTTGCTCTTCAGTGTTTGGACTCTCAGCATTGATTATTAAACCACACTGAACTGAACTAAACTGAACTTCAGCTCTGAACACTGGACTGACACAGCTTCAGTTCACTAGAACTTCTGTGTTCAGCTGCTGCCACACAATCTACATCATGGGTCTCAAACTGGATTCCTGGAGGACCGCAGCTCTGCACAGTTTTGCTCCAAGCCTAATCAAACACAGCTGATCCAAATAATCAAGGTGTTCAAGACTACTAGAGACTGTTAAAGGTGCAGTATGTAAGTTTGACACCCAGTGGTTGAACTAGGTATTGCATCCCTGTAGTAATGGGCGATATAAACGATACAAAATTGGCCTACGATAGAGATTTTAATTCTATTGCACTATCGCGATAATCCATGTTTGATGACGTAATCTACCCGCGAAATTAAGAGCAAAGCCGGCCGCGTATCCAATCTAGACTTCACCCCATTCGGTGCCATGCATTGCTTAGCAACGTATACAAAACAATGTAAAGACCGCTTGACGTGAAAGTAAATAAAAATGCCGCTATATTAATGTGCATATCGCATTTCCGGCCGGCCGCCTATCCAATCTAGACTTTACCAACCGGACATGTCCGAGATTCTGCTTTTGCTTTTGATATTAATTGTATTAATTTTTGCATTACTTTATACGCAAACTGGTGCATCTTAATCTCTCAGCAGCACCAACACTGCAGCAGACAGAGGGAGAGGGAGAGAAAGAAAGCAGATTTGACCTGTCAGTGGTGCTCACTGAAAAGAAACAAACTTTTTTTTTTATTTGTTTGTTAAATAAGAATAAGAAATCAATAAGAAATTATTCTGTTGCTGAAGGTCATTAAAGTTATATAGAAAAGATGGTGTTACTTTGGGGCAGAAGGAAAGAATGAAGGAATTTTCTTTATTTAAAATAGCCATGCCTAATACTGGAAGTATAGCCCTAATTCACAGTGTCCGTTCCTTTATTAACAAGACACCAGTTTTAATTTCATTAGGAGATCAAAATTTTTAAAAACCAAATGCTTTACCTTAGGCTGCAGGTTTGAAATTTGCATTTATTTAAAGTATCTGCAATACACAATTTTATTTGACTAATTTAATACTGGAAGTATTTTCAGTACAGTTTAAGTTCCTTAACTAAAAAGACACCAGTTTTTTTGTTCTCTGCAACTTGGCATTTAGGAACCAAGGACTTAAAAGAAACGTCTTTCTTTCTAAAAGGCACTACATTTAGTTTATTTATCTGCAACATTGTGTTGTTTAATTACAGTTTTGCTTTTGCACAATAAATGTTCTCAAAATGACATGCAACGTTTCTTTATTTCTTAAAAAAAATAGCAGTTTGGCTTTCCTAAGGGTCTCTGTAACCTGTTCTGAAATGGTTCTATTATAATTTATATATCGCAATATATATCGTTATCGCAAGAGGCTGCAATGTATATCGCAATATGGATTTTAGGCCATATCGCCCATCCCTACATCCCTGTATCAAAACAAACACAAGCACAGGTTGCCAGATTAAGGAAAGTCTCGAGCCTAAAGGCTGATTTAATCCATGTTCTAACTAAAAGCAACGGCACCCGATAGAAGGAATATTCTCCATAATAAAAGGAGTTTTTGTCCTAACCAACACCTCACATTGATATATTAGAAACGGCATCTATTACTCACAGCTGAACAACAGAAAGCTGACGATGATCAGCTCAGGTACAGCTCATGTGCCTTATTCAGTGTTAAATGCTAATAATAAGTTTGAATGACAGTTTACTTCACATTTATTGCCATATACTGAAAGCAGCAGCAGACTACGGTTGGGCCGATAGACGATGCCATCATCCATCGCCGATGGCCTATAGACATCACAATGCTGAGCCGGCATCGCCGATCCTCCGCCCCCGTCGCAAACCCGCTCGTGAAAAACACACACTCAGGCCCCGTTTACACTGATACAGCTTAGTTTAAAATTATCCACGTCCACACTGGTGTTTCATCTAGCATTTCTGAACAGGCCTCCGTCTGCTGAAAACACACATCACGTGACCACACACACACACTGTCATGCGCTCGTCTGAGCTCCAGAGAACAGTGTACGTCGGACAGTTTATCAAGGATGTCTCACTATAGCTGTTAAACGTGATATTTAATTCATCTTGTCTCTATCCAGGGCTTAATTTGTGCTGGAACATGCCGGATCCGGATCCCACGGCACCTCATTTTACCGATCTCCCTCCTCAACCGCCCTCCTCCCCTGTCCGCTGTTCATTTTCACATTCTTCCGCGACTCCCCAACCCTCTTCACTTTAGTCTGCGACACCCCTCCGCCATCCACCGCACCGCGGAAAAAGAGATGGACAGGTGGTAATTTGTGTGTAACTTGTCTTTATTTATTTATGATTTGGTTATGGGTAAAACAAAGACCAGGTAGTTGAAACTGTAGGGTACAAATAATTAATTCGCTATGAATCATTTAATTATTCATAAATAATTAATTCACCTCCGCCTATGAAGACGATGCCATCATCCATCGAGATGTTTCACATTAGACATCGTACGATGCTAAATTGGTCAACATCGCCAAACCCTACAGCAGATAGTTCAGCTCAGATCTGGAGAATAAACCGTCTGAAACTGAACTCTAGAACTAAACACTAGGCATGGGATGATAACCGTTTTCAAGGTTTACCGCGGTTTGGAAAAGTCAAGGTTTTAAAACCGTCAATATTTTCTGTAACACCGTTCCTAAGGTATGTGTAAGATTTTTTATTGACTTTTTTTTGTTTAGTTTTTTAGGACAACAGTATCTCCAGCAAAAAAGATCTCCAGAGATGCTGTTTTAAATTGTACAAAAAATATTGTTTTTGAAATAATTGAAGACAGCAGAAGTCAATAACTCATTTGAATGATTTAGCCTGACGTGTTTACTGCTCCATAATACTTTAAATGTTTCTCAAAATAAAATCTATTGTGTTTAAAGGGACATTTTTTAGTTGTTTTTACCCAGACATTTAAAAAGAATATATTTTAGAGCAGTAATCACAATACCGTGAAACGTGATATTTTTATCCAAGGTTATCATACCATCAGAATCTTATACCAGCACATGCCTAAACACACATCAGTGATTCAGCATGTGCATTTAATAATGTTAAAGAGGTTTAATATGTATTGAATAGATTATAAACCTTACCAATTCGTGAGTGAGTGCACTATTCTGTGCTCCTGAATGGCTGGATTTAAACTTCTGTTGTGTTTCGTCTGCTGCAAACAGCCAAACTGCTCATCACTGCGTATCTCGTCATGAAGCGTGTTATTAGGACACGGGGTTACAGTGTGACCTGCTCACCTGATGTTTACGCTCGTAATATTTATATTATTTGCTAATTAATAACCTCATGTGGAACTCTGAATCTGCGTCTCACTTCAAGAGTCTGCTACTGGCCACCGGAGGGAGCATTTCAGTCACAGATGCATGCTTTGAGAGCCTTCCTGACTGAATGAAGGAATGAAATGCGCTGTTTTCCACCATCTGGCAACACAGGTGCTGAAATATAATTGGTTAAACTGGCATTGGGCAGGTTAAAGAGACCAAAACAAAGACAGCTGTTCCGGCTCGTTACGCACATGTTCACAGCAGAATATCTGACTTCAGCACTGTTTCTCAGATAAACAAGAATGTTCACTGAGCATGTTTCTGAATATCTGCACACATATTCTGGTGTTTTTACACTGCAGAAGAGTCAAAAACGGACATCCAGCACCTTTAAGCAAGTGTGAGTTGGAGGTGGTTGGAGCTAAACTGTGTAGAGCTGTGGCCCTCCAGGAATTGAGTTTGAGACCCTTCATCTACACTGTAGAAGCGCTAGAGAAATAAAGAATAACTGAACTGAATAAAGGTTTAAATGTTTTATATTTGTACTACTCTTCTATTAGGGGTGTCAAAATTAATCGTTTCTTCGGTGCACCGCGATGCAGATGGGGACAATTCCATATCGGTTCAGTAATAGATCATAACCGGTTATTACGCACTGACGTCATTTACCCCCTATGCGCGATGTCGCGGTAGAATACTATGGCGAAGGAGGCGAGGGTGAGTAAATAAAACACTCCTACTACTTAAAAAGCAGATCTTTCACTGACACTGAGGAATGGTAAAGCACGAGCCGCTATTTCACTACTAGGGAGAAATGCTGTAAAACTCTAACTCTCTCCCCCTGTTGAGCGGGTGAAGATAATGACCAATCATAGGGGTGTAAGATCCTGCCAGTGCTCAAAAAGCAAGCGAGATAATATTGACATTAGTTTATTTGTTATGAAACTGTTATGAATTGCTCGTGCTGTCTTCTGAGCATGTATTAGAGTTTTCATTCACAAAGTGTTTTTTTTTGAGCAGGTAAAATTAAAGGTACAGTTCATATATCTGACTGCCTGTATTAAAGGACAACATTGTATTACAAGTAATATAGAAATATAAAAATATTTAAAGATTTTAATAAAAAAAAAATTCTTGTGTTGTAAATGAAAAATCTAATTATGTATTGAAAGCATCGTCAATGCACCGTGATGCACCGAGATATCCAATTGAACCGAATCGATGGCATGATAATCGTAACCGAACCGAACCGTGAGACCAGTGTAGGTTCACAGCCCTATCTTCTATAGACCATTTCGATGTGGTGATGTCATTGGCCCATGGACATTTCCTGCTTGTTGTTAAACTATTTTATAACTGTAACAAGAGGCAATTCAATGACAACTTTACATTAAACACCTGCCATATGATTATTTATCAATATTTGAACCTTTTTGGATTCTCGGAAACTTTGGAAATTAAAAATGTAAAACATGAAATAAGTTAGGACCATTGTTATTGTTTACATCCTTCAAAACGGTCTAAAGCATAACTTCTATTTCTACATCTAAACAGTCTGTTTTTACTTCTTATTGAACTCCATAATTTAGATTATTATTGATATTTTTGTTTTTGTAAGGTCAGAGGCGGTTGTACAAGGATTTCACTGCATATTGTATTTGACACATGGGCGTTGCTAGGCCTATTTTAGGGGTGCTGTAGCCCCCCTATTTTTCTACACTGCCCACCTAAAACTTTTGCAAAACTTTTATGCGGAATGATTTTGGGAGTATCATAACTAAAACCTTAATATATGAAATAAAAAGTAATACAGTTTTTTACGTGTATTTAATGTTTACAAATGCAAATACAACTTTATTTGGTGAACAAAGCAAATCTCTCTTATAATATCTCTACTAAAAGACAGAAAATATTACTGTACACACTGTATTGTAAATAAATCATATAAATATTTTCATGTTAGTCAGTAATATTACTGAAATTAATTTAAAAACAGAATATAAATTTACACACATTTACACAAGTAAATAAACAGAATCAATGATGGGCTAAAAATCTGCGGAATTCTGCGCGCCTCTGGGCCTATTCATCAGGTACGGCAACCAAAATCCAACGTCTGATAGATGTCATAGGGGTAACGTTCACACAATGTCGAGCTGTAACATCATTAGACGTTGGTATTTGGTTGGTTTTAGGTTGGACATTGGTCTGACGTTAAGTTCTGACGTCAACCTGATTTTCATTTCCAAACAAAAGTCCCCATGACGTTAGGGTTCAACGTCAATCAGACATCATGTTGACGTCTTGTGTCTGCTGGGTGTTTAAGGCCATTTCAGTCATCATACAGTAAACATCCGTCATCTTCTCATCAGTGACCTGCATCTAAACAGTCTCTGGGTCAATGTGTGTAAAGATCTTTATGGACATTATGCTTCCAAACAGTTTACTGCAGTTATAAAGTGCACACGTCTTGAGGTAGTTCATCATGATGTGATTTACCTTCTACAGTATGTGTGATTTGATTGGACAGGAATCTCAGGACTGATTCTTATAATCCCCATAGACAAGAAAACTAAAGTAATGACCGCAGGATGAAGGACAGTAGTGGAGTAAAAGTACAGATACTGCACTAAAAATGTGCTCAAGTGAGAGTAAAAGTACACATTTATAAAACTACTCAGTAAAGTACAATTCCTGAGAAAAACTACTCAATTACAGTCATTTGAGTATTTGTAATTAGTTACTTTACACCACTGAATACAACTCTTCCATATTAGACATTAAGTGTATTACTATTAAATTATTACTTACAAATATAATATTAGGCGTGTATATATATATATATACATGTGTGTTTTGTTTTTTTACCTCATAAGGAGCTGAGCCCCCTTAAAATGAAAGTCCTAAAATCGCCCCTGATTTGACATATTTTAATTTGGTTTAAGCACTGACTAACATTAGCAGTTGGTGGGTTTTTCTTGACATCAGATGAAAAAAATATCTTGAGTGATTTATAATTGATGAAAACATATGTCTTCAGAAAAACTGATCAATCCATTACAATAAAAGCAGAACATATATATATATATCTGATGATAAAAACAAACTGATGAATATTCAAGACAGAATAATGATGATGATGATGATGGTGGTGGGGGCTGTCTTGTTTGCTCATCTGTGTGAGTGTCCCCCTCTCTCTCTCCCTCTGTTTATGTGTGTGTGTTCTGTTTCTGCCTTTTGTTTCTAGCATTAGCTTTAGCTTTAGCATCCCTCAGATGATCTCCATCCTCTCGTTGTTTCAGTCTGCTTCGCTCGGCTGGTTCGGGGGTGCGTGTGTGAGTATATGTTTATGTGTGTGAATGCGTGTGTGTGTCGTACCTTGTGTCCACTGCTGTCTGTCGCCGATTGTGTGTGTGTTTCTGCTGATTAGCGGATCATCTGAAGAATGTGACACGAGCGCGCGCCTCCTTCAGCCTCCTCAGCGCGCGCGACCCCGAGAGAGCCACGTGCACACGCAGAGAGGAGGCCGCGCGCACTTACACACACAGACCAGCAGAGGGAGACAAGCACACACACAAAACACACACACACACACACACACACACACACACACACACACACACACACACACACACACACACACACACACACACACACACACACACACACACACACGACGTAGCTGAGACTTTCTAATAACCAAAACTACCCCACAATAAAAAAAATATTATAGTAACTTATATTAAACACTACTGTGTTTTGAACATACTGTAGTAAAGTGTATTATACAGTGTATAGTGTAGTTACACAATGGTAATGAATGCTGCAACATACTGTAGTATACTTTAGTTTTACTACAGTAAACTGAGGTGGATTGTAGTATAATATACAGTATAAAAAACTACAATATTGGGTTATTTGTTTATATTACTATAGTTGTTGTGTTACCATTGTTTTACCATAGCAACTGTAGAATCACCACAACAGACTAATTACTATAGTTGTTACCATAGCAACTGTAGAATCACCACAAGAGATCAAAAACTATGGTTGTTGTGTTACCGTAACAACTGGAGAATTGTCACAACAGATCGATTACTAGTTGTTATGTTACCATAGCATCTGTAGAATTGTCACAACAGATTAATTACTATAGTTATGTTACCATAGCAACTGTAGAATCACCACAACAGACCGATTACTGTAGTTGTTGTGTTACCATAGCAACCGTAGAATCACCACAACAGATCAAATACTATAGTGGTTGTGTTACCATAGCAACCGTAGAATCACCACAACAGATCAATTACTATAGTTGTTGTGTTACCATAGCAACCGTAGAATCACCACAACAGATCAAATACTATAGTTGTTGTGTTACCATAGCAACTGTAGAATCACCACAACAGACCGATTACTGTAGTTGTTGTGTTACCATAGCAACCGTAGAATCACCACAACAGATCAAATACTATAGTGGTTGTGTTACCATAGCAACCGTAGAATCACCACAACAGATCAATTACTATAGTTGTTGTGTTACCATAGCAACCGTAGAATCACCACAACAGATCAAATACTATAGTGGTTGTGTTACCATAGCAACTGTAGAATCACCACAATAGACCAATTACCATAGTTGTTGTGTTACCATAGCGACTGTAAAATCACCACAACAGACCAATTACCATAGTTGTTGTGTTACCATAGCGACTGTAGAATCACCACAACAGACCTATTACCATAGTTGTTGTGTTACCATAGCGACTGTAGAATCACCACAACATACCAATTACTGTAGTTGTGTTACCATAGCAACTGTAGAATCACCACAACAGACCAATTACTATAGTTGTTGTGTTACCATAGCAACCGTAGAATCACCACAACAGATCAAATACTATAGTGGTTGTGTTACCATAGCAACTGTAGAATCACCACAACAGACCAATTACCTTAGTTGTTGTGTTACCATAGCGACTGTAGAATCACCACAACAGACCAATTACCATAGTTGTTGTGTTACCATAGCGACTGTAGAATCACCACAACAGACCAATTACCATAGTTGTTGTGTTACCATAGCGACTGTAGAATCACCACAACATACCAATTACTGTAGTTGTTACCATAGCAACTGTAGAATCACCACAACAGACCAATTACTGTAGTTGTATTACCATAGCAACTGTAGAATTGTCACAACAGATCAATTACTATAGTTGTTGTGTTACCATAGCAACTGTAGAATCACCACAACAGACCAATTACCATAGTTGTTGTGTTACCATAGCGACTGTAGAATCACCACAACATACCAATTACTGTACTTGTGTTACCATAGCAACTGTAGAATCACCACAACAGACCAATTACCATAGTTGTTGTGTTACCATAGCGACTGTAGAATCACCACAACAGACCAATTACTATAGTTGTGTTACCATAGCAACTGTAGAATCACAACAGACCAATTACTATAGTTATGTTACCATAGCAACTGTAGAATCACCACAACAGACCGATTACTGTAGTTATTGTGTTACCATAGCAACTGTAGAATTGTCACAACAGATTATTATAGTTGTTGTGTTACCATAGCAACCGTAGGATCACCACAACAGATCAAATACTATAGTTGTTGTGTTACCATAGCAACTGTAGAATCACCACAACAGACCAATTACCATAGTGACTGTAGAATCACCACAACAGACCAATTACTATAGTTGTTGTGTTACCATAGCAACTGTATCACTATCATATTGCCTTCACAATATTATTAAACATTAAAATGATATCAACATCAACAGCAACACTCTCGCACTTCAGTCGTATAAAAGCACACTGCGCTTCTTTTTTCTTGTCAGCAAAACAGGCAGTGTGGTGCGCCTCGCGTTTTTAGAACAGAAAAGCGCATTCGCTGTAATTGGCCCCTAACATGAGCGCGTGAGTGCCTCAGCTGACATTTTTGATGATTAAAACACTTTAAAGAGTCCCTATTATGGGATTTTGAAAGTGACCTTTTATGCAGTGTAACACAGCTCTAAGTGAATGAAAACATCCAGCTGAGGGTTACATTTGAAAGTGCACCTTAAACGTATTGATTTTTTAATAAAAGATTTGACTCAGAGTCGTTTAAATGATTCGTCGTTCGTCTGGATCTTTTGCCTGTTCGTATCGATGTTGACATGAAACTATATCAAATTTGTTCTGTGTTGGATCCGGTAAAATGTGAACACACCTTTCCCTTCAGACACTAGTGTGTGTGTGTGTGTGTGTGTGTGTGTGTGTGTGTGGGACTGATCATGATTGAAGATGAGTGAACATTAATGAGAACCTTCTGCTGATTAATGCAATAATCTACCCTGAGACGGGGGAGTCCTTAGCTGTTTGTTAAAGGAAGGATCAGAAAAGACTATTGATGTATGGGGCTTTGTCAGAGCTTGACAGGAACTTTACAGTACACAGTTCATGGACCAGTTTCTTCCTGTAATTCACAAGTGTTAGTAAGTGAGATTAAAATGGTTGCCTTCTTGTTTTCTCTAGCTTGCATAATGTGTATTTAATCGTGTTTTGTTACACGAGGCTTGTACTGTATCTGGTTAACTCTTTATATTCTCATATCACATCTAAAACCCCGTTGAAAACGTGACGCGTGCCGCTTTGTTTACTGATTTAAATGTGCTTGAGAGCTTGCGATCCTCTGCCGTTTGTTGTTGCTTTGTTGCTCTCTGTCTCGTGCTGAACGCAGTCGACCAATCGCAACAGACTGGGTCATCGGACCAATCTGCGCAGATTAGCATCATGCTAAGGAGGGGTTTGGGAACAAATGAATCATGAACGAATCATATAGGGGTCATTGGGATAATTAGGTAAAAATAATTGCATATTATAAGAATGTCTGCATATCAGCCTGTTGTTGGAGACCCCCAAAACTAAAATATGACCTTTATAATGCATAATAGGGGCTCTTTAATACATTTTATACTGAGTCTACAAATGAGCACAATTGCCAAATAGAGGATGTGTTATGTGTAGCTCACTTCTGTCACAAAATTTATTTTGGTTAATTTATTTAAGTTTTGCTGGTGAAAATCCTTACATTTTTTAACTTAACATTGGCACTATATATATATATATATACAGTATACTGTATTAGTGGTGGGCCGTTATTAGCGTTATCGTGCTGTGTAAACGCAAGACTCTTATCGGGCAATAAAAAAAAATATGGCCGTTAATCTATTCTCAAAGTTGGGTTGTGAGCTGGGTCTATTCTACGCAAGCTATGATGACTTTCACCTTCATATATTAACGCGGATGTATACCTGACCGAATTGCACTGTGGCGAGACCGAGTCTTCGAACCTGTGTGTGTTCCTGCTGTGAAATGACCACATCAAACGTGACGTGCTAACATGGATGCAGTTCACTAGAGTGAATCTGATTAACGTTAACTCCACATCTAACTATCACGCACCTGTAGAGTTTATGTGTTCCAGTAAAACATACACAGGTAAAATGGAGCGGGGGCTTTTTAAAATGAATGACGTGAATGAAAGCCAAACCGGTGAGCGTCTGTCAAAACAGTGCCCTTCTGAATCAAATCAGCAGGATGCCCTTCTGGATCTTTCACTTACTTTAAGACACTCCTGACTACGCTTACATGGACATCTGTAGTCTAGTTATTCGCCTTAATAGACAATAATATAATGAAGGTGTTTACGTCAAGTGCTTTCATGTAAGAGTTTCCTGTCATTTTGGGTGACTTTAACTGCAGTTCGGCAGTTTCACCTTCACTCATGAACATTTCATTCATGCCCCCGTGACAAACTGGGGTATTAGACGCAAATAAGGAGTAAGGACTGGTGAGAGTGTTATAGAGTTTAATAACACACGCCGAATGGAAAAAAATTCCGCATTTTGCGATGTGTGTGTGCGTGTGCGGTCCTTTACTGACAGCCGTGTGTGTGGATCTTGTGGGAAAATATGGTGAAAAGTCCTAGATGATGGTAATAGTTTGATCTTGGTGTTTCCTTCAATAATGCCACTAATATCTGCATACTCCACATCTTAATTCCATTTCTGTTTAGTTCAGTTATGACTTTAGTCAGATTAAGGTCATCAATAATCGCTGTTTGTAGCTTATGTAGGCCTACAGTATAACACTGATGTTTAACTGAATAAACAGTGAGTAAACACAAGTACATCTTATTGAACATCATTTATTTTCATCACCAATGATCATAGTAGAACAGTTTCTTAAGCAGTTTGTGATGCATTTTGGAAACAGGAGATGAGCCCCTGGTCTAATGTGCCACCTGGCTGGAGAAACCCGTTCTCAAAGACTTACTTTAGTCATTATTTGGGCAGCACACATATTCTGAACGCCTTCGGCAGAATTCAAATGAGCCATTTTAATCTAGATTAATTCAAGATTACAGTGAGATTAATCTAGATTAAACAAATTAATCTATGCCCACCTATAAAATGCAGGCAGTGCAGAATTATTAGGCAAATGAGTATTTTGAGCACATCATCCTCTTTATGCATGTTGTCTTACTCCAAGCTGTATAGGCTCGAAAGCCTACTACCAATGAAGCATATTAGGTGATGTGCATCTCTGTAATGAGAAGGGGTGTGGTCTAATGACATCAACACCCTATATCAGGTGTGCAGAATTATTAGGCAACTTCCTTTCCTTTGGCAAAATGGGTCAAAAGAAGTACTTGACAGGCTCCGAAAAGTCATAAATAGTGAGATATCTTGCAGAGGGATGCAGCACTCTTAAAATTGCCAAGCTTCTGAAGCGTGATCATCCAACAATCAAGCGTTTCATTCAAAATAGTCAACAGGGTCACAAGAAGCGTGTGGAAAAACCAAGGCGCAAAATAAACTGCCCATGAACTGAGAAAAGTCAAGCGTGCAGCTGCCAAGATGCCACTTGCCACCAGTTTTGCCATATTTCAGAGCTGCAACATCACTGGAGTGCCCAAAAGCACAAGGTGTGCAATACTCAGAGACATGGCCAAGGTAAGAAAGGCTGAAAAACCACCACCACTGAACAAGACACACAAGCTGAAACGTCAAGACTGGGCCAAGAAATATCTCAAGACTGATTTTTCTAAGGTTTTATGGACTGATGAAATGAGAGTGAGTCTTGATGGGCCCGTGGCTGGATCGGTAAAGGGCAGAGAGCTCCAGTCCGACTCAGACGCCAGCAAGGTGGAGGTGGAGTACTGGTTTGGGCTGGTATCATCAAAGATGAGCTTGTGGGGTCTTTTTGGGTTGAGGATGGAGTCAAGCTCAACTCCCAGTCCTACTGCCAGTTTCTGGAAGACACCTTCAAGCAGTGGTACAGGAAGAAGTCTGCATCCTTCAAGAAAAACATGATTTTCATGCAGGACAATGCTCCATCACACGCGTCCAAGTACTTCACAGCGTGGCTGGCAAGAAAGGGTCTAAAAGAAGAAAAACTAATGACATGGCCTCCTTGTTCACCTGAGCTGAACCCCATAGAGAACCTGTGGTCCATCATCAAATGTGAGATTTACAAGGAGGGAAAACAGTCCACCTCTCTGAACAGTGTCTGGGAGGCTGTGGTTGCTGCTGCACGCAATGTTGATGGTGAACAGATCAAAACACTGACAGAATCCATGGATGGCAGGCTTTTGAGTGTCCTTGCAAAGAAAGGTGGCTATATTGGTCACTGATTTGTTTTTGTTTTGTTTTTGAATGTCAGAAATGTATATTTGTGAATGTTGAGATGTTATATTGGTTTCACTGGTGAAAATAAATCATTGAAATGGGGATATATTTGTTTTTTGTTAAGTTGCCTAATAATTCTGCACAGTAATAGTCACCTGCACACACAGATATCCTCCTAAAATAGCTCAAACTAAAAACAAACTAAAAACTACTGCCACAAATATTCAGCTTTGATATTAATGAGTTTTTTGGGTTCATTGAGAACATGGTTGTTGTTCAATAATAAAATTAATCCTCAAAAATACAACTTGCCTAATAATTCTGCACTCCCTGTATATATATATATATATATACATAATTCATCTAACAATAGTGAAATCTGCATAGGGAATAATTTACACTCATGATAAACTCCAAACCAAGCAAATTTCTGTTGAAAAATTTAAATTAATAAACCTTAACAGAAAATTATTCTTTCAATCAATTCATCAATTTTTTACAATTACTAAAATGATCAATTAGTACATTTTACACTAATTTTTTTAAATTAGGACAGTAGGACTGCACAGGAGGTTGTTACATTTATCTTAGTTTAGATAAATCTGTTCAGAATTATGAAACCATATTAATATTACAAAAATAACCATAACCTTGAGCGTGCGCGCACACGCACACACACACACACACACACAGATTCATCTTCAATTAATAAGAACACACATGAGAATTAAAAAAACATATTCTCATTGCTTTTATTCAAGTTAAGTTTCTCCCTCCTAAACTAAAGTGACATTAATGTCAATAGCACCTTTAAGAGGTTGAAAATATAACAATGTCTGCAAATACAAAGATAATATCAAAGAAAAACCTGAACACAACCTTCATGCACACCTACAAAACCATCATGATCCTCATGTTTACATCAATAATTAACTAAACGTAAAATAACATCATTAACAGATATTATGTTGACTCCTAAAAAATACTAATAATTAAAATGCTACACCTGATGCATTATTTTACACTAAGAAAATGCTCAGACTGGTTTCCTGAACATGACAATGAGTTCACTGTACTCAAATGGCCTCCACAGTCACCAGATCTCAATCCAATGGAGCACCTTTGGGATGTGGTGGAACGGGAGATTGGCATCATGGATGTGCAGCCGACAAATCTGCAGCAACTGTGTGATGCTATCATGACAATATGGAGCAAAATCTCTGAGGAATATTTCCAGTAGCTTGATGAATCACTGTGATAGTGAATTAAGGCAGCGCTGGAGGCAAAAGGGGGAACAACCCGGTACTAGCAAGGTGTACCTAATAATGTGGCCGGTGAGTGTAAATTATACACTAGTTAAAATTAATTCAAAAGGAAACCTTGCTACTTTTCTGACTTTACAGGCAGATATCTGCTCTTGTTTTAAACACAATTTCAGTATTCAGTAAAGATTCTCTATTTAATGCTCAAGTAAGTGATCAGATATTTATGTTATTGATTTATGAAAAATGAATCTTCTGCAGTTTATCTGAGAGCTCGTACCTCTGTCATAACAATAGCGCTGCAGTTTCACAGATATACAGAAATGGACGTTCTTTCTCCTGGTGAACAGATGATCAGGGATGTTGAGGATGTTTCTGGTGCTAGTGTCTGTGAAGAGAAACATTGGACACACTCAGCATATTCTGACACATGAGGGTGTTTCTTTCAGGTCCTGTAGGATCAATGAAGCGCAGCACTTACGGACTCATGGTGCAGCCGGACACATGCGCGTAGTTTCCAGTATAACGAACATCACAGCGGACAATATTATTACTGAAGTCTGACTCCGACACCTGGAAACCTGGATTTACTGTAACCTGGAATCATATATAGAGTTTATGAAGTATATATATTTACAATAATTAGCAAGTGATGTTTAGAAATTTCAACAGTAATTCCTATAATATTTTTTCTTCTTCAGAACGTCTTGTTGTTTCCTATGGCAGTTTTTAATTTTTAAAAAATATTTGCATTTATTATTGTTGACCATTAGAGGATGGATATATTCACACACTGCTGACACACAACTGTGCTTAAACACCCCCTTTAATAGCGACAGTTCTCGTCATGTGATGTGTGTTCAGTGATGGACTGTTATTTATAAGCAGAATGTTTATTGTAACCTTCAGTATGTATCTTCCAGGCTGGACGTCTGTGATGTCGATCCACTGACAGTCGATGTCTGCGCTGTACGTGTCGTAACAACCAGGACTCAAACCCTGTGGCACGCGCACACACACACACACACACACACAGTAAATTACAGCTTATCTTCATGGTGTCCTCTGTGATTAGGGCTGCCGTTTGTATTGTTGTGCTGTAATTGTGCATCACTGGATCTGCTCTTCAGTGTTTGGGCTTTCAGCAGTCACATTTACATTACACTGAACTGATCTCTGAAAACTGTGAGAACTTCATCTGTTAAACTGCTTTGACACAATCTAGTCTGTAAAAGCACTATTGAAATATGATGAATTGATGAAAGATGAATTGAACTGTAATAATGACCTGTGTGTGGGACGTGCAGGCGTAGCGCCGGTGGTATCCCGGGTCACAGGACGTGTCCTCCAGACAGAAACTAGCTTTATGGCCTTCAGCTACTCTCTGTTGAGTTCTGGAGTCCAGCAGATCGTAATGGCAGAACTCGTTCATGCTGTGATAGTGGCTGAAACACACAGAAGACAGCGGATCACAACTTTACACACTGCAATCATGCTTTACTCTCTTAAAGTCTTTATTCTAGTCCAAAATATAAAATTATTCTGAAATTCAATTCAATTCAATTCATCTTTATTTGTATAGCGCTTATACAATGTAGATTGTGTCAAAGCAGCTTCACATGGAAGATTATAGTGAATTGAAACAGTGTCAGTTGAGTTCAGTTTAGCTCAGTTCAGCGTGGGTTAATAATCACTACTGAGAGTCCAAACACTGAAGAGCAAATTCATCGATGCACAGCTCTACAGATCCCGAACCATGCAAGCCAGTGGCGACAGCGGCGAGGAAAAAACTTCACCAATTGGCGAAAGTGAAGATTTAAAAAACCTCGAGAGAAACCAGGCTCAGTTGGGCACGACCATTTCCCCTGTGGCCAAATGGAAATCAAGTTGCATTATTCAGAAAAGTAAAAAATAAAGGGTTTCGTCCACTAATGATTGTGTAGGTTTTTCATATTTATACACACATTTGAACTTCTCACAAAAACATTCCACCTAGTTCACAACACGAGCATACACACACGTGTGTTCTTATACTGTTAAACTCTTAAACTCTGTGGTATTGCAGTGTTGTGTGTGCCGTAATGCAGTGTTTTGTGTAGTATAGCAGTGTTTGTGTGAAGTGTCGCAGTGTTTGTGTGCAGTGTGTAGTATTGCAGTGTTTTTATGCATATTGCAGTGTTTTGTGTATAGTAGTGCAGTGTTTGTGTGCGTATAGGAGTGTTGTGTGCATAGTGATGAAGTGTTGTGTGTGCAGTAATGCAGTGATTTGTGTAGTATAGCAGTGTTTGTGTGAAGTGGTGCAGTGTTTGTGTGCAGTGTGTAGTATTGCAGTGTTTGTGTGCGTATTGGAGTGTTCTGTGAACAGTAATGCAGTGATTTGTGTAGTATAGCAGTGTTTGTGTGAAGTGTTTGTGTGCGTATTGGAGTGTTGCGTGCGCAGTGATGCAGTGTTGTGTGTGCAGTAATGCAGTGTTTTGTGTAAAGTGCTGCAGTGTTTTGTGTATAGTAGTGCAGTGTTTGTATGCAGTGTGTAGTATTGCAGTGTTTTTATGCATATTGCAGTGTTGTGTGTGCCGTTATGCAGTGTTTTGCGTAGTATAACAGTGTTTGTGTGAAGTGTCGCAGCGTTTGTGTGCAGTGTGTAGTATTGCAGGATTTTTATGTATATTGCAGTGTTGTGTGTGCCGTGATGCGGTGTTTTGTGTAGTATTGCAGTGTTTGTGTGAAGTAATGCAGTGTTTTTATGCATATTGCAGTGTTTTGTGTTTAGTAGTGCAGTGTCTGTGTGCAGTGTGTAAGATTGCAGTGTTTTTATGCATATTGGAGTGTTGTGTGCGCAGTGATGCAGTGTTGTGTGTGCCGTAATGCAGTGTTTTGTGTAGTTTTGCAGTGTTTGTGTGAAGTGGTGCAGTGTTTGTGTGCAGTGTGTAGTATTGCAGTGTTTGTGTGCGTATTGGAGTGTTGTGTGAACAGTAATGCAGTGATTTTTGTAGTATAGGAGTGTTTGTGTGAAGTGTTTGTGTGCGTATTGGAGTGTTGCGTGCGCAGTGATGCAGTGTTGTGTGTGCAGTAATGCAGTGTTTTGTGTATAGTGCTGCAGTGTTTTGTGTATAGTAGTGCAGTGTTTGTGTGCAGTGTGTAGTATTGCAGTGTTTTTATGCATATTACAGTGTTGTGTGTGCCGTAATGCAGTGTTTTGCGTAGTATAGCAGTGTTTGTGTGAAGTGTCGCAGTGTTTGTGTGCAGTATTGCAGTGTTGTGTGTGCCGTGATGCAGTGTTCTGTGCAGTATTGCAGTGTTTGTGTGCGTATTGGAGTGTTGTGTGCGCAGTAATACAGTGTTGTGTGTGCCGTAATGCAGTGTTTTGTGTAGTATAGCAGTGTTTGTGTGCTGTATTGCAGTGTTTTTACGCATATTGCAGTGCTTTGTGTATAGTATTGCCGTGTTTGTGTGCGTATTGGAGTGTTGTGTGCGCAGTGATGCAGTGTTGTGTGTGCAGTAATGCAGTGTTTTGTGTGAAGCACTGCAGTGTTTTGTGTATAGTAGTGCAGTGTTTGTGTGCTGTATTGCAGTGTTTTTATGCATATTGCAGTGTTTTGTGTGCCATAATGCAGTGTTTTGTGTAGTATTGCGGTGTTTGTGTGCAGTATTGCAGTGTTTTTATGCATATTGCAGTGTTTTGTGTATAGTAGTGCAGTGTTTGTGTGCAGTGTGTAGCATCGCAGTGTTTGTGTGTATATTGCAGTGTTGTGCGTGCTATAATGCAGTGTTTGTGTGCATTGTGTAGTATAGTAGTGTTTGTGTGCCTTGTGTAGCATCGCAGTGTTTGTGTGTATATTGCAGTGTTGTGCGTGCTATAATGCAGTGTTTGTGTGCATTGTGTAGTATAGCAGTGTTTGTGTGCCGTGTGTAGCATCGCAGTGTTTGTGTGTATATTGCAGTGTTGTGCGTGCTATAATGCAGTGTTTGTGTGCATTGTGTAGTATAGTAGTGTTTGTGTGCCTTGTGTAGCATCGCAGTGTTTGTGTGTATATTGCAGTGTTGTGCGTGCTATAATGCAGTGTTTGTGTGCATTGTGTAGTATAGCAGTGTTTGTGTGCCGTGTGTAGCATCGCAGTGTTTGTGTGTATATTGCAGTGTTGTGCGTGCTGTATTGCAGTGTTTGTGTGCAGTGTGTAGCATCGCAGTGTTTGTGTGTGTATTGCAGTGTTGTGCGTGCTGTATTGCAGTGTTTGTGTGCAGTGTGTAGCATCGCAGTGTTTGTGTGTGTATTGCAGTGTTGTGCGTGCTGTACTGCAGTGTTTGTGTGCATTATGTAGTATCGCAGTGTTTGTGTGTATATTGCAGTGATGTGTGTGCAGTAATCAGAGGTGTAAAGAGTACCTGAAAACCATACTTGAGTAAAAGTACAGATACCTTACTGTAGAAATTACTCCATTACAAGTTACAAGTCACCAATTCAAATAAGACTTGAGTAAAAGTATTAAAGTATCCGATTTTAAAAGAACTTAAGTATTTTACTCGTACTGAATGTATTAAAACACAAACTCACAGCTAAATGCACTTGATGTAAAATGTATAATTTTAGTGATACATTTATTCACATTGCACAAAAAAAAAAAAAAAAAAAGCTAAAATATAGTCATGTCGCAGTGGGTTTTGCCATATCAGTAACTGTATTAATTTTTGGTAACATTATACTTACAATACCATTGTAAAGTCAGACATAATTTGACTAAATTCACATTAAATAGACTCTTACCTCAATGTGTTTTTTTTTATTTGAAGATAAATTCTTAAAGCACTTATTTTCGTGGTACGTGGCAAAAAAAGTAGACACTGCATCCTGTAAGAGCCATTCTGTATATTTCTTTCAGATAAGGCCATGGATGATCATCAGTGCTGGCACTGCTTGATGTGCCGGCTTCAGCTTCATCACTGGCTGCAGCCATGTCGCTAATTAAACACCTGGTATTAGGCAAGCTGCTAATTCACATTTACGTGATTTAGCCCATAAATAGCATACAGTACCTTCAGCACCCTGCAGATGGCGATATCGCCTCATCCGCCCAACAAATTAGCCGTGGTTGATAAAGATGCCGACTTGTCGCGCACAATCACAATGTAATGAGTAACGGTAAGCGTCCGTTCAAATGTAGTGGAGTAAAGAGTACATATATTCAATCAAAAATGTAGTCAAGTAGAGAGTAAAAGTTGCTTATATTTTTGATACTCAGTACAAGTACAAGTAGCCAAACAAATACTTAAGTAAAGAAGTCCATTTACTCAGTATCGCAGTGTTTGTGTGCATTGTGTAGTATTGCAGTGTTTGTGTGGATATTACAGTGATGTCTGTGCAGTAATGCAGTGTTTGTGTGCATATTGCAGTGTTGTGTGTGCAGTAATGCAGTGTTTTGTGTAGTATCGCAGTGTTTGTGTGCATTGTGTAGGATTGCAGTGTTTGTGTGGATATTACAGTGATGTCTGTGCAGTAATGCAGTGTTTGTGTGCATATTGCAGTGTTGTGTGTGCAGTAATGCAGTGTTTGTGTGTTTGTGTGTGCGTTTGCTCTGCGCACTTGTGACAGGTGTGCCACTCCCAGGCGTATCTGGGTTTGCTGGGCAGGAAGTCTGCGGTTCCCTGGTTCTTTACACGCTGCGGGAACCTCAGCAGAACCCGCGTGTCGTAGTCTGCAGCTCCTGAAGCTGAGCTAAGAAACACACACACACACACACAGACAGGTAGACAGACAGGCAGAGTCTGATGAGATTAGTTCGTGACTATATGAAGATTTAAAACACTACAGATCAGTTCTTCACACCAGCATTATAATAGCAAACAAAATTATGCTATAAAATCTTTTTGATCATGTTATTTATCTATTTACTTATTGTTATACACACATTATGGTAACAATTATCATTTGCAGACCTCATGAAAGTATTAGATGAACATTCCAGTAACATTTTAACAACATTAGATCAATGTACAGAAACACACAGAACACTCATCACACTTACCATGTAAAAGAAATGGGTTCTTTCTAAAGTTTTGAAAACATAACATTTACATTATATTTAACCATTTAGCAGACACCTGTGACTTAAGCAACTAGGAGTAATTAAAGGGAAAGTTCACCCAAGAAAAACTTTAGGAGTTAGAGTGACTCTTTCTAGAAGATATTTTGAAGAATGCTGAAAACCATTGACTTCCATACTAGGAAAAACAAAGGGAAGTGGATGGTTACAGGTGTCCAGCTTTCTTCACAAGATCTTCTTTTGTGTTCAGCAGCAAAAAGAAACTCATTACGGTTTGAAACAAGTGAAGGGAGAGTAAATGATGACCGATCTGCTATATTAGTATTAACTACACTAAAAAATATCCATAAATTAGCCATTTTACGTATTTTGTGATTTATGTTTTTATTTTCTGTTTATTTCAGCTGTTGAATTGCATTATGGGATCTTGATCTTCCTTCCAGCAGCTTTTAACCTAGAACAGTGTGTAACAGTGTGTTTTCTGCACATGTGTAATAGTGTGCAGTGCTATATAGTGTGTGTGTTGGTGTTGTATATTACGCTATAAACACCTTCTAATAAACTGCAGCACATTTTCTCTTATTCTACACTCTTATTTCTCTACATATTATCTCTGATATTATTTCAAACCACTAAAATGTCACTAAAAGTCACTTTGTTAAACTGTAGAGTTAATTATACAACATCAGAAGTGGACAGAGCAGAGATCAACATCCCATAATGTAATTCACCACCGCAAATAAACACAAAACACACACAAACTGTTCATTAACAGATAGTTTTAGTGTATATTAGCACGGGGCCCAACCTCACATATTCTTTCATAGATTAGGAGCTGCGCTGCTGCTGTACTGACCTGGCCAGGCAGTTCTCCTCCGCGGCGCACCGCAGGTTATACATCGGCACTCTCTGCACATATGTGGACACCTGGATCAGGTAAGGGTCCACCACCAGATCTGGCAGACCTGACACACACACACAAACACAAGACAGATGTGTGTTTCCTCGTCATCTTTATTAGGGCTACACAATATTTCATTTTCATGAGTTATATCCTTCAGCACAGGCCATCTGAAGGGTTAATGCACTTAATAATAACACACACTTAATCCCAACAGGGAAAACCAGCAACACTCAATCAATAAATGTGATTATAATGAAGTCGATGGAGCAAAAATACCACAAACATCACCAAAGGGGAGTCCATCTGAACAGAGTGTTGATGAATTTCTGAAAAATTCCAAAGTATTTTCCCACAATATGAGTCAAAATAAGATTTATCAGAAAAATCATCACAAGTGCTGAACCACAGAGAAAGATGAGGCCAAATTAAGACTCAAAATCAGCCCAGAGTGGATTAAAACGACCCAACAGCACACAAGGGGTAATATAAATGATATAAATGAATGTATAGGCTGATCATGAAGTCGTAGTTTTTAATATAACGCATCAATAATCTTCATTTCTCACCATTCTGGAAGTAGCGGGTCCCGTATCCGTGATGCCTCTGCGGGCTGCGGTGCCTGGGCCGGTAGTAGGAGTCGTAGTAGTTGTAGTATGGGTTGTTCCTGACAGATTTGTAGGGGTCATAGGGGTCATCGGACACCATCCGGTCCTCAGATCTGCCGCTGGAGTTCCTCTGCTCCACTACTGGAGCTTCTGGCCGGGCTGCCTCTGCTCTGCTCGCCGGCTGGTACTGTGGCCCGCGGCTGCGCAGCTGGAACACCCGGCCGTTGGTGACCCAGCGGGTGCGGGAGCGCTGCGCTGCTGCTGCTGCTCTGGAGCCCAGAGAGGATTGAGAAGCAGCCGGCTGGAGGAGAACACACACACACAGCAGCAGCAGAGGAAGAACACTGGGACGCTCCATCATACACTGAGAACAGACCTGAAGCTTCACACACACTGCCTTTCTAGCTTTCTTTCACACACACTCACTCTCAGAGGAAGAACGCAGAGACCTTCCATCATACACTGAGAACAGGAGAACAGAGCCCTGATGAGAAGGGGGAGGAGCTGCTGACCACACACACACACACACTGCTGAACACTGACACACACACTCTCACCATTACACACTTTCTGTCTCTCTCGAATGCACACTCTCTCACACACGCACACTTTCTACTGTATATCTCTCTTTCACACACTCTCTCTAACACACACACACTCACTTTCTCTCTCTCTCTCTAATGATATTGTCCACAGCCTAACCCAAACAGAAACCTCTGCACACCATCAGACACTAATAAACATCTTCATTCAGTCATTGAGCAGAAGCTTTTGTTCAAAGCGACTCACAATGAGAAGGAATTCAGCGACTCAACAAGAGGCGACACACACGCAACACACACACACACACACACACACACACACACACACACACACACACACACACACACACACACACACATGCTGATCATAAATATAAATATACAAAAACTGCTTGTGCTCAGAGAATTCGGTGCTCCAGTTAGGAGGGAGTGTTTCTGCGGGTGGTTTGTCAAGCCCACTCACCTGTGTGAGGCACATCTCATAAATCAGCAATGTCAGTTTATAGCCAAACAGCTTTCTTTTTAATTTGTCTAACTTCATGTAGAAAAAGAACTAGGCTACAACTGAAATAAATACATAAATATGATAGACATACTTTAAAAAATAAATAATATAATAACAGGCGTCACGGTGGTGTAGTGGGTAGCACGATCGCCTCACAGCAAGGTCTCTGGTTCGAGTTCCGGCTGGGTCAGCTGGTGTTTCTGTGTGGAGTTTGCATGTTCTCCCCGTATTGGTGTGGGTTTCCTCAGGGTGCTCTGGTTTCCACAGTCCAAACACATGCGCTATAGGGGAATTGGGTAGGCTAAAATTGTCCATAAGTTGGCGGTTCATTCCGCTGTGGCGACCCCAGAATCACAGCATTCATTCATTTTCCTTCAGCTTAGTCCCTTTATTCATCAGGGGTCACCACAGTGGAATGAACCACCAACTATTCCAGCATATGTTTTACACAGCGGATGCCCTTCCAGCTGCAACCAATACTGGGAAACACCCATACACACTCATTCACACACACACACACTCATACACTACGGCCAGTTTAGTTGATCAATTCCCCTACAGCACATGTGTTTGGACTGTGGGGGAAACCGGAGCACCTGGAGGAAACCCACACCAACACGGGGAGAACATGCAAACTCGACACAGAAACACCAACTCACCCAGCCGGGGCTCGAACCAGAGACCTTCTTGCTGTGAGGCCACAGTGCTAACCACTGAGCCATGTCAGCCACCATTATAACAATTTGAACTGAAATGACAATTTAAATTAATCTTATTATAGTTTATTTTGCTTTAACTGTTGTTTGAGAAGCAGCAGATTAGAAACATAAGGATATATTTAGAAATAAACGTTGTTTATGTGCATTTTTTTATGTGCAAAAACGAGTGTTTTTCCTCAGAAACCTCCAGTTAATGAGCGTGAGTTTATGATGTAGCTGTTGTTCAGCTTCTGTTCTGAGTATTTTCAGAGCAGAATGTGATTTCTGTTTGTTTTCATTGAATTTGTGGAATGGTGGTTTGGGCTTGGAGTGTTTTTGTCCAGATTGTGCTGACCTCAGAACAGCAGTGAAACCAGAGCACTCATATTTATGAGGACTGACCTGTGCGCAGTAGAGTCATATAAAACACTGGTCAAGCTACACCTGCTTCTGCAGATCATTAGTGCTTTATTAGTATTTTGAGGAGGATATAGCCAAACATGCATTGTGTGGGTTAAATCGACTGATTCCCAATATTATTTTAAATTTATTATTGTAATGTAATGTGTATTTATATAGCGCATGTATCCTGTATGGCCATTCCCCTAAAGCGCTTCACAAGCATGAGGGGGGTCTCTCCACACCAGCACCAGTGTGCAGCTCCACTTGGATGATGCCACAGGACATCAGCACCAGTGCTTCACCACACACCAGCTACAGGTGGAGCGGAGAGACAGTGATGGAGCCAATTCAGTGGATGAGGATGATTAGGAGGCCATGATGGGTAAGGGCTGATGGAGGGAGTTTTCCCTACTCTTTACCAGAAGTGCCATGGGATTATTAATGAGCACAGAGAGTCAGGAGCTCAGTTAAACGTCTCGTCTGAAAGACGGCGCTCACTGACAGTATAGAGTCCCCATCACTATACTGGGGCATTAGGACTCACACAGACCACAGGTTGAGTGCCCCCTGCTGGCCTCAATAACACCACTGCCAACAGCATCCTAGTGTTCCCATGTGGTCTCCCACCCAGACACTGACCAGACTCAGCCCTGCTCAGCTTCAGTGAGAGACCGCTCTTGGGCTGCAGGGTGATACGGCTGTGACATTATGATCCCAATCAATATAACATTATGAATTCTTTCAAACAGAGTCATCTTCATTCATTAATTTTCCTTCGGTTTAGTCCCTTTATTCATCAGTGGTCACCACAACAAAATGAACCACCAACTATTCAAGTGTAACCCTGCCGGTCCTACGCCACCCAACCCGCTCCGTGCTGGTATCGAACCGGCGACCTTCCGCATGGGAGTCGGTTACTCTATCAAGGAGGCTAAAGACCATGGCCTCTAGCGTCGGTCGCTAGAGCACCTCTAGAGGTCAGAGGAGTGAGGTTTACCTGCACAGCACTTACTAGCTGGCCTTCGTTACACCAGCATATGTTTTACACAGCGGATGCTCTTCCAGCTGCAACCCAGTACTGGGCAACACCTATACACACTCATTCACACACACACTCATACACTACGGCCAGTTTAGTTGATCAGTTCCCCTATAGCGCATGTGTTTGGACTGTGGGGGAAACCGGAGCACCCGGAGGAAACCCACACCAACATGGGGAGAACATGCAAACTCCACACAGAAACACCAACTGACCCAGCCGGGGCTCAAACCAGCAACCTGAGTACTGTGAGGCCACAGTGCTAACCACTGAGCCACCATGTCACCTAGAGTCATCTTGTGAAACACACACACACACACACACACACACACACACACACACACACACACACACACACACACACACACACATACTGGCTCCATGATTTGCTCAGCTCAGGGGAAAGCGAGCCGCGTCTGAAGCGGTGTGTGAGGATCAAAGTGAGAGTGTTTACCTGTGTGTATAAACTCTGCAGGTTCAGAAGTGAACGAGAAGCAGATGTGTGACGCTGATCTCAACACTTTAATCTGCTTTATAATGAGCCGACGCTCTGCAGGGAAAACTGCTACTAGACACACACAGGACGTATTAAACACATGGAGAATTCACCAGCAAACCCTCAAACACACACACACACACACACACACACACACACACACACACACACACACACTCCTTCATTCTGTCTGATTGATCAGCTCTTTTCCTCATGGAGACCAAAACAATCAACACACAACATCAACATTTACTGCTGTTGCTGTACGCGTAGGGACATCTGGTGCTCACAACGTGATGAAAACCAGCAACACACACACACTCTTGTTCACACACATTTTCTTTCCAGCTTAGTCCCTTTATCAATCAGGGGTTGCCACAACGGAATGCACCACCAACTATTCCAGCATATGTTTTACACAGCGGATGCCCTTCCAACTGCAACCCAACACTGGAAAACACCCATACACACCTGCATTTACACATATACACTACAGGCAATTTAGCTTATTCAATTCCCCTATAGCGCAACCAGAGCACCTGGAGGAAACCCACGCCAACACGGGGAGAACATGCAAACTCCACACAAAAACACCAACTGACCCAGCCGAGGCTCGAACCAGAGACCTTCATGCTGTGAGGCGGCAGCACTACCTACTGTGCCGGCGTTTTTTAAAGTATGTCTATCATATTTATGTATTTATTTCAGTTGTAGCCTAGTTCTTTTTCTACATGAAGTTAGACAAATTAAAAAGAAAGCTGTTTGGCTATAAACTGACATTGCTGATTTTTCTTCTTGCTGTGAGGCGATAGTGCTACCCACAGACGCCATCGCACACAAAGTTGAACAGCAAAATTATTTGCCCTCCTCTTTTTTCACATTTTTAATCATAATAGTTTTAATAACTCATCTCTAATAACTGATTTATTTTCTCTTTGCCATGATGACAGCACATAATATTAGACTTAGGGCTGGGCGACTTTTTTGATTAATCAAATTTACGTTTTAAGACGATTAATTTTTTTATCAAATTGAGGAATCGCGATTTTCTAAATAAAAATATTAAAGCAGCTTTTCCACTATCGTGCCAAACCGTTCTAAACTGTTGGACAACCGTGCTGAATTGTGCTGACAGATTCTGTGTGTTGACGTCGCGGCTCTGTTGATGAGCTACCACAGCTGGCTCAGCGCAAGCGCGCTAGCCCATTGTCGCGAGGTGCGCACGCAGTCAGCGGAAGTGCGCGATGTGGCGCCAGGCAAAAGTATAAATCCAGCTTTACACTCAGGGCCGGCGCGTCCATAGAGGCGACCTAAGCAGAATAGTGAGCGAGAACCCCCCGGTCCACTTTTATCCGCGACACCCACCCCCTCCCGGTCCTCTTTCACCCGCAAACCGGTAAGTTTCTATTGCACTTTCGGGTTGAGGGCTGCGTGATTGCTGTTCGCCTAGAGCGCCAGTTTAGCTTGCTCCAGCCCTGATGACACTATATACATTACACAAAATAATAAAATAGGCTAAAAGTTTTATTCGTGGCTAGAGCTTAATTA
>LR812526.1:646726-706726 GCA_903798195.1 Danio kyathit | reverse complement strand
AGTCCGCTTTATCTGCTGCCTGCGGCTCCGTCTGTCACAATCAGGAGCGCTCGCTGAAGCCCACGTGACCTGATGGAGATCAGAGCACGAGACCTGCGGAAACTACAGGGAAACAAGAGACCAGACATCAGGAGAGAGAGAGACAGACAGACAGATGGAGAGACAGACAGATGGAGAGACAGACAGACAGATGGAGAGACAGACAGATGGAGAGACAGACAGATAGATGGAGATGATCAGAGCACAAGACCAGCGGAAACTACAGGGAAACAAGAGACCAGACATCAGGAGAGAGAGACAGATGGAGAGACAGGCAGATGGAGAGACAGACAGATGGAGGAACAGACAGATGGAGGAACAGACAGACAGATGGAGAGACAGAGAGATGGAGAGACAGACAGATGGAGGAACAGACAGACAGATGGAGAGACAGACAGACAGATGGAGAGACAGACTGATGGAGGAACAGACAGACAGATGGAGAGACAGACAAAGAGACAGATGGAGAGACAGACAGACAGATGGAGGAACAGACAGACAGATGGAGAGACAGAGAGATGGAGAGACAGACAGATGGAGGAACAGACAGACAGACAAAGAGACAGACAGACAGATGGAGAGACAGACTGATGGAGAGACAGACAGACAGATGGAGAGACAGACAAAGAGACAGATGGAGAGACAGACAGACAGAGAGACAGGCAGATGGAGAGACAGACAGATGGAGAGACAGACAGACAGATGGAGAGACAGAGAGATGGAGGAACAGACAGACAGATGGAGAGACAGACAAAGAGACAGATGGAGAGACAGAGAGACAGATGGAGAGACAGACAGATGGAGGAACAGACAGACAGATGGAGAGACAGACAGATGGGGAGACAGACAGACAGATGGAGAGACAGACAGATGGAGGAACAGACAGACAGATGGAGAGACAGACAAAGAGACAGATGGAGAGACAGACAGACAGATGGAGAGACAGACTGATGGAGAGACAGACAGATGGAGAGAAAGACAGATGGGGAGACAGACAGATGGAGAGACAGACAGACAGATGGAGAGACAGACAGATGGAGGAACAGACAGACAGATGGAGAGACAGAGAGATGGAGAGACAGACAGACAGATGGAGAGACAGACAGATGGAGGAACAGACAGACAGATGGAGAGACAGACAGACAGATGGAGAGACAGACAGATGGAGGAACAGACAGACAGATGGAGAGACAGACAGACAGATGGAGAGACAGACTGATGGAGAGACAGACAGATGGAGAGACAGACAGACAGATGGAGAGACAGACAGACAGATGGAGAGACAGACTGATGGAGAGACAGACTGATGGAGAGACAGACAGATGGAGAGACAGACAGACAGATGGAGAGACAGACAGACAGATGGAGAGACAGACAGATGGAGAGACAGACAGATGGGGAGACAGACAGATGGAGAGACAGACAGACAGATGGAGGAACAGACAGACAGATGGAGAGACAGACAGACAGATGGAGAGACAGACAGATGGAGAGACAGACAGACAGATGGAGGAACAGACAGACAGATGGAGGAACAGACAGACAGATGGAGAGACAGACAGACAGATGGAGAGACAGACAGATGGAGAGACAGACAGATGGGGAGACAGACAGATGGAGAGACAGACATATGGAGAGACAGACAAACAGATGGAGAGACAGACAGACAGATGGAGAGACAGACAGACAGATGGAGGAACAGACAGACAGATGGAGAGACAGACAGACAGATGGGGAGACAGACAGATGGAGAGACAGACAGACAGATGGAGGAACAGACAGACAGATGGAGGAACAGACAGACAGATGGAGAGACAGACAGACAGATGGAGAGACAGACAGATGGAGAGACAGACAGATGGGGAGACAGACAGATGGAGAGACAGACATATGGAGAGACAGACAAACAGATGGAGAGACAGACAGACAGATGGAGAGACAGACAGATGGAGGAACAGACAGACAGATGGAGAGACAGACAAAGAGACAGATGGAGAGACAGACAGACAGATGGAGAGACAGACTGATGGAGAGACAGACAGATGGAGAGACAGACAGATGAAGAGACAGACAAAGAGACAGATGGAGAGACAGACAGACAGATGGAGGAACAGACAGACAGATGGAGAGACAGACAGATGGAGATACAGACAGACAGATGGAGAGACAGACAGACAGATGGAGAGACAGACAGACAGATGGAGGAACAGACAGACAGATGGAGAGACAGACAAAGAGACAGATGGAGAGACAGACAGACAGATGGAGAGACAGACAGATGGAGAGACAGACAAAGAGACAGATGGAGAGACAGACAGACAGATGGAGGAACAGACAGACAGATGGAGGAACAGACAGACAGATGGAGAGACAGACAAAGAGACAGATGGAGAGACAGACAGACAGATGGAGAGGTAGACAGAGAGATGGAGAGACAGACAGATGGAGAGACAGACAGACAGATGGAGAGGTAGACAGAGAGATGGAGAGACAGACAGATGGAGAGACAGACAGATGGAGAGACAGACAGACAGACAGGTAGAGACAGACAGATGGAGAGGCACACAGACAGATGGAGAGACAGACAGATGGAAAGACAGACAGACAGATGGAGAGACAGGCAGACGGAGATGATCAGAGCACGAGACCTGCGGAAACTACAGGGAAACAAGAGACCAGACATCAGGAGAGAGAGACAGATGAATGGAGAGACAGACAGATGCAGAGACAGACGGACAGATGGAGAGACAGACGGACAGATGAAGAGACAGACAGACAGATGGAAAGACAGACAGACAGATGGAGAGGTAGACAGATGGAGAGACAGACAGATGGAGAGAGAGAGACAGACAAATGGAGAGAGAGAGACAGATGGAGAGACAGACAGATGGAGAGAGAGAGAGACAACTGCAGAAACTACAGGAAAACAGGAGACAAGACATCAGGAGAGAGAGACAGACAGACAAAAAGAGAGACAGAAGCACTGACAGGCAGATAAACAGAATTACAGCTAGTTGAATAGACAGACAGACAGACAGGTAGGCAGATGAACATAAATACTGACAGACAAAAGAACAAACAGAAACACAGACAAATGAACAGAAATATAGACAGACAGGCAGGCAGTGTCAGTCAATCAGTCAGTCAGACAGACAGATGAACAGACGAACAGACAGAGACAGATGAATAGACAGAGACAGACACAGATGAACAGAAAGACAGAAAGATGAACAGTCAGACAGACATGAAGCTGTGTCTGATCAGCGTGTGTGGATGTGAAATGAGATGCTGGTGTGTAGGAGACACTCATGAGGAATATTGATTCTGTCCTCCTACAGATCTGCATGAAGGTCTCTGAAACACTCGATCTGGCTTTCAGAGCCGTGTTCATGTTTGCAGATGTCTTTCCTCCCAGTCAAACAGCAGCTTTCACTCACAGATCCACACACTCCTGTCATTCTGTCACACATAAACATCTTCAAACATGTCCTCTGTTTCTTTATCCATCTATTATTACATTCTGATGTGTTAATATAATGATTTATGACTATATTTATATTTTATTACAGAGAAGTGTTCTAATAGAGATGAATGTTCATATACACATGACCTCACTTCATCAACTCCCAAACTCAAACCTCATTTCACAGTAACAGCTGGACTTTCAGAATGATGTGATGTCTGATCATCACACATATAACAGACCAATAACTAGAGCCAGACAGAATCTGTGGACATTTCTGAATGAATGATAATGGACTACAACTCTTACCGCTCGACATCTGCAGAGATGCATCAGTGTTCCTCCTCGTCAGGATACAGTGCTCCAAACAAAAGGAAACTAGAAAGTGCAAAGACAGTTCAGTCCTCATCAAACGGTCGTACTGGTGGACTTGCGGAGAATGGTCTTCTGTGGTTTTTGCGAGGAAAACGCGAGTCCGCCATTCTCTGAGCACTGATGGACGGGACTGGGCTTGTTATCCAGCAGCTCGGTGTGTAAGTGCAAATCCGTGTTGTTCATGTCGTACTGCAGGTCACAGTCCGGGCAGTAGCCGTGATACTGGACCTTCTCGCTGAACCGCACGCGTTCTCGTGTGGTCTGAGGACAGCGGCCGGCGTGACCCTTCTCACGGCTGAGCACTAGAGCTCCGTTGACCTCCTCGGATCGAGATGGAGCGTTGCGAGGTGGAGGCGGTGGAGGGTTGGGTCTCTTCAGGACGGTCAGCACTGATGGAGGCAGTGACGTGGGTCTGAACAGCGTCTCCTCTGGGTAGATCTTGATGCTGGAGGCCGTGGTGGTGGTGGTGGTGCTGCTGGAGCTGCTGTTGAGTGTGTCTGTCTTGGAGCTGTCTGTCTGCTCCTCTTCCAGATGAAGATCAGACGTCAGACAGTCGATCTCCTGAACCACCTGACAAACACAAACAGAGCAGAAGAATGATGGATGAAATTAATGCACTGTAAAAATGCTTTTCTTACTTAAAAGAGATCTATGTGCTTCAGTGTGAGTGTGTGCTTCATGCTTCTGTCAGTCTATGTCGCTCCTGTCGCTGTTCATCTAAAACTCCACATCTATAATCCTCTTAGTCTATGCTGACATTATCTTCAGCAGCTCAAACACTCTACTGGCTAATGGACAGACGGCTGCTTCTCACTCAGGGCTGCTGTTTATGCTAATGAGGGAGAGATGGGGACTAGAGGGCGGGGCTTTCCCCCTCTGATGACACGTACAAAGGGAGAATGTCAATCAAAGTGTTTCAATCATCAAGTCTGATTAGAACAAATATAATTAATTCATGTTTACCATTAGAGGCTGGATGGATACTAGAGATGCCACAATTCTCAATACAATATTGAACCGTTCGGTACGACATCCATGGTTCAATACGCACTTGTGAATTGCGGTTTTTCCGGTTTTACGTTTAAATAATTTATGTGCGTTTTATTTCTCTCCGAATAGACTGTTTGTGTGTCCCTGTAAGTTTACGAGCTGAGATGAGGAAACTCCTCCCCGCGAGTAAATATTCAATCACTACAGGGCTCGAAAATAAGGACTGCCCGATGGCCCGGGGCCAGCATGAGAGACGCTCGGGCCAGTGTACAGAATGGTCACTGGCCCGATCGGGCCAGTGCTGCCTTGTCACAAAAGTTTGGCTGCGACTGTCTGTCAATAGCGTTCAAATACAATCTTAGGATGTTTTCACACATAGACGTTTGTTTCGAAATCTGTCTCTTTCCCCCCGTTAGCGCAGTTCGTTTGGCATATGCGAGTCCAGGTATCGCGCTCAAATCAGCGCCAAATCAATCGCTCCGAGATCGCCTGAATGAGGTGGTCTCTGCTCGATTGAGCAGATCGATTGTAGTGAGAAAACAAAACAATTCAACGAACTAAGGACCCAGGCTATACCACAGTGTATTATGATTGTGTAATAGCCATATATACGAATGATGAGCAGGGCGGGATGTCATTCCTACCGGTAAATGTGCGTTTCGTGTCTAATGCGAAAGTGAAAGCATGCTGAAATATTACTGAGAGCTGTTTATCAGTTAGGAAGATTGACCGAAGTTACCAACTGATAATCTTTCCATATTTTAATCTTATAATATGTTATATTAGGCCTGTTGTTTTGTTCATTTCTGCACTGACAGCTCGAAAGAAAGATCAACATTGATCTGCTTCATGATCTAATGCATGATCTGATGATCGGTTCATCTATTTATTTGTAATTTAAGCCTATAACGCATAATTCTAGCCAACGTTTCTTTAATAGATTAATTCAATAGATTTTTACAAAACTTGACAACTGAAATGAGGCTCTGTATGAGAAAGTCTGACCTCTCTGATTTGTATTTATGTCTGTGGGTGTCAAAATTAAAGTGCATATTTTCGCTTATAAAATATATACACAACTGCTCAAAAGTTTGGGGTCAGTATGATTGTTAAATATTTTAAAATAAGCTTCTCCTGCTCACCAAGGCTACATTTATTTCATCATGAATATAGCACACATTGTAAAATTGTAAAGTGTAATTGCACTATAAAATAACTGTTCAAAAGTAGTTTATCATTTAATTTAATCATTTATTCCAGTGATTTTAAAGATGAATTTTCAGCTTCATTACTCCAGTCTTCAGAGTCACATGATCCTTCAGAAATCACTCTAATATTAATTATTATTGTTATTATTATTATTATTATTACTTTTTAATGGTAATAGTAATAAAAGCAATAATGTCTGGAGTAATAATTTTATTTGAAACTACATACAATAAGAAAGCAGTTATTAAAAAGATTTAATTAATATTTAATGCCCAGTTTGTACATAGGCTACCAGCAGCTGTGAGATTTTAGTGTTAATTTCTTTTTATTATACAATACACTAGGAACTAGTGTAACTTTCTTGGCTTTGAAGTAAAATAAAGGAGTATTGCAATAAATCGTTTTTATTTTTTTCTCTTTCTTACTGTTCCTATTGCATAAGCATAGAAAAACAATAAAAAAAAACACTTATGTGTTAAGCCATCAGAACCGAACCGAAAACCGTGTTAAAAAACTGAGGTATGTATCGAACCGTGAGCTAACTGTATTGTTGCATCCCTAATGGATACATATATATATATATATATATATATATATATATATATATATATATATTAGGGCTGGACGATATGGCAAAAATTTATATCACGATATATTTTTTTATTTCGGTCGATACGATATAATTCCGATATCGATATGGACAATATTAAAAAGAAAGGAAAAACTCCCAAGAACGCTCACAATGGATGTCTGTACGTACAAATGTCTGCAAAGTGAATTTGCAAAGTCGATAATACCTCCAGACTCTTATAACTTTTTTTTTAAAATAAAAACAGTACAAAAAAATTTGTTCACTTTTTATTTGTATTTAGCCTATTCAAACAAGAAATGTGAAATAAACTATCAAATAAATAAAGCTCAAAAATTCATAAAAAATATGCAAAATAGTTTTTTAGAAAAATAAGCTTTGTAGTCTAACCAGCAGGACAGCAGTGATGTGTGAACTGAATTTGGTGAGAGTACAGTAATTTACAGTACAGTTATTGAATATGTTTGATAATAAAAATTCATAAAAAATATGCAAAATAGTTTTTTAGAAAAATAAATGTTGTAGTCTAACCAGCAGGACAGCAGTGACGTGTGATCTGAGTTTGATGGCAGTATAATGAGTTAGAGGGAAGTTATTGACAGCTTTTGTAGTATTGATTTTTGCGTTTTGCTCTTTGTAGACGGTCCCTAAGCATCGGTCTCTTTGCCGCCTGCGCATAGAGATCAATATATTGCGTCCAGCGCGTAGGAAAGCTCATTTTTAGGAAAATAAGGTTGTAGGTGGTTGTATACATTACGACAGTTGAAAAAATGTGCTATTTGTGTAGGAACAATGTTTCGGTCATGAGTTATTGATCCGGAAAAGACGAATCTGCGAATCTGTTGCTAACTTTACTGAATTGAACCACTTCTACACCACTGCATTAGTCTTTCCTTTCTTATCAACTATTTCGTCTGCATTCTTACTTGTGGAAGCTTGTTCATTCGCATATGTATTCAGAGCACTCATTTTGTAGCTAAAACTTTTTGCGGCGCAGCTTAACCACCTGCTGTGCTGAGCGCTGGCAGCGTGTCTGTGTTTTTCGTCATCACGTAAGTGACATCAGATCACGCTCTTTCTGACGGCTGAGCACTGAACGTCATTCAGTGACAAGTGATACATGTATAAGATCTTATATAAATAATAATACATCTATTTATATAAATGCAAATTTATATCGAAATATCGGAAATGGGTTCAAAAATCATATCATCGTTATTGAAAAAAATTCTATCGCGATATATATTGATATCGAATTATTGTCCAGCCCTAATATATATATATATATATATATATATATATATATATATATATATATATATATATATATATATATATATATATATATATATATATATATATATATCTCGGTGTTAATCTATTCTCAGAGTTGGGTTGGGAGCTGGGTCTATTCTACGCAAACTATGATGACTTTCGGTGAGCCGTCTGACAAAAGAGTGCCCTTTTAAATCAAATCAGCAGGATGCCTGACTTTAACTGCAGTACAGCAGTTTCACTTTAACTCACGAACAATTCATTCATGCCCTAATCACAAACTGGGGTATTAGGAAGTAAGGACTGGTGAGAGTGTTATGGACTTTAATAACGCACGGAAAATGGAAAGAAAAAAAATTTTCCGCATTTCGCGATGTGTGTGTGTGTTTGTGTGTGTGTGCGGTCCTTTACTGACAGCTGCGTGTGGATCTTGTCACAAAATATGGCGAAAGGTCCTAAAGACCGCGGTGTTTACTTAAATAATGCCACTAATATATGCATATTCCACATGTCTTAATTCCATTCCTGTTTAGTTCAGTTACGACTTTAGTCAAGGTCATCAAAAAAAAAAAATCGCTGTTTGGAGCTTATGTAGGCCTACAGTTCAAAATTCATGTTTAACTGAATAAACAGTTAGTAAACACATTGAACATCATTTATTTTCATCACCAATTATCACAGTAGAACAGTTCCTCAAGCACTTTGTGATGCATTTTGGAAACCGCAGATGAGCCCCTGGTCTAATGCGCCACCTGGCTTGAGAAACCTGTTCTCAAAGACTTATTATTTGGGTAGCACATATATTCTGAATGCCTTTGGCAGAATTCAAATGAGCCATTTTAATCTAGATTAATCTATATTAAAAAAATTAATCTATGCCCACCTCTAATATATATATATATATATATATATATATATATATATATATATATATATATATATATATATATATATATATATATATATATATATATATATTATATATATATTCACTGACAACACACAACTACACAGCTAAAAAAAAACTTATAATTTTTTTTTTTTGCATAAAAGCTCCCCTTTTAAAGATTGTATCTTGTGTCGAGTCCAGCAGGGCTGTTCAATATGACAATAGCTGAGCAATACCAGTGTTATGGATGTGACAAAACATAAATTAATTGAGAATGTATTTGCTAATAGTATACTGAAACATCTGTTAGTATGAACCACAGAATTTATCTACCAATATACTGTTGGGCCTGCAATAATTAGTTTTAAAAAGTGTTTTATATTTCATTAATATCTATTTAATATTTCTACATTCTTTTATTAACACTTTTAACATACGCAAAAAAACTAAATAAAGACAGAATTAAAATAAATGTTAATCTTAAAATGTTTTGTTTTCAGAAACTCAAAAGCGAAATATTCTGCCAGAGGTGTATGTAAAATAACCTTGTTTTTGGTTTGAGGAGAAACTCAATTAAATATGACTTGTTTCTGAAATAAAAGCATATTTTTACAGTCTAGAAAACGCTTCTTGATTTAAGAGTTTTTAGATATTTGGACCAGAAATTAGATTTTAAGTAGGAAAAGTATTTAGGGGTGTTTTTAGAAGACACGTTTAAATAAAAAACGACTGGCTGATTACAGTACTTTTGTCATTAAAGTAGATCTCTATTTTAAAATAGATCATATAACACATGCATTAAGCTATACTATATGATGTATTGTTTTCAGTAAACATAAACTGAATCCATTTAGCATTTACCAAAACATTACATTTTTTGTATATTTCATTATTTGACATTGAATAATAGTCCACTGAAGCTAAGCAGGGTTGTGCCCGGTCAGTACCTGGATGGGAGACCACATGGGAAAGCTAGGTTGCTGCCAGAAGTGGTGTTAGTGAGGCCAGCAAGGGGCGCTCAACCTGCGGCCTGTGTGGGTCCTAATGCCCCAGTATAGTGACAGGGACAATATACTGTCAGTGAGCGCCGTCTTTCAGATGAGACGTTAAACCGAGCTCCTGACTCTCTGTGCTCATTAATAATCCCAGGATGTCCTTCGAAAAAGAGTAGGAGTTTAACCCCGTCACCCTGGCCAAATCCATCATGGCCTCCTAACCATCCCCATATCATAATTGGCTTCATCACTCTGTCTCCTCTCCACCAATCAGCTGGTGTGTGGTGTGCGGTTTGGCGCAAAATGGCTGCTGTTGCTTCATCCAGGTGGATGCTGCACACTGGTGCTGGACGAAGAGATTCCCCCCATGTGTGCCCAGAAAAGCTCTATATAAATATAAGGAATTATTATTAATAATGTTATTAAGTAAAGTATCAGTTGGTCATCAGAATATTAATAACTGAAAAAATAATATATGAATGATATATTAAATCTAATATTAATATCTATATTAATATATCTAATTTGCATAACTTCTAACTCCAATAACTGAAGTGATGATAGTTTTAGCTTGATTAAATATCGTCTGATAAACAATAATGCTTCTATTAAAATCAACAGTGTGTCTAATCAAAATAAATAGCTGATGTCCCATTTTGGCATATGCATCAAATTAATTGAACTAAAGTTATCTTATATAAACAGAAAGTTTCCAAGTAAAGTGTCTAATTTAAGATTTCAAAACATTTAAATGTCAATAATGAGTATTTTGGGGTCAAACTTTGATTCTTAAATCTTTATTTCAAGAATTGTTCATTCTTGATATAAATATGACAGACAAGAGTTTTAGACATTGAAACTATCGCTACACTTAATGACATTAATCTTATAAAAGTCACAAAGAAAAACGGATCAAAACAATTATTTTTTCTCATAAAATAGAAATGAAAAAGGATGCAATCTGAGGCAGAAAAAGCACTCCTAATGTTTTGATGTGTAAAAACCCTCTTCTCATACTTGACCCACATAAAATATCCATAGTGTTATTAATTTGACTGCACCAATGCTTTAGGACAGGGTTGGAGATGAGCTGATCTGAATAGTTTCTAGATTAATATTTATTTAGATTATCGAGTTTGTCTGATAAAGTTTACGTCACATCGTAGCATGTGCAATGTCCAGTGATGATTATAGTTGATCAGGTACAATAGGTTATCATTTGTTTATCATTTGCATGTTTTCAGACTTGTGATTTTTGTTATTAAGCATTCGAGAGAGCTTAAAAGCAAAGTAAAATCTCTCGTCTTTAGCTTTATGGTGCATATATGGTGCAGCCCTTACTGACACTGTGTATAACTGTAGAGTGTTTTTAAATCAGTCTGTACTGTACAAGACCATGGAGAAATAAAAAGGTGAAGGTGACCTGTGCTTCAGATAAACAAATCTGCTGCTGAAGAGACGTGATTTGTTATATAACAGCAGAAATGGAGCAAATCAATAACTTTAGTGTCTCCAGGAGACTCATAATAGCTGCTGAAGTCATGGGTGACCTCCGATGTTCAGTGAAGGACACAAAGCAGCAAGTGTTTTCACTTCATCCAAGGTGACTTACAAAGCAGCAAATGAGCGAATCATTCAGCGCTGTCATAATACATTTATTAACAGTACAGCACAGACGCTGGAGAATTAATGTGTGTGTGTTTCCACTATACTGCCCTATAGTCATTCACAGTACACAGAGCACATGCAATCCTCAATATCACCACCACACAACAAATGAATAACTCTGAATACACACATTTAATTCTGAACATTACTAGTCATTTTACAATTACAAATAAAAAGTAAAAAAAGACATGACTGCTGGACCTAGTAAAGTAGACTAATAATTATTATAATTATATAATAGACTAATAAATGATCTGCAATAATCATTGACAACAGATATAAGTAGCTCCAGCTGTATCTGCACACATACTGTACATTCATAAGACAAAATGTAAAATAATCATATAATATGAAACTACTATTATCACACAGCTCTTGTCTAATGAACAGAACTGTATGATATGAAGATAATAAAACATTAGCTTGATGATTTACTGTACATCTGCTTTGGAACAACCTCTGTGAACATCATGTTCACTTTCTCATGATGACTTCTTTAGCGTATAAATGTTTAATAAAAAACACGAGAACGTCCTGTTAATGTGATACACTGCATGTTATATACATGTGTGTGTGTGTGTGTTATGATAGTAAGCATGATCTCACACGCGTGTGTGTGTGAATGAAAGAACGCACAGATGAGTGACGGCTGTCAGAATCAGAAGAGTCGAATCTTTGACCGCGACTCGCTCGAACGAGCCCGAGAGGTCTGTGCTGATGCTCGTACATGTCATGTTTACTGAGGCCTCCTCGAAGGACCTGAGTACCAGATGCATTAGCAGACCTTCATCATCATCATCATCATCCTCATCACACTCACCTCTTTCAGCTCCTTCGCCACATCCTTCAGGTCTCCTAAGATGTTCTCCAGATCCTCCACGATGCTCCTGATCTGCCGCTTCACTTTAACTTTACTCACGCCTGCGTCCGGTTCCGCCGCGCTGCTGGACATCCTCCGAAGCGGCCGGGCGGGTCACGGGCGAGCGGCGCGTTTTCTCGTGACCATCGCACATGATAACAATAAATATAATCTTCGCATGTTTCCTCGCAGATGCAGAAGAATCTCGAGCAGCGCGTCCCGGTGAACCCGCGCATGCGCAGCGCCGACACAAACACTGATGCTGCTGCTGCTGCCGAGTCCTGGAGGAGAGCAGCGCTCAATCTCAACCGAAAACGCTGTTCTGAGATCAGCTGAATCCTGGAGGAAGCCAGCGCTTATCCGTTACTCACACCGACAACACTGTTATGAGATCACATGGATCCTGGAAGAGGCCAGCGCTCAACAGTCACTCACACCGACAACACTGTTCTGAGATCAGCTAAATGATGATTCTTGGAGAAGCACAGCGCTTAATCTCAAAACAGCACTGTTCTGAGATCAGATTAATCACAGGTAAAGTTGATTTCATATATCCACACATTCAGACCTTTACCTTCTTAATATAGTTTCAGAAGAGTATTCTATATAATGGAATCATGTTAGCAGCTAACAGCACTGTTCAGTCAATTAAATAGTGCTAATTATTGTTGTTATGAAGTCATAATCTTACATTACTGAATACGATTTCACACAGACATTGGGCTTATTATAATAATAATCTAAATTAGCCTTTTAAAAATCTGCTTTAATATTTACTGAACCCCAAAGTCCGAATTTAAAACCAACGTTAAAGTAACCTCAATATAACTGACAAACTGCCGCCTCAAGACATGAACCCGCCTAAAAACCGTCTAAAAGCCGTGGCGAAACTTCCAGAATTTAACACGTAATCCATTCACATTGTAAATGTAATTTTTTAGTCTTAAATCTTACATTTTTCTGAAGCACACAGCACACAGAAATATCAATTTTACCTGACGGACTGACCTAAAGCGGCCCGCGCTTTTTAGCCGACCAGCAGTGTTGCCAGATGTAGCTGACTTTTTCCAGCCCAAAAACCCGCCGACTGGTTGGTTGGGCACTCCAAAACGTATGAGGGGTGGTTGGGTCGTCCTATATTTCACGAAAAGTAGGGGGAACGGTCCCTAAATTGATGAAAATTAGGGGGTTACGGGAGATCGCGGGCAGGCGGGCGTACCTTTACAATACCGCCCAAACATCCACTACCCGCCTATGATATTTTTTACCCGCAAATTGGATTTGAAACCGCCCAATCTGGCAACACTGCCGACCAGAAACACTCTTTACCCGTCAGTCATTTCTGGTCTGTGCGGCTTCTAACATCGGGTTGGCTGAAATGTCCTTAGAGGGCGGAGTTTTGAAGTATGAAATCCAATCAGAACGACACCACATATATTATTATTAATATTATGTGTCGTTAACATTGTTTTATTTAGGTCACTTTAATTTAAATGTGATGCTTTTTTCAAGTTGTAATCGTTTATAATACAATAAAATGATAATAAATATACCAATATTATTTACTTTGATGCAGTAATGTTGCAATATATCATTTTAATGCAAAAAATAATATAATATATAGCCAAAATCCCTTTAATTCTATAGTCTTTGACACAAATGTGATTGAACTTTAAATACATATCATTTACTTTAATAATATAATATAAAAAGTTTAAACTGCGTTGTTTTTTTATTATTTATATTAAACTTGATTTTAATTAATCTGCACGCACAGTTAGCATTTTAAATTAATTTATTTAATCAAAGTATTGTAAAGTATGACTAAATATACAGATTTTTTGTTAAAGTTTAAATGTAAAAATTATTACGTTTCAACAGCAGATTTCACTAAACATATTACACATTGACATCGTAAAACAGCGTCAGATATTACATGTTTCATCTTTAATAGATATATTAGATGTGGACATGAATAACGCAATGCTGGAAGACATATAAAGGAGTCTTCGATGCTGCTGTTGTTCGGTGGGGTGAAGACGCACGTCTCTGATTGGCTGCTGCGCTGTGACGTCAGCGCGCCATTCGCGGAAGTGGGCCAAAAGTCACGGCTGAGTGTTTCTTTCGCAGCACAGTTTGACACCGAGCGGTCCTGCGCACACATTTCACTCATATACATTAATTTCACTGTCATCTCATCATGTCTGTGCCTTTGAGATTCGACGGCAAAGTGGTGCTGGTGACCGGAGCAGGCGGAGGTCAGTTATTCATCACCACAAACTCATGCTTCTCTGCAAAACATTATGGCGTGTTATTGTTTATTAATAGAGTTATGTGTGTTTATTAGTGCTCAAACTGAGAGTGTTAATGCTGCGGATGATAATGCATCGCTCTGAGCACTGTTTATTATGGAGAACAATAATAATAACCTCAAACTTCTGCATTATCATCTTAGTTTATATTATTCATGCATCAGCATGAACTCTCAGTGTTTAATATTTATAAATGCATTATTTCTGGTTGGTGTATTCAACATTAAAGGCCTGTTTGAGTAATTCACAGAGCTGTTTTACCCACTGAAGCAGCTTTTCTGTGGCGATCAAAGTTCAGAGATAAGACTGATATGAATCACTCGAGTCGTGCTTCTGCTTATATAAGACATGGTATGTTTAACACACTGTGATGCTAATCGTGTTAATAAGTGTGTGTTTGTGTGCAGGTTTGGGCAAGGAATACGCGCTGGCGTTCGGGCAGAGAGGAGCCGCTGTCATCGGTGACCGAATCGCTATTTGATTCAGTTCAAATGAGTCGCCGCTCGCGATTCACTCTCTAAATCTGTGTTTTGTGTCGTCTCTTGACAGTCAATGATCTGGGTGGAGATATTAAAGGTGGAGGCAAGAGCTCAGCGGCTGCTGATAAAGTGGTGGAGGAGATCAGAGCTGCAGGAGGGAAGGCTGTGGCCAACTATGGTAATCGATTCCTTGAGGAGAATCACATCAGTGATTCATATGATTCACATGATGCTGATGAACAGAGTTCTGTGTCTCCATCTCTCAGATTCAGTGGAGGACGGAGAGAAGCTAATCCAGACAGCGCTGGATGCGTTCGGAAGAATAGGTGCTTTTTATACACGTGCTAAATCATATAATAAAGTCTGGAGTCAGAATCTGTGAAGCCTAGAAGGGATACAGCTGTGGATACATCAATATAGACCAATTACCATGTTTGTAAACATTCAGGATGCGCGCGCAGGGAGGTGGCAGAAAAATACCGGGAGCGCTACCATTTACAGCGAGGGAATGACATCCAATGCGGTTCAGAGTTTGTTGTTGTTTTAGAAATAAGTTATATTGATTACATATTATATATATATTATTTACATAATGCTTTCAGCGTATTATAACAGCTTGTCACCCAGTGATAAGCACAGTGATTCGGCAAAATTAATGTTAAAATGAGCGGCGTTCGTCTGACAGGTCCATTTGCGATAGCACCCTCCCAATGGATATTGAATAAGACGAAATGACCAAGCATCCAGCCCGAAATATACAATCTAATTGAAGCTCCAAGGGATTTTACGAGAGAAGTTAAAGGTCTACAAGTGTTTGGATGCCAACAATTGTGTTCTGTGTGGTCATGTGCAAGAAATAATGCTCCATGATTACCAGATTCAAAACTATGTAGTGCTAAAAACCGAGGATCTGCCTAGCCAAAGACAAGGAAAAAAAGACGGAGCTAACGTTATACAAGGCCAGGGTGATCATCAACCGGCAGAACAACTGCATTCTGACAGTGAACTACACTTGTACGGCAGGCCCAGGGTATGTGAACTTACACATAAAGGTAAAGCTGGTTTTATGTTCGCACATTCGAACTTTCCCCTTAATAATATAATTTCATAAAAGTATTATTTGCAAACTCTAAATAGCGAAATCATATTAGCAGCCAATGACTGTCAAAGTACAACATTATTCACAGTCAAATAAACAGTGTTAATGTTGTTTTCAAGTCACACTTGCAGGTTATTTTAGACCGAATACTCAAAGTGCCGTGGTAAACAGGGAGTGTCTCACAAGTTATCACTGAATGAATGTGTGAATATAAAACCAACTTTACCTTAATAACTTAGACTTTCACGTTTCATTCTAAACATTCAGTGTCCGCAGTTTAATTAACCACATGTAACTGTTTATGCTGAAATCATTGCTGCAATCAAAAACCAGTAATGTGTCTGATTCAGCATAGCCTGAACTGACCTGATATAACATGAGAACTGCAAAGTCCAGCATTTAATTAGGTCGTCACTTCATTCAGCTCCCTTTTAGCCAAAGACGTCTGCAGTAGGCATTAAAAGCAGTGTGGTGTAAGGTATTTGTGTATTTGGCATCCTACCGCAAAACACGACATGTTTGCTATAGCAGCCGGTCTTTTTCTGCAACCGGGGACCCGTGTGACGTCATGTGTGACGTAGGTTGGTAATTGGTCTATAGCCTCATTTTTGTGACATTGTACAACAATAATTCATATTTGTACATTACTGTGAGGGTTGGGGTAGGGGTAGACATTAATAAAATACAATTTAATGGATAATTTAATAAATAACATCAATAATACTCAGTATAATTACAGTTTTTATATTACTGTGAGGGTTGGGTAAAAATATATAAATCAATTATATAAAATAAATTATATAAATAATTTTTGTTAACTTTTGGCTGCAGCTGTATCCCTTCTAGCAACAATTGTCACAGTCTGACTCTCTCATTCATTTCTTACCTTTTAAAAAGTCCCAGTTAAAGCTTTGGTTAAACCAGAGCAACTAATTAAGAAGAGAAAACCAAACTACAATCCCATGAAGCATTGCCAATGACACAGCACAAACATAAAGCTCCATTTACAGTTGTTCATTTTACCTATAAAATATTTAAATACATGAAAAAAAAAAATATATATATGAAGATATTGTCCAAATATGCACTTACAGGGAGTGCAGAATTATTAGGCAATATAAAATATATTAATCTCAATATTTGTGGTCCAGGGTCATAAATGTTTAAAACAAGCTGAATTATTGTGAACAGACGTGTTAGACAAATGCAGAAGCAATCGATCTATCAGTTATTGATAATAATCTGTGTCCCTCTGGAGGGCGAGTGGCGTTTATACTTCCAGAAGCAGCGGATGTGTTGTATAGTTAGGGTACGAACACAATAGTTAATGTATGGTTTGTGTTGTTTTTCAGACGTGGTGGTGAATAACGCTGGGTAAGTGGATATACAGTTGAGGGCATAATTGTTCACCCTCCTGTGTATTATTTATTATTATTATTGTTAAATATCTCCCAAGCGGTGTTTAACAGAGCAAGGACATGTTCACAGTATTTCCTATAATATTTCTATATTATTATATTAATAAGGGAAAGCCTTATTTCTTTTAGTTTGACTGGAATAAAAACAGGTTTTGAATTTGTAAAAACTATTTTATGGTCAATATTATTAGCCCCCTTTTTCCCATCGTCTCCAGAACAAACCACTGTTATACAATGACTTGCCTAATTACACTAACTTTACCCTAATTACCCTAGTGAAGCCTTTAAATGTCACTTTAAGCTGAACACTAGTGTCTTGAAGAATATCTAGTCTAATATTATGTGCTGTCATCATGACAAAGACAAAAGACATCAGTTATTATAGATGAGTTATTAAACTATTATGATTAGAAATGTGCTGAAAGACAAAATCTTCACCTCTATAACTGAATTAGGATACTTTGGGGGTCGAAGGGCGAGGGGAGTAAAAATAAAACATGAGTAATTTCATATAAAATTTCTGTGCCTTTTTTACAATAAATAAATGTTTCAAATCTCTCCATTAAACAGCGCTTGGGAATTATTTTTAAAAGATTCAAAATTTTATAGGAGTGTGAATAATTTTGACTGTATGTGTGTTTTGTGCGGGTGACGGCGTGCTGTACTGAAGGATTCTGCGTGATCGCTCATTCGCGCGCACCAGTGATGTGGACTGGGGTATGTACTGACCTGAGATCAGCTGAGAGCGCAGGTGTGTGTTCAGGTGTGTATGAGCTGCTGTGTGACTGTGAGTCTGCTGTGTTTCAGATCTGATTCAGCGTGTTCATCTCAGAGGATCGTTCCTCGTCACCAGAGCCGCCTGGAACCACATGAAACAGCAGAAGTTTGGCAGGTGTGGAGACCTACAGCATTCACCTGAACACACAAACACAACTGATCACACATGAACATATGAACACCTAAACATACATCAAAACCTGAACACCCAAAGAAATAAACACACAAACAGATGAACACAAACACATGAAGACATGAACACCCAAACATATGTACACCCGAACAGATGAACACACAAACAGATGAACACCCAAGCACATGAACACTTGAACAACCAAAAAGATGAACACAGAAACAGATGAACACCCGCACACCAAAACATATGAACACTCGAACAGATGAACACCCGAACACATGAACACCTGAACAGATGAACACATGAACACCCAAACAGATGAACACGCAGATGAACACATGAACACCCAAACATATGAACAACTGAACAGATGAACACAGAAACAGATGAACACCTGAAAACATGAACACTCAAACACATGAACACCCAAACATATGAACAAACAAATGGATGAACACAGAAACAGATGAACACCTGAACACCAAAACATATGTACACCCGAACAGATGAACCAATGAACACCCAAACAGATGAACACCCGAAAACATGAAAACCCAAACATATGAACACCCGAAAACATGAAAACCCAAACATGAACACCCGAACAGATGAACACCCAAACACATATACACCCAAACACATGAACACCTAAACACATGAACAACCAAACAGATGAACACCCAAACAGATGAACACCCAAACAGATGAACACCTAAACACATGAACAACCAAACAGATGAACACCCAAACAGATGAACACCCAAACAGATGAACACCTAAACACATGAACAACCAAACAGATGAACACCCAAACACATAAACACCCAAACACATGAACAACCAAACATATGAACACCCAAACAGATGAACACCCAAACACATGAACAACCAAACATATGAACACCCGAACAGATGAACACCCAAACACATGAACACCTAAACACATGAACACCCAAACATATGAACACCCAAACACATAAACACCCAAACACATGAACAACCAAACAGATGAACAACCAAACATATGAACACCCAAACAGATGAACACCCGAACAGATGAACACCCAAACATATGAACACCCAAACACATAAACACCCAAACACATGAACAACCAAACAGATGAACAACCAAACATATGAACACCCAAACAGATGAACACCCGAACACATGAACACCCGAACAGATGAACAACCAAACATATGAACACCCAAACAGATGAACACCCAAACACATGAACAACCAAACAGATGAACACCCAAACATATGAACACCCAAACATATGAACACCCAAACACATGAACACCCGAACAGATGAACACCCAAACATATGAACACCCAAACACATAACCACCTAAACACATGAACAACCAAACAGATGAACACCCAAACATATGAACACCCAAACAGATGAACACCCAAACACATGAACAACCAAACAGATGAACAACCAAACATATGAACACCCAAACAGATGAACACCCAAACACATGAACAACCCAAACACATGAACAACCAAACAGCATGCACAACCAACACAGATTGAACAACCAAACTATTGAACACCCAAGAGACGAATGAACACCCAAACACATGAACAATCCCAAACAGATGAACAACTCCCAACATATGAACACCCAAACACATAAACACCCAAACACATGAACAACCAAACAGATGAACACCCAAACATATGAACACCCAAACACATGAACACCCGAACAGATGAACACCCGAACATATGAACACCCAAACACATAACCACCTAAACACATGAACAACCAAACAGATGAACACCCAAACATATGAACACCCAAACAGATGAACACCCAAACAGATGAACACCCAAACACATGAACAACCAAACAGATGAACACCCAAACATATGAACACCCAAACACATAAACACCCAAACACATGAACAACCAAACAGATGAACACCCAAACATATGAACACCCAAACACATGAACACCCAAACACATGAACACCCGAACAGATGAACACCCAAACATATGAACACCCAAACACATAACCACCTAAACACATGAACAACCAAACAGATGAACACCCAAACATATGAACACCCAAACAGATGAACACCCAAACACATGAACAACCAAACAGATGAACACCCAAACATATGAACACCCAAACACATAAACACCCAAACACATGAACAACCAAACAGATGAACACCCAAACAGATGAACACCCAAACATATGAACACCCAAACACATAAACACCTAAACACATGAACAACCAAACAGATGAACACCCAAACATATGAACACCCAAACACATGAACAACCAAACAGATGAACACCCAAACATATGAACAACCAAACAGATGAACAACCAAACATATGAACACCCAAACACATAAACACCCAAACACATGAACAACCAAACAGATGAACACCCAAACATATGAACACCCAAACACATGAACACCCGAACAGATGAACACCCAAACACATAACCACCTAAACACATGAACAACCAAACAGATGAACACCCAAACATATGAACACCCAAACAGATGAACACCCAAACACATGAACACCCAAACAGATGAACACCCAAACAGATGAACACCCGAACAGATGAACACCCGAACAGATGAACACCCGAACAGATGAACACCCAAACACATGAACACCCAAACAGATGAACACACAAACAGATGAACACCCAAACAGATGAACACCCAAACAGATGAACACCCAAACATATGAACACCCGAACAGATGAACACCCAAACACATGAACACCTGAACAGATGAACAACTAAACATATGAACACACAGATGAACACCCCAAACACATAAACACCCAAACATATGAACACACAAACAGATGAACACCCAAACAGATAAACACCTGAAAACATGAACAAACAGATGAACACCCAAACATTTGAACACCCGAACAGATGAACACACAAACACATGAACACACAAACAGATGAACAACCGAATAGATGAACACCTGAAAACATGAACACCCAAACATTTGAACACCCGAACATATAAACACCCGAACAGATGAACACCTAAAAACATGACCACCCAAACAGATGAACAACCAAACAGATAAACACCTGAAAACATGAACACACGAACACCTGAACAAATGAACACACAAACATATGAACACCCAAACATATGAACACCCAAACAGATGAACACATGAACACCCGAACAGATGAACACCTGAAAACATGAACACCCAAACACATGAACACACAAACAGATGAACAACCAAACAGATGAACACCTGAAAACATGAACACCCGAACAGATGAACACACAGATGAACACCCAAACACATGAACAGACAAACAGATGAACACACAGATGAACACACAAACAGATGAACACCCGAACACATGAACACCCGAACACATGAACACCCGAACACATGAACAGACAAACAGATGAACACACAGATGAACACACAAACAGATGAACACCCAAACAGATGAACACTCGAACACATGAACACCCAAACAGATGAACACAAAAACTGATGAACACATTAACACCCAAACATATGAACACCCGAACAGATGAACACTCGAACAGATGAACACCCAAACAGATGAACACACAAACAGATGAACACACAAACAGATGAACACACAAACAGATGAACACACAAACAGATGAACACACAAACAGATGAACACACAAACAGATGAACACCCAAACACATGAACACCCAAACATATGAACAACCGAACAGATGAACACACAAACAAATGAACACTCGAACACCTGAAAACATGAACACCTGAACAACTGAATCGATAAACACCTGAACAACCGAACAGATGAACACCCAAACACATAAACGCACAAACACGTGAACAGATGAACACCCGAATCGGTGAACATCGAAACAAATGAACACCCAAACACCTGAACAACAGAACAGATGAACACTCAAACACATAAACACCTGGACAGCAGCACAGAGCAGCAGTATACGCAGCAGTATACGTGTCGTCAGCGTTGTTTTTCATGATTAAGTATCTGTAATATGATCTGTTCTGGTGTCTTTCTGCTTGAGAGGAGTCAGAACCGTACCTGCAGCAGCTTTAAGTGTGGCGTGTGTTTCAGGATCATCATGACCTCGTCCGCCGCAGGGATTTATGGGAACTTCGGGCAGGCGAACTACAGCGCGGCGAAGCTGGGTCTGCTGGGTCTGGCAAACACACTCGCCATCGAAGGACAGAAATACAACATCCACTGCAACACCATCGCCCCCACTGCAGGGTCCAGACTCACCGAGACCGTCATGCCTCCAGGTGTCTGTCTGTCTGTCTGTGTGAGTGTGTGTGAGTGTGTGTGTGTGTGTGTGTGTGTGTGTGAGAGAGAGTATGTGTGAGAGTGTGTGTGTATATATGTGAGCTATATGTAAGAGAGAAAGATGTGTGTGTGTGTGTGTTCTCCATCAGATCTGGTGCAGTCTCTGAAGGCGGAGTACGTGGCGCCGCTGGTGCTCTGGCTCTGTCATGAGTCCTGCCAGGAGAACAGCGGCCTGTTTGAGGTGCACACACACACATACATGAACACACACACACATTTATCTAATCATTGATTTCACAGCTGTTTCCCATGATCCTCTGCTTGTGTTTCAGGTCGGCGCCGGCTGGATCGGCAAATGTGAGTTCAGTTTTTGTGAATGTGACGATCTCTGTGGGAGCAGAGCACGCACACACAAACAAACACACACACACACACAGCTTATATAATGAGTGCATGAATACACACTGACTTAATATTCACATTACAGTCAGATATATATATATATAGATGAAGACAAGTGAGTGTGCGTGTGTGTGTGTGTGTGTTATGTAATGGTGTTTATAGTGCGCTGGGAGAGGAGTCTGGGTCGTATCGTCCGTCAGAAGAGCGAGTGTGTGACGCCGGAGGCTGTGAGAGATGCCTGGAGAGACATCTGTGACTTCACTGACGCTACTAAACCTGCTAGCATACAGGGTAACACACACACACACACACACACACTATACAATACATACACATTACACACACACAAAATACATACACCACACTATACACACACACAGACAATACACACACAACACTATACACACACACACGCAAAATACAAAAATACATACACTGCACTCTACATACACACACACATACACAAATACATTCACTACACTACACACAAACACACACACACAATACATACACCACACTATACACACACACTATATATACACACACGCACAATACATACACAACACTATATACACACACACACTATACAATACATACACATTACACACACACAAAATACATACACCACATTATACACACACTGACACACACACACACACACAAAATACAAAAATACATACACTGCACTACACACACACACACACACACACACAAATACATTCACTACACTATACACAAACACACACACAATACATACACCACACTATACACACACACTATATACACACACACGCACAATACATACACAACACTATATACACACACAGACACACACACACACTATACAATACATACACATTACACACACACAATACATACACCACACTATACACACACAGACACACACACATACACACACACAATACATACACCACACTACACACACACAGACACACACACATACACACACACAATACATACACCACACTACACACACACACACACAACACTATACACACACACACGCAAAATACAAAAATACATACACTGCACTCTACACACACACACACACAAATACATTCACTACACTACACAAACACACACACAATACATACACCACACTATACACACACACTATGTACACACACACGCACAATACATACACAACACTATATACACACACAGACACACACACACACACTATACAATACATACACATTACACACACAATACATACACCACACTATACAAACACACACACACACACACACACACACACACACAATACATACACAACACTATATACACACACACAAAATACATACACTACACTATACACACTTGCACATTCATGCGCACACACAATGTACAAATTAGACACAAACATCACTACAGTACATACACACTGTATACAAAACAAACATCACACACACACACAAACATTACACACACAATCACTCTACACACTACATACATATAACACACACACACACCTGCATGCACAGTACTTGCACACTACATACACACATGATCAGTCAGGTTTATTGTGTGTGTTTCATATTAAAACACTGTGTTTGTGTGCGTGCGTGCGTGCGTGCGTGTGTGTGTGTGTGTGTGTGTGTGTGTGTGTGTGTGTTGTAGAGTCGCTGCAGACACTGGTGGAGGTTTTGTCCAGAGTGGAGGATGAGAGAAAGATTGGAGCAAATCCAACAGCAGTCGCAACAAACCCTGTGAGAAAACACACACACACACACACACACACACACACACACACACACACACTGCAGAACACGCTTTACACACACACCTGCTGAAATCCAGACTGGTCCACTAGAGGAGCGTCACTGAAGCTCTGTTATTCTGAAAAACACATCAACATCACATTAGTTTGTGCTTCAACACACACACACACACACACACACACACACACACACACACACACACACACACACACACACACACACACACACACACGTCTGTCAGAAAACCAACTGGTCTCTGTGTGAATGATATGAAGTCTCTGATAATCTCTGCTCATCATTAGTGATTGTGCTCATCCTGTGATGTGTGTGTGTGTGTGTGTGTGTCCCCCTGTGTATATGTGTGTCTTTGTGTGTGTGAATGTCTGTCTCTGCGTTTGTCTCTCTGTCTGTGTGTGTGTGTGTGTGTGTGTGTGTGTTAGGCGCAGGCCATCGGGCAGACGCTGCCGGACATGACGTTCACACACACACACATGAACTGTATCCTGTACGCTCTGGGAGTGGGCGTGTCCAGCAGAGACCCCCAGCAGCTGCAGTTCCTCTATGAGGGACACACACACTTCTGCTGCCTGCCCACGTTCGGGGTGATCCCGGCACAGGGGGCGCTGATGGGGCTGGGGGGCATCCCGGGGCTCGACATCGACTTCACCAGGGTGAGCAAACACCAGTGTGTGTGTGTGTGACAGAGCGTGACCTCTGTATATATCTGTGAGTGCGTATCGCCCTATGTATGTGTGTTTTTATTTGATGTATGCGTGTGCGTGTATATCTGTGTGTGAGAGAGAGTGTGACCCTCTGTATGCATGTTTCTGTGTGCGACTGTATAAAATATGGACAACACAACAACGCTTTAAAGGCGAAACACCTCGTGCCGGGCACAAACTGACGCAAAATTGGAGTCTGGGCATGTGCAGAAGGACTGCCTGATGGAGGCAGAGGAGGAGCTGCGGAATCTAACTTCCAATCAAACGCTTGTACATCAAATCAGCCACGCCCCCCTAATTTCTCACTCGACCGCCGGTGTCTGCACTATAACAAAGGCTCGCTAATGTAAGCACTTACATTTAAAAACACGTAATAATACACGATTTAAAAATTGTGATGTAAGCGGATATAATTTATTAAAAGCAATCCATGCAAATAAACCATCTCTCACACACTCTAGCCTGAGTTACACTAATATGAGCACAACTATATTTCTCTTATAACAGGGTTGTTAGTATTTGTCGTCTTCACAGGGGAAGAAATAACACTTGTAAAATATGGAAAGGTTTTATTTTTAATTTGGAAACAACAGGACACAGAATATACAATAGAGGTAAAGTTGGTTTTATATTGCGATATTCAGACATTCTCCTTAATAATATAATTTCATTAAAGTATTCTTTGCAAACTCTAAATAGGGAAATCATATAAGCTGCCAATGACTATCAAAGTACAGCATTGTTCACAGTCAGTTAGATAGTGTTAATGTGGTTTAGAAGTCATCCTTGCATGCTAATTCCCGACCGAATATTCAAAGTAACATGGTAAACAATATAGAGACTGCTAAATGAACGAATGTGCCAATATAAAACCAACTTTACCTCTATAAATATACACGCCATAGAGAACGATTTACCCTGCGGGAAAAATGGTGCGTTTAAAAGATAAACACAGCAAGATTTCTAAATATCAACAGGATATTTACACGTCCCATTCCTGCACTATATCAAACCAGATATTGAAGTTTGAGGACAAACTTTATGGTGGCTTGAGAAACCCTGCTAGAAGTAGATTATTAAGTTTGAAAAAGTATCAAGTTGGCTAAAAGAATGTTTAAGATGCCTGCAGTCAACAATGCAACCACTGTAAAGAGTGAAGCAAGCCATTCTAGCATGAATTAGCATGTTGTTAAAGGGCCACGAAACCCCCTGTCTCAGCAGGGTGTTTTCACATCTCTGTTTTGAAAAAAGTCAGGAAAGTTGGGCGTGTCCAGCTCTGGGAGTGTGGGAGTGTCGGAGGAGGGAAAGAGGATAAGATTTTGCATAGAAGGGAGTTAACATTTGGGCACGCGCTAAGTTTGACAGGCAAAACAAACACACAGAGGCTGATTTGATACGGCGAATAAGAGAAAAAAATCCTCCGCATTTCTCTGTAACTTATGTACTCGGTAGGCAGCGTCAGAAAGCCGTGTGTGTATAGACTATCCTGTCACAAATTGCGGCGAAAATCCTGCACGACGGGAATAGTTTGTGTTTACATGTTTACACTCGGAGAGCAGCATTTAAACAAAGGGCAGTCCACTGCAAACACTTACCAAATCTGTAGACAGACAATCAAACTGGAGCTGTGTCTTTTTATTAAAAGGAGACGAGCGGCATCGATCCGGATTTCACCATTTCCAGATGAGAAAAAGCTCTCGGGTAAAAATGTTCCTTACAAACGCGTTTCTGTCGCGTGTCGCGTGCACTGTAATCCACACGTGAGTCCAGCTGCTCTCTCATAGAGGGAAAATGAAAACAAAACCTTCATTGCAACACACTAATAACACCTACGACTCTTGTCTTGAAATTCTTGTACTTTCACTTGTTTTGGCAACACAACGTGGCGTCTCTCTGCCGTCTGAACACTGTAAACTGGTAAACAGTCTCCGGAGCTATCATGCATATTAATGAAGTTTCGCGTCATACACAATAGAGCGCGCTGATTGGTTTGAAGCACGTCTTTCTCATGAATTAATACTGCACCCTCAGATACGTAAGAACCTCCTAGAAAAGACAGACAGCCACTCTCCAGCTGGATTTACACCAGTATCTCAGTATCTCAAGTATCTCATGGCCGTGACGCAGCTTCAAAAATTCGTTTCAAACCGGAAGAACGAATTTGCTCAAAATAACGCAAAAACAACCAATTTTCACTTTTTAGTGCAATATATGTGTCCTAATAGTGTTTATAGCAGCGTGGGACACATATATGACTGTCAACAGCTCAAAAAATGTGTTTTGGTGTTTCGTGACCCTTTAACATGTTTCTAGCACGAATTAGCATGTTATTAGCATGATTCTAGCTTATATTAGCATGTTATTAGCATGATTCTAGCTTATATTAGCATGGTATTAGCATGATTCTAGCACGAATTAGCATATAACCAGCATGATTCTAGCATGAATTAGCATGATATTAGCATGATTCTAGCAGGAATTAGCATGTTACTACCATGATTCTAGCTTGAATTAGCATGATATTAGCATGATTCTAGCTTGAATTAGCATGATACTAGCATTATTCTAGCACGAATTAGCATATAACTAGCATGATTCTAGCATGAATTAGCATGTTGTTAACATGTTTCTAGCACAAATTAGCATGTTATTAGCATGATTCTAGCTTATATTAGCATGGTATTAGCATGATTCTAGCATGAATTAGCATATAACTAGCCTGATTCTAGCTTGAATTAGCATGATATTAGCATGATTCTAGCAGGAATTAGCATGTTACTACCATGATTCTAGCTTGAATTAGCATGATATTAGCATGATTCTAGCTTAAATTAGCATGATACTAGCATGATTCTAGCACGAATTAGCATATAACTATCATGATTCAAGCATGAATTAGCATGATTCTAGCATGAATTAGCATGTTACTAGCATGATTCTAGCTTGAATTAGCATGATTCTAGCATGAATTAGCATGTTGTTAGCATGTGCTAGCATGACTAGCGTCTCATTAGCATGTTTGTACCAAGATTAGCATGTCAGTAGCATGTTTAAACTATTAGCATGCGTTAGAACAGCTAGTCACAGTCTATGGAACAGTTGCTAGGGTGCTGAAATTGGTTGCTAGGGCGTGGCTAGTAAGTCTAAAGGTCATCAGTAATTGGCTGCTGGCTAGACTGAGTTAAATGAGGCCAGACTCTAGTCTGTATGACAGTTTGATGCACAGTTATGAGCTCACAAAGGTTGATCCAATGTTAAGTCAATGACAGTCTTTTACAATGGAAGTCTATGGGACGGTTGCTAGGGTGCTGTAAGTGGTTGCTAGGGAGTGGCTAGTTAGTTAAAAAGTCATCAGTGGTTGGCTGCTGGCTAGACTGAGTTAAATGAGCCCAGTTAGAAGTCTGTAGGACAGTCTGATGCAGAGTTATGAGCTCACAAAGTTTGACCCAATGTTAAGTCAATGGGACTTTTGGGAATTTTCTGGGTCGTTTTTCGGAAAACTGTAAGTCGGATCAGTTAGAAAAGACATAGCAACCCGAGTCAGACCAGTCTGAAAGTTTGACGAAAGTTTAAAGTATGTAGCTTGAAAGGTTTAGGAGGAGATACCCTTTAAAATTAGTCTCAGTAGACTGAAGAAGAAGACGGAAGAATAATAATAAGTTTATGTAGAATATCAGAATGATGCCTTTATCAAGCCACCATAATAATCCTTATTAATTTGTGGAATAAACTTCGCAGTATTAATACATGATATCTATCAGCTGCTGAACATCGCTTGTGTATAGACTGATTTCATGCGGCCGCCATTATTAACAGTGAAATCGAGGCTGCGGTTGGAAGAAACCCGGAAGTATAGACTGAGTCACACAGGAATGTTGTGTAGCTGGCTGTATATCTTATCAGCGAAGAGAAAGTGACACAAATTTATGATTTCAGTGCTTTCCGAGTGACCCTAAGGTCCGTTCTGAATGAATAGTGAAAATAAAAAGGGATATTTGACCTCATTTTCAGCTAAGTTAAGGGAAATGGCACTACTTAGCTAACGTTTTCTTCCCCAAACACACATTTTAGATGCCATTCATCAAACTCAAGTTAATGAACTGAGTCTTTATCTATATTAGACTAGTCACGATACAAAATTTCCGTAATGAAATATAAAAAAACGCCAATTTCTCGTTAACATTTAAGACACTGTTGATGGAGTTCTTAAACAGCGCTGATTGGCCATTGTGTTCACGTGCTCAACAGAAATCACTCTGATTGGCTGTGAAGGTCATCAGTTCACCTCACCGCTGTTTACTGAGTGCAAACACAGACGAGCGATCCGCTGATGAATCGACTGATCTTCACGGCTTTAAAACGCTCCAATATCCGTCTATGTGTGTTTTCAATCTGTGAAGAGCAGGAAGCTGATAACCTTCACAGTCATTCTGTTGAGCACTGGTGAACACTACGGCAAATCAGCGGCGTTTATGAGCGCGCTCAGCAGCACGTAAATGTTAGCGGGAAATTGACGTTTTTAAAACTTCAGTACCGGGACAACACTGTTAAAGACAACACGAAGATGTGCTACAGAGGACTGCACTGTTTTATCACTCACCGGGTTACATAGGCTGAAGCAGGGAAGCGTCCCCACGGTGTTTACCTGCTGCCCTGGACTGAAAAAGAGAATTACTGCTAGATAGCGATCACCTGTGCTCCAGCAGATCCTGTGTGTCAGACACTCTAGTTTACTGCTGAGCAACTCATTTAATCATGGTATATTAACACAGTAATGGAATAATAACACTCCAGTCTCCTGCTGAAGCTCTGACGTCTGAGAAACTGTCAATCACAGCTGTCAATCACGAGGACACGCCCAGCGTTAAATTACTGCTCAACACACACTCTTTACACAAATGAAGATCTGCACCTATATCAGCTGATAACCAGAGCCTTAACTGACCAGAACCGTCTTTCAGAACATTTTACTGTAAGTGTAATGAATGTTTTTATTTAGTCTCATGTCTCCTTCATTAACACGGCGGAGGCGGGCTTTATGACCTGTACTGCAGCCAGCCCCCAGGGGGCGATCTAATGGCCGAGACCTTCACTCAAAAGCAGGCGTGAGGCACACTTGCTGTGACCCTCTGTATGAGTGTGTGTGCATGTATCCATCCATGTACGTGTGTATGTGAAAGAGTGTGACCCTTTATATGTGTGTGTGTGTGGGTGACCCTATGTTTACATATATATATATATATGTGTGTGTGTGGGTGACCCTATGTTTACATATATATATATATATGTGTGTGTGTGGGTGACCCTATGTTTACATATATATATGTGTGTGTGTGTGTGTGTGAGAGAGGGAGTGAGAGTGTGACTCTGTATGCGTATGTGTGTGTCCCTCTGTAAAACATATATCTGTGTGTATGTGTGTTTGAGTGAGAGAGTGTGTGACTCTCTATATGCATGTAGGTGTGTGAGACCCTCACCATGTGTGTGTGTGTGTGTGTGTGTGTTTCAGCTGCTGCATGGAGAGCAGTACCTGGAGCTGTACAAGCCTCTGCCCACATCAGGTGAGGAACTCAACCACTGATCATGCAGTGTGTGTGTGTGTGTGTTGCTGAAGCCTCTCTCTCTCTCCTCAGGCACTCTTACGTCTCGAGCCACAGTGGCGGATGTGCTGGATAAAGGCTCCGGCATGCTGATCCTGCTGGACGGTAACACACACACACACACACACACACACACACACACCTACCTAAATCAAAGAGAACACAACATTACTGTGCTTGATTTAAGGAAAAGCACACTTCATTTTGACTCATTGTGTGTGTGTGTTTCAGTGCACACATACAGTGAGCAGGAGCTGCTGTGTTATAACCAGTTCTCTGTGTTCGTCGTGGGCTCTGGAGGATTCGGAGGGAAGCGAGCGTCTCAGAAGGCCGTGGTGAGCTGAACGCCTCCATCAGCTGCGTCTGCACCACTCCATTACTGTAGTTTACTGTGTTTCTACCTGTTTCAGGCTCCAGCGGCTCCTCCAGACAGACCTGCAGACGCTGTGGTGGTGGAGGAGACATCTAGAGATCAGGTGAGCAGATACACACACACACACACACACAGTTAATGTTGGACACTGGTGTACAGATGTGTGGAGTATTCTAAGAGCATCCTCACAGACTCATTCAACAGAAATAATCCAGCTGTTGTTAATGCAGAGGGTTTACTCGTGTGCTGTTCTACATTTGACCATACATTTATTTACCATCTACACTATACATAGACGTTACATCCAGCATTCACTCATGAACATTAACCTGAGAGTCTTGGAAAAGTGCAGGAATATCAGTAGCCAATGCCACAGCCGTATCCCCCTGCAGCCTGAGGCCGGTCCCTCACTGAAGCTGAGCAGGGCCGAGTCTGGTCAGTGTCTGGGTGGAGACCACATGGGAAAACTAGGTTGCTGTTGGCAGTGGTGTTAGTGTGGCCAGCAGGGGGCGCTCAACCTGTGGTCTGTGTGGGTCCTAATGCCCCAGTATAGTGACGGGGACACTATACTGTCAGTGGGCGCCGTCTTTCAGACGAGACGTTTAACTGAGCTCCTGACTCTCTGTGCTCATCAATAACCCCATGGCACTTCTGGTAAAGAGTAGGGGAAACTCCCTCCATCAGCCCTTACCCATCATGGCCTCCCAATCATCCTTATCCACTGAAATGGCTCCATCACTGTCTCTCCACTCCACCTGTAGCTGGTGTGTGGTGAAGCACTGGTGCTGGTGTCCTGTGGCATCATCCAAGTGGAGCTGCACACTGGTGGTGGTGTGGAGAGATTGATGGTGAAGCGCTTTGGGTGTATGGCCATACAGGATACATGCGCTATATAAATACACATTACATTACATTACAGTAGCAGGAATGTGCATGAACCCTGGATAAAAATGCTGAGGAGTCTTCTTCTGGGAAAATATCAAGAATGATCATTATTCCTCATTTTTGAGCAGTAGAGTTGAAGCGGTGTGTGTGTGTGTGTGTGTGTGTGTGTGTGTGTGTGTGTTTAGGCTGCTCTGTACAGACTGAGCGGAGACTGGAACCCGCTGCACATCGACCCCAACTTCGCCGCTATGGGAGGTGTGTGTGTGTGTGTGTATGTGTGTGTGTGTGTGTGTTTGTACTCAGAGTTTCCGTCTTGTTTTAGTCCAAATATCTAACAATTCTGAAATCAAGAAGCATTTTGTAGACAAGTATAAAATTCAGTGTTGTTTTCAGAAATACTGAGTCAGAATGAAGAGAGTTTCTCCTTAACACAAGCACATTAATCTACAATGGGGGAAGCAGAATAATCAAGATTTTCCTTTTGATATCAGACGGTGGACGAAAGCAAGTAATAAGTGAAGACCTGGGGGATCTGGGGCTGGGGGGTGCGCCGTTGCAGAACCGCCCAAAATGTCTCTACCTGCCCATGTCATTTTTTTTACCCGCACAGTCAAATTCAAAACCGCCCAATCTGGCAACACTGGTCACAAAGCACAGCGAATGACGTCAACACTGACACTTTCATTTCAGAGCAGACTTCAGCAGATTCCAAACCTTAAATCTCACACACGAGGACTAAAAAAGCCTAGCATCATCATGTAGAACAAGTGTTTAAGCATGTTAACGAGAGCGAGAAACATCTGCCAAGTAAATGATATAAAACAGTTGCATAGATCATGTGCATAAATCACGCCATGGACATCACATTAACCTCTTCAGGCTCAAGGTGTGTTTTACATGCATTTTTTATTTCTCTTTGCTATTTGGCCTTATTGGAACCTAATTAGAATAAAATCGAAGTATCATCTTTTGATATGATGTACTTTTAGAGAAAAATGATGTCCATATATGTGGACTCATGCTCCCAATTTACATAAAAATACTTTTTCCTGAATTTTCTTTTACGCATATTTAACATAGAATTATTTTGAACTTGCTTTGACTATCAGAGAGTAAAAACAACATTTTTCCCCATTTTGGACAGTTAAAAATAGGGTTTGGGACATTTCATATGCTGCAAAACTGTTGCAGGATGACACTGAATGTCTGAAACAAAATATAAAACATTCAAAGTGTTTTAGCCACTTAAGAGCTCAGATGTGCGGTCCACGTATGTGGACACTCGGGCCCTAGGAGGATAAGATGCCTACTGGATTAAAAAATCCTGGATTAAAAGAAGATGGCCAAATGAGAAGGTTTCTGTCACAGATTATAGTTGATCAACTTGTCCAAAAGAATTGTAAAAATCTGCGCTGCGAACAGATTAAATACAGCAATGGAGAATAAAAGAGTGCTCTTTAATTATCAGCTGTCTGTCAGCACCCGCTCGTTTTCCTGCTCATTGCGCCTCTGCTGTGTGCTGTGTCAATGCAGACGATTGGATATGAGTCGCTTTTAAAAGATGATGTAAGCGGGTCATCTAAACATCAGATACAGAATCAGAATTGACTGATCTGCAGTATAAATGCAGCCTTTATTTCTCATAATATCTGAACTTGTTAGATTGTTAGATGTTTGGACTAGAACATGATATGAACCCTACAGGCAGTGCAGAATTATTAGGCAAATGAGTATTTTGAGCACATCATCCTCTTTATGCATGTTGTCTTACTCCAAGCTGTATAGGCTGGAAAGCCTACTACCAATGAAGCATATTAGGTGATGTGCATCTCTGTAATGAGAAGGGGTGTGGTCTAATGACATCAACACCCTATATCAGGTGTGCAGAATTATTAGGCAACTTCCTTTCCTTTGGCAAAATGGGTCAAAAGAAGGACTTGACAGGCTCCGAAAAGTCCAAAATAGTGAGATATCTTGCAGAGGGATGCAGCACTCTTAAAATTGCCAAGCTTCTGAAGCGTGATCATCCAACAATCAAGCGTTTCATTCAAAATAGTCAACAGGGTCGCAAGAAGCGTCTGGAAAAACCAAGGCGCAAAATAAACTGCCCATGAACTGAGAAAAGTCAAGCGTGCAGCTGCCAAGATGCCACTTGCCACCAGTTTTGCCATATTTCAGAGCTGCAACATCACTGGAGTGCCCAAAAGCACAAGGTGTGCAATACTCAGAGACATGGCCAAGGTAAGAAAGGCTGAAAAACCACCACCACTGAACAAGACACACAAGCTGAAACGTCAAGACTGGGCCAAGAAATATCTCAAGACTGATTTTTCTAAGGTTTTATGGACTGATGAAATGAGAGTGAGTCTTGATGGGCCCGTGGCTGGATCGGTAAAGGGCAGAGAGCTCCAGTCCGACTCAGACGCCAGCAAGGTGGAGGTGGAGTACTGGTTTGGGCTGGTATCATCAAAGATGAGCTTGTGGGGCCTTTTCGGGTTGAGGATGGAGTCAAGCTCAACTCCCAGTCCTACTGCCAGTTTCTGGAAGACACCTTCAAGCAGTGGTACAGGAAGAAGTCTGCATCCTTCAAGAAGAACATGATTTTCATGCAGGACAATGCTCCATCACACGCGTCCAAGTACTTCACAGCGTGGCTGGCAAGAAAGGGTCTAAAAGAAGAAAAACTAATGACATGGCCTCCTTGTTCACCTGCTCTGAACCCCATAGAGAACCTGTGGTCCATCATCAAATGTGAGATTTACAAGGAGGGAAAACAGTACACCTCTCTGAACAGTGTCTGGGAGGCTGTGGTTGCTGCTGCACGCAATGTTGATGGTGAACAGATCAAAACACTGACAGAATCCATGGATGGCAGGCTTTTGAGTGTCCTTGCAAAGAAAGGTGGCTATATTGGTCACTGATTTGTTTTTGTTTTGTTTTTGAATGTCAGAAATGTATATTTGTGAATGTTGAGATGTTATATTGGTTTCACTGGTGAAAATAAATCATTGAAATGGGGATATATTTGTTTTTTGTTAAGTTGCCTAATAATTCTGCACAGTAATAGTCACCTGCACACACAGATATCCTCCTAAAATAGCTCAAACTAAAAACAAACTAAAAACTACTGCCACAAATATTCAGCTTTGATATTAATGAGTGTTTTGGGTTCATTGAGAACATGGTTGTTGTTCAATAATAAAATTAATCCTCAAAAATACAACTTGCCTAATAATTCTGCACTCCCTGTATAATTGTCACAGTACTGGAGATGCAGAGGAGCCGTTTGTGATTATTGCTGTTGTACTGATCCGCAGGCTTTCAGTCTCCAATCCTCCACGGTTTGTGTTCGTTTGGTTTCGCGGCGCGGCACGTCCTCAAGCAGTTCGCAGAAAACGACGTCTCCAGATTCAAGGCCATGAAGGTACAGTAGAGAGCACAGCCAGAGTTCCCCGTGCTCATGTCGGAACCACTGCTGAACATCAACAACACATGAGGGCGGGGCTTCATCTGCTACACAGGGCATTGATTGGATGGCTGGGGTTTGTGATTGGTGGATCTCATGTGAGTGGCAGGTTGACCAATCAGAGAGGAAATCAGTCAGCATTTCCTAGACAAGGAAACATATAGTGCTGTGTTCAGAAATAATAATGAAGAGAGTTTATCATTAAAACAAGCAGAACAATCACAGTCGCATGTGTGTATGAGTGTGTATATATGTGTGTGTGTGGTTTCAGGTGCGTTTCCTGAAGCCGGTGTATCCCGGTCAGTCTCTGCAGACAGAGATGTGGAAGGAGAACAGCAGAGTCCACATCCAGTGTACGGTGAGCAGACGTCCACATCTCTCCCACAATGATGATGATGACGAGTGTTTGCTTCACACAGGTGAAATGATGCAGCTCTGATGTATTCTGCTGTTTCAGGTGAAGGAAACCGGAGCTGTGGTGCTGTCTGGAGCTTATATAGATCTCCACCCTGCAGCATCTGTGAGCGCCGGCCCACCGCAGGCATGTGTACACACACACACACACACACACACACACACACACACACACACACACACACACACACACACACACACACACACAGAGAGATGCTGAAGGTGTGTTTGCTCCACAGACGGAGCTGCAGAGTGATCTGGTGTTCGCTGAGATCGAGCGCAGGATTAAAGACTCAGGAGAGGAGCTGGTGAAGAAGGTGAACGCAGTGTTCGGCTGGGAGATCACCACCGGCGGAGAGACTCGCAGACACTGGAGTGAGTCAAACTCACATTCACTGAGGACATACTGAACTGAATCACATCAGTGTCGAACTGAATCACATCAGTGTCGAACTGAATCACACCAGTGTCGAACTGAATCACATCAATGTCGAGCTGAATCACATAGGTGTCGAGCTGAATCACATCAGTGTCGAGCTGAATCACATCAGTGTCGAACTGAATCACATAGGTGTCGAGCTGAATCACATCAGTGTCGAGCTGAATCACATCGGTGTCGAGCTGAATCACATAGGTGTCGAGCTGAATCACATCGGTGTCGAACTGAATCACATAGGTGTCGAGCTGAATCACATCAGTGTCGAGCTGGATCACATCAGTGTCGAGCTGAATCACATCAGTGTCGAGCTGAATCACATCGGTGTCGAACTGAATCACATAGGTGTCGAGCTGAATCACATCAGTGTCGAGCTGGATCACATCAGTGTCGAGCTGAATCACATCAGTGTCGAGCTGAATCACATCAGTGTCGAGCTGAATCACATCAGTGTCGAGCTGAATCACATCAGTGTCGAGCTGAATCACATCAGTGTCGAGCTGAATCACATCAGTGTCGAGCTGAATCACATCAGTGTCGAGCTGAATCACATCAGTCTCGAGCTGAATCACATCAGTGTCGAACTGAATCACATCAGTGTCGAACTGAATCACATCAATGTCGAGCTGAATCACATCAGTGTCGAGCTGAATCACATCAGTGTCGAGCTGAATCACATCAGTGTCGAACTGAATCACATCAATGTCGAGCTGAATCACATCAGTGTCGAGCTGAATCACATCAATGTCGAGCTGAATCACATCAGTGTCGAACTGAATCACATCAGTGTCGAACTGAATCACATCAGTGTCGAACTGAATCACATCAGTGTCGAACTGAATCACATCAGTGTCGAGCTGAATCACATCAGGGTCGAGCTGAATCACATCAGTGTCGAACTGAATCACATCAGTGTCGAGCTGAATCACATCAGTGTCGATTTGAATCACATCAGTGTCGAGCTGAATCACATAGGTGTCGAACTGAATCACATCAATGTCGAACTGAATCGCATCAGTGTCGAACTGAATCGCATCAGTGTCGAACTAAATCACATCGGTGTGTCGAACTGAATCGCATCAGTGTCGAACTGAATCGCATCAGTGTCGAACTGAATCGCATCAGTGTCGAACTGAATCACATAGGTGTCGAACTGAATCAGATAGGTGTCAAACTGAATCGCATCAGTGTCGAACTGAATTACATCAGTGTCGAACTGAATCACATAGGTGTCGAGCTGAATCACATAGGTGTCGAGCTGAATCACATCAGTGTCGAACTAAATCACATCGGTGTGTCGAACTGAATCGCATCAATGTCGAGCTGAATCACATCAGTGTCGAGCTGAATCACATCAGTGTCGAGCTGAATCACATCAGTGTCGAACTGAATCACATCAATGTCGAGCTAAATCACATCAGTGTCGAGCTGAATCACATCAATGTCGAGCTGAATCACATCAGTGTCGAACTGAATCACATCAGTGTCGAACTGAATCACATCAGTGTCGAGCTGAATCACATCAGTGTCGAGCTGAATCACATCAGTGTCGAGCTGAATCACATCAGTGTCGAACTGAATCACATCAGTGTCGAGCTGAATCACATCAGTGTCGAACTGAATCACATCAGTGTCGAACTGAATCACAACAGTGTCGAACTGAATCACATCAGTGTCGAGCTGAATCACATCAGTGTCGAACTGAATCACATCAGTGTCGAGCTGAATCACATCAGTGTCGAACTGAATCACATCAGTGTCGAGCTGAATCACATCAATGTCGAGCTGAATCACATAGGTGTCGAACTGAATCACATCAGTGTCGAACTGAATCACATCAGTGTCGAACTGAATCACATCAGTGTCGAGCTGAATCACATCATTGTATAGCTGAATCACATAGGTGTCGAGCTGAATCACATCAGTGTCGAACTGAATCACATCAATGTCGAGCTGAATCACATTAGTGTCGAACTGAATCACATCAATGTCGAGCTGAATCACATCAGTGTCGAGCTGAATCACATCAGTGTATAACTGAATCACATAGGTGTCGAGCTGAATCACATCAGTGTCGAGCTGAATCGCATCAGTGTCGAACTGAATCACATCAGTGTCGAACTGAATCACATCAGTGTCGAGCTGAATCACATCAGTGTCGAACTGAATCACATCAGTGTCGAACTGAATCACATCAGTGTCGAACTGAATCACATAGGTGTCGAGCTGAATCACATCAGTGTCGAACTGAATCACATCAGTGTCGAGCTGAATCACAACAGTGTCGAACTGAATCACATCAGTGTCGAACTGAATCACATCAGTGTCGAGCTGAATCACATCAGTGTCGAACTGAATCACATCAGTGTCGAACTGAATCACATCAGTGTCGAACTGAATCACATAGGTGTCGAACTGAATCAGATAGGTGTCGATTTGAATCACATAGGTGTCGAGCTGAATCGCATCAGTGTCGAGCTGAATCACATAGGTGTCGAACTGAATCACATCAATGTCGAACTGAATCGCATCAGTGTCGAACTAAATCACATCGGTGTGTCGAACTGAATCGCATCAGTGTCGAACTAAATCACATCGGTGTGTCGAACTGAATCGCATCAGTGTCGAACTGAATCGCATCAGTGTCGAACTGAATCGCATCAGTGTCGAACTGAATCAGATAGGTGTCGAACTGAATCAGATAGGTGTCGAACTGAATCGCATCAGTGTCGAACTGAATCGCATCAGTGTCGAACTGAATCGCATCAGTGTCGAACTGAATCGCATCAGTGTCGAACTGAATCACATAGGTGTCGAGCTGAATCACATCCGTGTCGAACTGAATCAGATAGGTGTCGAACTGAATCACATCAGTGTCGAACTGAATCACATAGGTGTCGAGCTGAATCACATAGGTGTCGAGCTGAATCACATCGGTGTCGAACTGAATCTAATAGGTGTCGAACTGAATCACATAGGTGTCGAACTGAATCACATAGGTGTCGAACTGAATCAGATAGGTGTCAAACTGAATCGCATCAGTGTCGAACTGAATCACATCAGTGTCGAACTGAATCACATAGGTGTCGAGCTGAATCACATAGGTGTCGAGCTGAATCACATCGGTGTCGAACTGAATCACATAGGTGTCGAACTGAATCAGATAGGTGTCGAACTGAATCACATAGGTGTCGAGCTGAATCACATAGGTGTCGAGCTGAATCACATCAGTGTCGAACTGAATCACATCAGTGTCGAACTGAATCACATAGGTGTCGAACTGAATCAGATAGGTGTCGATTTGAATCACATAGGTGTCGAACTGAATCACATAGGTGTCGAGCTGAATCACATCAGTGTCGAGCTGGATCACATCAGTGTCGAGCTGAATCACATCAGTGTCGAGCTGAATCACATCAGTGTCGAGCTGAATCACATCAGTGTCGAACTGAATCACATCAGTGTCGAGCTGGATCACATCAGTGTCGAACTGAATCACATCAATGTCGAGCTGAATCACATCAGTGTCGAACTGGATCACATCAGTGTCGAACTGAATCACATCAGTGTCGAGCTGAATCACATCAGTGTCGAGCTGAATCACATCAGTGTCGAACTGAATCACATCAGTGTCGAGCTGGATCACATCAGTGTCGAACTGAATCACATCAGTGTCGAACTGAATCACATCAATGTCGAGCTGAATCACATCAGTGTCGAGCTGAATCACATCAGTGTCGAACTGAATCACATCAATGTCGAGCTGAATCACATCAGTGTCGAACTGAATCACATCAATGTCGAGCTGAATCACATCAGTGTATAACTGAATCACATAGGTGTCGAGCTGAATCACATCAGTGTCGAGCTGAATCGCATCAGTGTCGAACTGAATCACATCAGTGTCGAACTGAATCACATCAGTGTCGAGCTGAATCACATCAGTGTCGAACTGAATCACACCAGTGTCGAACTGAATCAGATAGGTGTCGAACTGAATCACATCAGTGTCGAACTGAATCACATAGGTGTCGAGCTGAATCACATAGGTGTCGAGCTGAATCACATCAGTGTCGAACTGAATCACATCAGTGTCGAACTGAATCACATAGGTGTCGAACTGAATCAGATAGGTGTCGATTTGAATCACATAGGTGTCGAGCTGAATCGCATAGGTGTCGAACTGAATCACATAGGTGTCGAACTGAATCAGATAGGTGTCGAACTGAATCACATCAGTGTCGAACTGAATCACATAGGTGTCGAACTGAATCAGATTGAATCGCATCAGTGTCGAACTGAATCACATCAGTGTCGAACTGAATCACATAGGTGTCGAGCTGAATCACATAGGTGTCGAGCTGAATCACATAGGTGTCGAACTGAATCACATCGGTGTCGAACTGAATCACATAGGTGTCGAACTGAATCACATCAGTGTCGAACTGACTCAGATAGGTGTCGAACTGAATCAGATAGGTGTCGAACTGAATCGCATCAGTGTCGAACTGAATCAACATCAGTGTCGAGCTGAATCACATAGGTGTCGAGCTGAATCACATCAGTGTCGAACTGAATCACATCAGTGTCGAACTGAATCACATAGGTGTCAAGCTGAATCACATCAGTGTCGAACTGAATCACATCAGTGTTGAAGTGAATGCATATTGAATCACATCAGTGTTGAGCTGAATCAATTCAGTGTCAAGCTCAGACTTAGTTGAACTGAATCAGATCAATGTTGAACTGATGAAATGAATCAGCGTTGAGCTGAATCAAATCAATGATGGATTGAATCAGCATTGAGCTGAATCAAATCAATCTAAATCAAATCAATTTCAAGCTGAATCATATTGAGTTCAATCATATCAAACTGAGTCATATCGTTGTTGAAGAGAATCATATCAGTTTTGAGCTGAACGATGTCATAGTTGAACTGAATCATGTCAATGTTGAACAGAGTCATGTCATCAATGAGCTGAATCACATCTATTTTGAGCAGAATCAAATAGAGCTGAATCATATCAGTGTTGAACTGAATCAACATTGGGTTGATGAGAGCTGCTCCACTGCTGAATGTGTGTGTGTGTGTTATGGAATCTGCTGTGCATGTGTAGTGTATGATTGTGCTGTTGTGTGTGTGTGTGTCAGCGGTGGACCTGAAGACGGGTCGGGGCTCAGTGCAGCGGGCCGCAGCTAAAGCAGACGTCACCTTCACTGTGTCGGATCAGGACTTCATGGAGGTGGTGATGGGGAAACTGAACCCACAGAAGGTGCAGCAGCTCTCACTCACACTCACACACACACACTAGCTGCGTCACAAATAACACACACTTGTGCATTTTGTCTAACTGATCTGGATTAGTGTAGACGTGCACTTTTCTACTACAGAATAGTGAATGTGTGATTTGGGACGCAGCCGCTGCTGTCGCTGACTCTGTGTCTCTCCTCAGGCCTTCTTCGCTGGTAAACTGAAAGTCAAAGGGAATATAATGCTGAGCCAGAAGCTGGAGGCCGTGCTGAAGGACCAGGCCCGACTCTGAGCTCCACAAACATCCCTGACATCTGCATTCATTCATTCATTAAAGAGAGAAGCACACTAAAACATCCCTACTTCATTTCAAACGTGACGCTGTTCTGTCTGATGGTCATATTTTGAGGAATGCTGCCACCTCCACAGTAGGAAAAGGAAACGCAGTGGAAGTCACTCAGCATTCTGCAAAGTATCTTCTTTTGCCTTCAAAGATTTTCAAATAGTTTTTTAATGTAAGTAATCAGAGCGTTACATTTTTAGGGTGAAATATCTCTTTAATACTCGACTGATGTTGAACTTCTAGAGAGAGACTAAATAACATTAATAAAATAACTACACATTAAAATCAGTGATGTCGCATGATTATTACCTCATTACTCTTCACACTCATACAGGCATGTTCATTTACAACCTTAATGCACGTCTCTTAATCACACAGAAGATATTTGGAAGAATGATGGCACTACTTGACTTCCATAGTAGGAACAAAAAGCCATAGAAGTCAGTGAGCATTCTTCAGAGTATCTTCTTTTGTGTTCAACAAACTAAAATCGGGCATTTGCTGTAAATGATGACAGAATTAAACTTGTCTAAATCTCTTCACTACTGTACTGATGTTGAACAGGATTTACAGAGAGAGACTAAACAACATCCTAAATAAAATAATCAAAAGATGATAAAATCGCAGATCTCTTCATACTCACCAGAAACCTTTGGGCTTGATCATAGAGCCGGCGCAATAAGGTGCAAGATGTGTTTGGCGTGATTTGTTGCTGTTTTCAGACCAGCGCAACAGTAATGTTCAGGTTTTGCTCCACGTTGGTTAAATAGTAACTCCATCTGCGGCACTCTGTGGACTCGTGTGTGTGTGCTGGTCTGTAGAGGAGGTGTGTTAAGGCGTAATGTTGGAGCGTTACTATTCTGAGGAACTACGATAGACTGCACCATTGACCAATTAAAAGCTGCTCTAAAGTCCAGCAGAGCGCGTTCGTTATGCACCTTAAATTCTTACACACTGCTGAATACACACAGGATGATCAGCAACACACAGATATCTTCATGCTGCGTTCACACCAGACGCGGAAGAATCGTCAAGCGCGAGTGATTTACATGTTAAGTCAATGCAAACGTGCGAATAAGCATCCTTCGGCGCCATACGCGCGAAGGACGCAAATTGCGCGAATGGCGCGATACGCGCGAATTGAGCATTTGACGCGCTTAACGCGCGAATCGCTCGAGTTCAAATATCTGAACTTCTGCGGACATTCGCGCTGCGTTAACCAATCAGGAGCTTGCTCTTGTGGGGGCATGATTGTGACGTAGCACCTGTTGTTGGTTTCCGGGGGAAATCCTCCAGCCGACATGGATTTTATTTTATCAATAAAATCCATGCTAGCAACGAAGCTAGAGTCACCGGGCAGACAGAAGCCCGGACCATGACGCGAATCCACGTCTGTTCTGAAGTGAATTTGACACGCGAATGAAGCGAGTAAACTCAAATGTTCACGCGTCTATTTACTCGCGAATAGCGCGATTTAGCCGCGCGTTCCGCGTCTGGTGTAAACGCAGCATTACAGATGAAAACAATTAAAGGATTAAAATGATCCAGAAATGATGATTTTCTACATCAATATAAACACCACTGCCTCCTGGCCTTCTTCACCTCGGGGGGCTTTATTAGTTTATTCATGACGATCTGCATCAGTATAATGTTATTATTATTAGCAGGATTATTTATTATTTGCAGATTTATATTAGTTTAATAAACACAAGTGTAGATTTGTCCAGCTGTGGGGTTTTGGAGACGTCTGCATCACCATATGGGGCATAAGAACAGGACGTGTGTTTGGATATAACTCAGTTGTTTGACCACACTTCATTATTATTGTTCATTTATTCCTTTGCTGGAGATTAGAACTGAATGTAGAAATAGTTTAGACACAAATCTTTGTGCTTAACAAAGGAGATTAAACATGTGGGCTGATGGATGTGTTCAGTGGAGTGAGTTTCCACCGTTTCCTTACTCCACCAAAGTAAAGGAGTAAAGAGTAAAAGTAAAGTAAAGAGGCTGAATGGAGGAGGCTCGTTCTTTATCCTCGCGCTGCAGATGCTCTATTTAACTGTTTTCTCTAGTGAAGCGTTCAGTTTTTACACTTACAAAGTCGCCATGTGAATAGCAAATGAGCCATGGAGCGACACAACTGACTCTTAAAGGGAATGAGAGACGAGACTCTGATTGGTTTAATGCAGGTTATGCTCTAAACACAGCCAGAACTCATTAAGAGAATAAGCACAGCCCTGTTAGACCATGCGCCGGGGTGCAGAGCGGATTTATCCATCCTTAAAAGAGCAGAAGTGGATTCAGACACGGCCTTAATGCTTTTGCACCATGAGCTTTAGACTTTGAGCCTAGATTGTTAAAATAGAGCCCTTAATGCACTTCTGTTAAACACATAAAAGAAGATATTTTGAAGAATGCTTGCATTTATTGACTTCCACAGTAGCTATGGAAGTCAACATGTGCCAGCAATCAGCATTCTTCAAAATATCTTCTTTTTTGTGTTCAAAGAAACTTGAATAGTTTTTGTTAGTACTAAAAAACTAAATAACAAAACAAAGACGTTGCATTAAGTTTATTTCCTCATTACTGTCATTTTTCTTCACACTCATATAATTACATTCATTCACTCAGTTAAAAGCTCAATGTTTAAACACACAAAAGAAGATATTTTGAAGAATGCTGGCAGTTATGGACTTCCATAGTAGGAAACAGAAATGCTGTAGAAGTAAATGAGTCCCAGAAATCAGCATTCTTCAAAATATCTTCCTTCTGTGTTCAAAGCTCAAATAGAGTTTTTAATGTAAATAATTATCATTCAAATTTGGGGGTGAACTGCCCCTTTAATACTGTACTGATTCATCTTCATTCTCCTTCAGCTTAGTCCCTTTATTAATCAGGGGTCGCCACAGCAGAATGAACCAACAACTATTCCAGCATCTGTTTTACACAGTGGATGCCCTTCCAGCTGCAACCCAGTACTGGGAAACACCCATACACACTCATTCACACACACACTCATACACTACGGCCAGTTTAGTTGATCAATTCCCCTATAGCGCATGTGGACTGTGGGGGAAACCGGAGCACCCGGAGGAAACCCACACCAACACGGGGAGAACATGCAAACTCCACACAGAAACACACACTGACCCAGCCGAGACTCGAACTAGCAACTTTCCTGCTGTGAGGTCACAGTGCTGACCACTGAGCCACCGTGCCGCCCCAACTGTACTGATGTTGGACTGAGTCTACAGAGAGAGACTAAATGACAGACTGAAGGTTGCTTTAAGTTATTTATTTCCTGATTCCACTGATGTCATGTACAGATCTCTTCATCCTCGTTATAAAATTAGATTCATTTGCGTATATATATTCACATTTGAGAGGTTAAAGGGCAGAAAGCACGATCACTACAGCGGATTCTTCATCATTATTATTATTATTATTATTATACGCTGATCATCATCATCATCATCAGACAGGAGAACACGTGACCTTCATCAGATTAAAAACTCCTGGATTAACCAATGAGAGGCGATCGACAGCAGGTAAAAGCGTAAAAAAGGAAACCTGAAGAACGCTCCTAAAAACAAACATCTGATGATTATAAATATGCTTTATATATATATATATATATATAACACAGAATCATCTTCACGGAGTCCGCTGTTCATATTTACATCATCAAATAAAAGTATCTGATCTGAGGTCAGCGAGCGACCCGCAGAAACACACAGCAGAAATATAAGGACACTTATTATGATCACTATATTGGAATCTAGAGCACGATCACAACACAGCAGAGTTTGGCTAGTTAAGGCTTCACACTCAACAACACACACGCAGCTGCTTACTCGGAGTTTCTGTCTCGTTTCTACTGCAAATATCTACAAATCCTGAAATCAAGAAGCGTTTGCTGGACAACAATACAATACAGTGCTGATTTCAGAAATAATGAGTCAGAATGAAGAGAGTTTATCATTAAAACAGGCACAATAACCTGACCATGGGGGAAGAGGAATACAGAGGAACAGGAGTATTTCCCTCACTCCACTGTCAGATTATTCTGCTTGTTTTGAATCAAATCTCTCTTCATTTTGACTCCTTATTTCTGAAAATAAATCAGTCTTGTGTTCATGTCCAGCAAATGCTTCTTGATTTGAGAATATTTAGACATTTAAAAACTCACAGTAAGGAGAGCGTTGTGTTGCAGTGAATGATTGATGGATGAATATGTGTGTATATATGTAGATTTAAATATGATGATGAGGTGTGCTTGTTGGGCGGGGCTACAGCAGGACCGCCTGTGATTGGCCGATCCATGCGTGTGTTTTGTCTGGTATTGCTCGCTCTACATGTGCAAAAGCCGTCCTGAATGTGTGCTACATGATGAACCTGACGTCGTTCCTGGCGCCGGTGCCGCTCAGAGCGTCTGGAAGCACACGCAACTTCATGGTCCCGTCGGCGCCGCAGGAGAACAGCTGATTGGCTGGAGCCGCTTCGATCTGCATCACGCCCGTGCCCAGGTTCCGGAAGAGCGACTGACGCGAGTGTTCATTGATGAAGCTGTGCAGGAGACTCTGTGTGTTCATGCTCCACACCTGACACACACACACACACACACACACACACACACACATTAATGCTTGTTATTCAGACAGCTGATATGCAGCACTGATGCGTGACTATAGAAACTGTATTATGTTAATAAAAAAAATAATAAAAAAACAGCACAGTATCGGGATCGGATCTGTATCGGTCGATACTCAGAATTTTGTTATCGAGATCGGATCTGTATCGGTCGATACTCAGACTTTTGGCATCGGGATCGGATCTGTATCGGTCGATACTCAGACTTTTGGCATCGGGATCGGATCTGTATCGGTCGATACTCAGACTTTTGGCATCGGGATCGGATCTGTATCGGTCGATACTCAGAATTTTGGTATCGGGATCGGATCTGTATCGGTCGATACTCAGTATTTTGGCATCGGGATCGGATCTGTATCGGTCGATACTCAGTATTTTGGCATCGGGATCGGATCTGTATCGGTCGATACTCAGAATTTTGGTATCGGGATCGGATCTGTATCGGTCGATACTCAGAATTTTGGTATCGGGATCGGATCTGTATCGGTCGATACTCAGTATTTTGGTATCGGGATCGGATCTGTATCGGTCGATACTCAGTATTTTGGTATCGGGATCGGATCTGTATCGGTCGATACTCAGTATTTTGGCATCGGGATAGGATCTGTATCGGTCGATACTCAGACTTTTGGCATCGGGATCGGATCTGTATCGGTCGATACTCAGAATTTTGGTATCGAGATCGGATCTGTATCGGTCGATACTCAGTATTTTGGCATCGGGATCGGATCTGTATCGGTCGATACTCAGAATTTTGGTATCGAGATCGGATCTGTATCGGTCGATACTCAGAATTTTGGTATCGGGATCGGATGTGTATCGGTCGATACTCATAATTTTGGCATCGGGATCGGATCTGTATCGGTCGATACTCAGAATGTTGGTATCGGGATCGGATCTGTATCGGTCGATACTCAGAATTTTGGTATCGGGATCGGATCTGTATCGGTCGATACTCAGAATTTTGGTATCGGGATCGGATCCGTCCAAAACAAATGGTATCGGTGCATCCCTAGTTTCTTCACTCTTCTTTGTCCTTTATGTATTATAGAAGTATTGGATCAGGTTCGGTATCGGCAGATACTCAAAATCAAATGACTTGGAATCAATGGCAAAAAGACCTGATCAGGACATGCCTAACATCATTATAATAACAATCATTATACAGACGTAATCACAAATCCATCAGTAACTCTATATAATCTCAATGATTCTGCTTATACTGCCATTCCCACAGCGACAGCCACAGTTCACTGTTAATGCACTTTAGCTGTGGGTGTATCTGTGTGAAAATAACAGCACACCTCAGATTAATAACTCAGGGTGTACTCACACTATGTACAGTTGCCTTGAATCATGCTGAAGCACACTTGTCCCCCCTCCCCTCTCCCCCAACAGCCTGCACTCACATTGCATTCGAGCCGGAGCACTCTTACATCATCGATGATGCGCTGTTCAGTTTAACAGAAGAGAAGCGCTCTCGCTCAGCACAGTGGACATTTCTGTAGTTATATCATGTTAGTCCTCTGGGCTGCAGTGACACACAGTCAATTCTTCTGACGCTCATAAGTGTTGATGATGTCCTGGTGCTGCAGGTATGAGGAGGTCTGCTGAAGGTGCAGCTGTGGTGCAGTGAGGGGTTTGGGTCTTTAATAAACTACCACAAACAGTCTCTTAAAGTGGCGGCGCATCTTCACTCACACTACAAGCGTACCGCACCAAAGCCTAAGTGAACCGTGCTCTGGCACACCTCTTCCAACTGGGTCAGGGCCGGCCAACTGTAGCGTGCCTGAGCCCGAATCCGAGCACTCACTTCTCAAACGAATTGTAAAACGGCGCCTGGGCATGGTTCAGATAGCATAGTGTGTGTGCACCCTCAGTTATTGAAGTAATAGTAGAGTCATGCAGTAACTGTAATAGTAAAGCAGTAATATAAAGGTGGTGCTGACCTTAATGTTGCCCTCCGCTGACCCGCTGATGAAGCAGCTCTCGCTGGAGTCCACCGCCAGAGCTTTGACTGGAGAATCGTGCGCCTGGAAACTCTGCCGCTGCAGCTTCACACTGAGATCCAGCAGAGTGATGAAGCCCCGCCGGCCCCCGCTCAGCAACAGCTGCTGCTTACAGGCCAGAGCCAGAGCCGTGGAGCCCGAGTCATGACACACGAAACCTGAGAGACACACACACACACACACACACACACACACACACACACACACACACACACACACACACACACCACACACCACACACACACACACACACACACACACACACACACACACACACACACACAGGTGAGTGTGAATCTGAGCCCTAAACTCTGCTCTGTTCTCTTCACTCTGATAATCTACTGAATGACTGAAACTGAACATATTAAACGTCCTCTGACAGCTGCTCACTAAACAACTGAACTCAATATGGACCACTAATGAAGCCCAGTAAACCTACACTGAACGCACAGCCGATTGAACAACAGCATCAACACAACAACTGATGTAAAAATGAGTGTGTTTAAGTGTGTGTAGGACTCACCGTGGACCAGACTGTAGGCTGGAGTGACCAGTGTATCCCACAAACACACGTTCCTGAGACACAACAGAAGAAGAGCATCATGTGTATCAGTGAACAGCGTCTGTAACACTACTGCAGATGATCAGAGAGTGCTGGTGTTCATTTCATGCAGCTCAGCTGAACACAAACAGCGATACTTCATGTGAAAGCTGAACACACGAGCTGAGCTCCACTTTGATCAGGACAGGAGATCTCTAGTGGAGGTCTAGAACATCTGACAGCCTCAAACTATCTCAACACTGAGAGAATCACCGCTACACACACACACACTGAGCGTCCTGAGGGCTGTGTGTGTGTGTGTGAGATCTTCATCACCGCTGTGGTGTGTGTGCTGTGTGAGTTGTCCAGCCGCTGAGTGTGTGTTTGTGTGTGTATACCTGTTGTCAGTGGACAGGCCTGCGGTGGCGATGAGAGATGAGGAGCCCACAAACACAAAGTCATTGGCCGTCTTATTGTGACACTGAAGCGTCTGGAGGTACAGGAGAGGAAGAAGAGGAAGAGGAGAATTAAAGCTTCTGCTTGCACATAATAATACTGGACACACTAGAACACAGGTGTCAAAGCCAGTTCCTGGAGGGCCGCAGCTCTGCACAGTTTAGTTCCAACCCTAATTAAACACACCTGATCAAACTAATTGAGTGCTTTAGGCTTGTTTGATACCTACAGATAGGTGTGTTGAAGCAGGGCTGGAGCTAAACTCTGCAGGGCTCCGGCCCTCCAGGAATTGACTTTGACACCCCTGCACTATAATAAAGAGAGTCCTGACAGCAAATCAGCACTGAACACAGCTATGGCTACTGATGCTGGTGATTGGGTTATTCTAGCGCTTCATCATTTAACTGCTGCTTTGACACTGTGGACCAGCACATTTTAATCTCTGGTCTGGAGCACTGGGTGGGCATCAAGGGCATAACACTGAAAGGGTTCAGGTCCTCTATGAAAGGCCGGACTTTCTTTTTCCGTGTCCTCATCGGTTCCTCTCTCTTTTGGGGTTCTGCAGGGCTCGATTTAAGGTCGTCTCCTAAATCTGCTCCCCCTTGGCTCAATAATCAGGAAGTATGGCTTGCCATTCCATTGTTATGCAGATGACAGTCAGATCTAGTGGTGTAACGGATCACACATCTGCAGTTCGGATCACACTACAGTTTTTTTTAGTCTTGGATCGGACCATTTTTCAGGATCAGCAAAAATGTTAGGAGACAAATGTCATTTGCTTTCCATTTAAATAAAAATATTCCTGCAGAAAACACTGCTTTAACAAACAGAACTCAGAACCTGTAATGTTAATAACAATAAACACCAAGAAAGCAGCAGCTGAAGAGAGAGACGTGTTCAATATGAAATCTGATCTGTGCTGCTGCTGATAATGCTGAATATAGAAATCTAACATCTACATCAGATCATATTCATCTTCAATTAATGATTCAACAATTCACACATAACTTCATGTTTTATTATACTGCAGGTGGATTATTATGGAAAATCTATTCAGTGACATCATTTTGATGGTGGTTTGTCGCCATCTGTTGGTTACTCAATGTAATTGCTTTCAGCAGCGTCAAACATTCAGCAGCGTCATGTTTCATTAAACGCTGATTTTAATCTTCACCATAAACATCAGTGTTCATATCTGAACTATACACTGTTCTCCCAGCACTTCTGTGTTATTTAATGGTTTGTAACTCACTGAAACTGTAAAAACTGAATCTCTCTCTGCAGATCTGAATGCAGCGCAGTGAAGGATTAATAAACATATGCAAATCATTATCATTTATCGTTCATGTTGCGCGGGTTTGAACTGAGATCACGATCTTTTAATGATTAATTGTGCAGCTTTACACTGAATGCATTAATGCAGGCTAAACAAGCAGTGACAGAAAACACCTCAAATTAATAGCCTGAGAAAGCATTTAGGAAGGCCCCAGCACAACTTTGTCCTTCATCATTATATCTTACAGGTAGGGCTGGGCGATTTTTTTGATTATTCGAATTTACAGTTTTAAGTTTTTTTTTTTAATCAAATTGAGGAATCGCGATTTTCTAAATAAAAATATTAAAGCAGCTTTTCCACTATCATGCCAAACCGTTCTAAACTGTTGGACAACCGTGCTGAATTGTGCTGACAGATTCTGTGTGTTGACGTCGCGGCTCTGTTGATGAGCTACCACAGCTGGCTCAGCGCAATCGCACTACCCTATTGTCGCGAGGTGCGATGCGGCGCCAGGCGAAAGTATAAATCCAGCTTAACACTCAGGGCCAGCGCGTCCATAGAGGCGACCTAAGCAGAATAGTGAGCGAGAACCCCCCGGTCCACTTTTATCCGCGACACCCACCCCCTCCCGGTCCTCTTTCATCCTCAAACCGGTAAGTTTCTATTTCACTTTCGGGTTGAGGGCGGCGTGAATGCTGTTCGCCTAGAGCGCCAGTTCAGCTTGCTCCGGCCCTGATGACACTATATACATTACACAAAATAATAAAATAGGCTAAAAGTTTTATTGGTGGCTAGAGCTTAATTAATTTGATTGACATATAGGCAATGAGACCTTTACTTCGCCTGACTGAGCGTGAGTTTATTGCATGCTTCGCTGTATCCAGTAGCACAGATCGCTCTGATCTGGGTGAGAACTTTACCAGCGACTTCATGCACTGCTGAAAGCCTTTATTCCTGCTACGCATCGAATCAACAACAACATATCCATGGAACACGAACTTGCAGACTCTTTGAACAACGAGGAAATAATTGCACCTAATTCAAAGCCCAGACGTCTGGTTTTGTATTTTATACCTGCGCACCACCTGAAGGACGGTTACGGCGTGTTGTGAATGTCGGCAGTCACCGCAGAAAGTCAAATCTTTCTTTAATTTGGACTTTTGCTTGAAAGCTTTACGGAGTGGCACAGTAGCTGTCCAAGGTACTGTATCTATGAATTAAATCATAACCCATATATGCACCAATAAACAAGTCAAATGAATGAATAAATAAAATAAATATGGATTCTTAAATGTCGGTGTTGTTTTTACTCCAAAAAATATCAACACGTTTTGACAAATGTTTTATAAAAATAAACTGAGCAATTTCCAACATTTCAGCTATAGGCTGTTATAGGATTCAGTTCAATATAAGATAGACATTTAAATATAGATAGATATGTAACAGGTTTCTGTGGGGGTTTTTTGTTGTTCACGGTGATCTGTAATATATACTGGGTGGTGGAGCAACACACAAATATTTTCTAAAACCTCAAGCAGGAATTTGTCTATAGGAATGTAATAGGCTACACCTTGTTGACCAATTTGTGTATGTATGGCCATTAAAAATACATGTTCCTTAACCAGATGCTTTTTCAAGTTACTTATAAAGAGATTGTTACTTCAGTCATGTTGTTGTAATGTTTTAAGTTGACTATAGTTACACAGTAAAAAATAAATAAATAAATAAATAAATAAATAATCGAAATCGTGAATCGGTCAAACTTTATGAAAAAATCTAGATTTTTTTTTTGCCATATGGCCCAGCCCTACTTACAGGGAAGCCAAAATGCTTTCATGCACGCGATTTGACTGACGTGGGAGGCGATCTCTCTGCAATGGTTATAAATGTTGGATTAACCGACAAGTTCAAAGTAAATTATTAATCCGCAGGTTATGTGCGTTCCGAACCGCGAGTTGTGATCCGTACGGATCACGGATCAACAGTCTGTTTCACCCATGTGCCACTTAAGAAAAATGACTCTGTCAACCGTCTTAGTAATATGAAGACTTGGATGGCTTTTAATTTTTAAAGTTTTAATGAAAACAAAACAGAAGTAATAGGTTTGAAGGTACCGTTGGGAATCCTCTATAACAGTGCTTCTCAAACTTTTGTACCACCTCAAAAAAATAGTTTCTCCATGTACCACCATAATGAGCAGTACTGAAATACAGTAGTGTAGTAAGTCTAATTAAGCAGCTACAGCACTGCACAGTTCAAAAACATGGCTGATTAATTCTTATTATTATGAATATTTATTATTGTCAGCCACTTTAAACATTATTAATAGTTTGAACATTAACACTGTACTGTGCTCACAGGTAAAAATGCATAAAACGTCAACGTTTAAATTAAAATGAGCTTCTAAAAGTTAATGGAAAATGACACTGCTCTTAAAAAAGAAAAAGAAAACTGCTGTACTACAATGTAAAGTATTATCATGAAGTAGCCTATTCAGCAAAACCTGCACATGTTCACTGGACCTCATAAATACAGCCTATACTGTATGTCATCATATTCATATATAAACTCTTTTTGATCAATTTTGAAATAGATGATGCATGTATACATGACTTATTTGTCTATCTTTGAAATCTAAACATTAGCTTGTATTTTAGATATATGAACTGGATTTACATATTTAAATTAGATATTAGATCTGCTTACTGCACGTTAGAGTAGGCAAAGTGATACACCTATACCTGTCAACATTGGGATATAAAAATACAGGATACGCCCACAACAACCGTTACGAATATGGGGAGGAAATTAGCCTCACATGATAGAATACATAACAAACAGTAGAACATTGAAAATAAAATAAAAGGTTGAGCTTATTAACATTAATGTACTGATCACATCTGTGTTATCGTATGCGTCAGAGGGTTGAAAGTGTGTTAATTTTATTACTTTAATTATTCAGCGGTTCCTCCGCGTACCACTAGAAGGAAGCCTGCGTACCACTAGTGCTACACGTACCACAGTTTGAGAACCACTGCTCTATTCAATATGGACTCGTGAGCTCAGCATATTAAGCAGTCACTAATTTAGGGGTGAAATTTGACTCAGATTTTACATTTGACACTCAGATTAGAGCAATAGTTAAATCTAGCTTTTTTTCAATTAAGACAATTAGCAAAAATAAAGCAATATACACTAGGGGTGTCAAAATTAATTGTTTCTTCAGTGCACTGCGATGCAGATGGGGACAATTCAGTATTGGTTCAGTAATAATCATATCCGGTTATTATGCACTGACGTCCTTTATCTGATATGCATGATGTTGCGGTAGAATACTATGGCGGAGGAGGTGAGGGTGAGTAAATAAAACACTCCTACTACTTAAAAAGCAGATAATTGTGCACGATTCACAGCTTGTGAGTGTGCTGGACAGTCTTTCACTGTCACTGAGGAATGGTACAGCACGAGCCGCTATTTCACTACTAGGGAGAAATGCTGTAAAACTCCATCATTGCCTCTCTCTCTCTCTAACTTTGGACATTTGACCCGCTGGCGTGTTCGTGAGGTAACTTTTCCTCTCCTCTGTTAAAGCGATTCTTGTGGATCCAGATATGAGCGTGCCTCTGGTGCGAGTTTTCTCCACCGCGTCTATTACACATTACCTGTGATAACCGCGTATTATGCGCATATAGACTGTAACCGCACTCATCGGTGAACATCGCTTTCATTTCTAAAGCCAAGCGCAGCCCTTTCTGTTGAGCGGGTGAAGACAATGACCAATCTTAGGGGTGTAAGACCTCGCTTGACAGCGCTCAAAAAGCAAGCGGGATCATATTTACATGAGTTTATTTGCTATAAATGCTCATGCTGTCTTCTGTGCATGTGTTGAAGTTTTGTCTAAAACTGAGCAGGTCAAATTAAAGCTACACTACATATATCTGCTTGTATTAAAGGACAAAATTGTTTCACAAATAGTATATAAATATTAATATATTTAAAGATTTTAATACAATATTTAAAATCTAATTATGTATGGAAAGCATCATCAGTGCACCGTGATATTGAATTGAAGCGAATCGATGGCATGACAATCGTAACCGAACCAAACCGTGAGACCAGTGTAGGTTCACACCCTAATATCTACCAAAACAACAGTTTGAGGCAGTGATCTATGCTTTTGTGAGCACTAGGTTAGATTACTGTAACGCACTGTACATGGGAGCAGCAGGTCAGCTATTGCCTGTTTGCAAAATGCTGCAGCACGCCTGTTAACTGGTACTCACAAACATGAGCACATTTCCCCTGTGTTAGCGTCGCTTCATTGGCTGTCAGTTCATTTAACATACAGTTTAAGATTCTTTTATTTGTTGTTAAATCTCTAAATGGTCTTGCTGCACCTTTTATCTCTGAGCTGTACACCCTTATAAGCCCACTGGTTCTCTCAGGTCAGCTGATCAGCTTCTCCTGATGTGCCAAAAACAAAGTGTAAGCTTAGAGGGGATTGTGCTTTCGCTGTGGCGGGTCCCAGACTTTAGAATGATCTGCCTCTGCCCATATACAGGCCTCTTCTGAGTTCTCATTTAAATCAGCTCTTAACACTCTTTCATTTGACACCTGCTCCTAATACCTGCTTATTTTAGTTTATGCATCTTTTTAGGTAGTTTAGCTATATTTTATCTTGTATCGTATATTATGCTTATTTTATTGTATATTTTCTGTACAGCACACACAATAAAACTAAAAGCACGCACACACAGGTGTTGAAGTAACCTACCAGATAGGGTTTGGGTGCATTTCCTGAGGTGCTGGTCTGCCAGAGACTGAGCGCTCCATCTCCATCCACAATCCCGAACTATAACACACGCAAAACACACACAACACATACACGCACACACATAAGTTGGTTTTTGTTATGTATGAGGTGTACACAAGTGTAAATGTATTCTCCACAGTGAACGCCCTCATCATATCCCCTCCGCTAAACCCAGCCCTGTGTGCAGGTTTACCCTCTAAAACAACCCATTCTGGAGCATTTAGGAAAAGTCACCAAAGTCTCCAGTGATATCTGTGACACACCTAAGACATTATACAAGTGTGTGTCCTGGTATATCAGAAACACATGAACACACACACACACACACACAAAGTCTGCTGCTGTCCGCCATTATGGCTCCAGTGACGCACCTTGTTGCCCTGGTAGTTGAAGCGTATGCGGGTGACGCGGGAGTTCCCGGGGCTCCTGTAGCAGGTGATCTGCTGAGAGTGACCCCACTCAAACATGCGCACGCTGCCGTCCTGCGCGCCTGTCAGATCTGCACACACACACACCAGCACTCAATGGGTTTATAATACACACACACACACACACACGCACACAGACATTTCACTTTCCAGTAATCCTGCACTGGTGCTTCTGCTGAACCGTCACGCCATTATAAACTCACACGTGTAACATCTGCATTCTGTATGACCTTCACTGCTGACTGAGATACTATACAAACACACCAGACAGCCAGCTCTGCATTACACTGCACTGTTGCTGCGTCATGTCTTTAAAATGTGAGCATTTATTTTACTGCAGCATTTTCAAATGGAGGTCACTGCAATAATAATGCTGTTCTTATGTAGAGTTCTCGTCTTGTTTCAAGTCCAAATATCAAAAGATTCTTAAAAATCAAGTCAAAATGAAGTGAGTTTTTCCTTAAAACAGGCTAAATAATCTGACAATGGGGTGAGGGAAATCATTTTATCTCAAAATGGAAATGATGTTACTTCATTCACCCCAAAGTCAGGTTATTCTGCTTGTTTTAAGGAAAAACTCACTTCAATTTGGACTCATTTCTGAAAACAAGACTATATTTTTGACTTTTGACTAGAAAATGCTTCTTGATTTCAGAATTTCTATATGATTGGACTAGAAACAAGACAAAAAAAGTGAGAAAAGCTACGCTTAAATAAGTCTTATTTAACTAATTATATTTTAATTAAAAAAGTACATGATCTATGCTGCAAAAGAAACCTTATGAAATTAAAAATATCCACTCAAACCTTTAAAGATTATCATGTTAATAAACTCTTGCCATGCATAAAGCTTATTACACAATAATATCAATCTGTGCCAAATGTTTAAACTGAAATATACACGACTTAAATGTACAGCCAACAGAAATATCACGCTCTATAAATACTGCATGAAAACACCACTATCAGAACTGATCTGAACATTATCTGATGTGCTTTTAGAGCTGTTCGCATCATTTCCTGTTTATTACTGTGGAGCTGCAAAAATGCTGTAAAATGTCAAAATAAAAATGTCAAGCTTTCTGAATATTTCTCCACCCTCAGAGACGATTGTCATTAATAATCTTGCATGTGCACAGAGTACAGTGTGTGTCTGCTGTGAGTGTGTGTGACGTACAGTAGGGCAGTGTGGGATGTGATGTCATCCTCCTCACGTTGTTGATGTTGCGCTTGATGAGCTGTGAACACACACACACACACACACATACATACATAAATACATACATACATACACACACTGTTACAGTATGATGAGGCAAAGACGTTCCAGATTATCCAAATATGGAGCCCAAACTGTTGTGTTTCTGGTGTGATGCATGGGGCTGGTTTATACTTCTGCATGGAGTGATCGAAGTGACCCACAGTGCCTGCCTTGTGTGCAGTCCTGCATTTATAGTTCTTAATGCTGTTTGTGTTGCTCTGCAGTAACACTTCTGAAACACTAGCTGGCAGTAGGTTTTTATGTTCCTGTGTGTCGAGTTTTATTTTTTCTGAACACTACAAGTAGCTCAAACTCGCGCATTCAGAGGCGGAAAACCGGTGGACGTGCAACAACTTTAATCATGAGGTAAACACAACACAACAGTCTCCATCTGGAGCTCCTCCACAGGGCTCCACACTGGTAAACACTCATTGCTCTTGTATATCATTCACATATTATATACATTATAATGTGAACAGCACCTGCGCTTATGTTAGTCTGTTTTTATTATTCCCAAGGTCTCCATAATCCTGGACCAGGCCGTATCCTGAGCTGATGCTGTGGTGGTCATGGAGGAGTGGAGAGCGTGAGACTGATCACTGTAAGACCCCAGTGACAGACGAGTCCTCGCATTGATCCTGAAGGGCCAGCCTGATCACCAGCCGGTGACCTCTCACACCTGCAGCTTCTCCATGATGGACTCTCCAGCCTCCGGCGCCTAGACTGCAGCTCTGCACAAGACGTTTGGCCAGAGGAGAAATGGTGGAGCCCAACTGAGCCTGGTGTCTCTCCAGGTTTCTCTCCTTCACTTTGGTCAATTGGTGAAGTTTGTTCCTCCACTGTCTCCACTGTCCTGCTTGGTTTGAGTCTTGTGGAGCTGCGCATGGATGGATTTGCTCTTCAGTGTTTAGACTCTCAGCAGTGAAGATTAAACCCACACTGAACTGAACTGAACTGAACTTCAGCTCTGAACACTGGACTGACACAGCTTCAATCTACTATAGTCTTCTATGTGAAGCTGCTTTGACACAATCCACAGTGTAAAAGTGCTAGAGAAATAAAGATGAATTGAACTGTAGTTCAGTATTTGGACCGTCTCTGGGACAGAAGCAGCTTCATGAATGCTAAAGTTTTAGATAAAAGTGAAAGCATCAACATAAAGCCTGACCTCCTCCATGTTCACAGCCGTTTACAGCTCACCTCTTTCCTAATGATGGCAGAATGTACTGATATGTTGAAGCAGATGTGTGAACGTCTGTGCCTGTGTGAACAGCAGATTTTTGATCATACCGGTAAAGTGGTTCTGGATATTTTCCAATATTTACCAGCATCAGTGTGAGAAAGGGACTAACGGTGGGAGCCCAGGCTTTTTCTTACCGTGCGCCTCAATTATGGAGTTATCAGGAATGCTGGATTGTTTTAAGAAGCTTCTTAAGACGCATCTTGTTAGCGAAGCATTTCATCTGTGATCATCACTGCCACTATTATGCCTTGTGCTTATTTCTGGTTGTATTGATCATCGCGGTGTGACTTTCGGCTTTTTACTGGGATTTTATGCAATTCCCTGCATTTGTTATTGTTTGCTGTTGTACATCGTAGTGCTTGAGTTTAAAAGTGCATCATAAATAAAACGTATTATTATTATAATGAATAAGTGTTGCTGCTCACCACGGCGGCTCCTCTGCCCGTCTGCAGGCCACCCAGCCAGGGCATGTTGATGGGCGTCCCGGGACTGCTGTGTGTGTACGGTGTTGTGCCATGCAGAGTGTTGAAGTCATCACGAGCGTGAACCACCAGGAAATCATCAGTCCTGTCACACACACACACACTTGTACAGTTATCTTTATGGTCTCTCTCCCCACAGCTGTAGTGATGTTCGTAGTGTTCAGACTGTATATCCTCTAAACTCGACCCTCACACACACACACACTCTGCACTTCATCTCCACACTCCTTCATTCTGTCTGATTGATCAGCTCATTTCCTCATGGAGACCAAAATAATCAACATTTACTGCTGTTGCTGTATGCGTGGGGACATTTAGTGCTCAT
>LR812526.1:574027-646226 GCA_903798195.1 Danio kyathit | reverse complement strand
TGGTTTATCATTCAGTTCAAAATTGAGTGTTTTTCAACGTGAATGGACCTCAGCTGTGGTTTTATTACATTGTTTAAAACACATTGAGCATCTGAATCACTTTAGAGACACAAACATCAATAATCAGCGTCTCTATCTCAACAGTGGTTAGAGATTTGTATTTTTTTGGCTGCAGTGTCTGCTTACATTCATCCATAGTTCCCAGCATGCACTGTAGGAAAAAAAAACTCACCATAGTTGAGAAGCAAACGCTGATTCATTATGTCTGTGTGTTTTGAGTGTTTCAGATGTTCAATGTGTTTTATGAGCTGATAAAAGTATTGCTGAGTTCTATTTTCTTGATGCAGTGCAGATATAAACTTTGACGAAAATAACTTACCTTGATCAGTTATATGATGCTGTGCGCTTGTAAGAAGACAGCCGTGTCATCATTCATTTGCATATGCATATGCCACCACACGATTGGCTCTCATCCATTCTCACAATGGAGAGCAAGCACAACAATTGCAGGAGGAGAGGGGGTGAGACAGCAGACAACAATCTTCTGCTAAATCCCAATGTCATCTTGTAACGCTATACAGAGGATGAGGCCTAGGATCTACTCCCAGTGCATGTCTGCCGCTGCAAGCTTATTTCGTCCCTGGGTGGGCTCGAACCACCAACCTTTCAGTTAACAGCCGAACCCACTAACCGATTGAGCCTGAGAGACTTGCAGAAAGTTATCCTACAGAGGTAGAAACGCTGAAGTTTGTCTCAAAGGGTCTGCTTAATGAATACAAATGAACAGTCAACTGAAAGCTCCTGGAAAGAGAGAGGGAAAGGTAATAGTAACACCCAACGTGGGGCTCAAACCCACGACACTGAGATTAAGAGTCTCATGCTCTACCGACTGAGCTAGCGGGGCTGCTGCAGAAGCTCTTTCAAGGCTAGTCCCTGTTTCCAGCAATACCTTCATTATCAGTGTAAAGTTTTGATAGTGTTTTTAAGCCAACCGGAATAAAAAAATGGCCAATACATGTAGCGGACAACAATCTTCTGCTAAATCCTGATGTCATCTTGTAACGCTATACAGGGAACGTGGCCTAGGATCTACGCCCAGTGCACGTGTTAGCCGTTGCAAGTGGGCGAAAAGTTTATTTCGTCCCTGGGTGGCCTCGAACCACCAACCTTTCGGTTAACAGCTGAAAGCGCTAACCAATTGCACCAAAGCTGGAAGCTGGCGAATAACAGTCTGTTACGGAGGAGGAAGAGAGGGAAGAAGGGGGAAGAAAGGGAGGAGAGGAAAAAAAAGAAGAAAAAGGGAAAAAAGAGAAGAAAAAGAGAAAAAAGGGAAAGAAAAAGAAGAAAAAGGGGCGAAAGAGGAAAATGTTTGCTTTTATGGCCAAAAGTTTTAAACTTTAATTATAGTTTGTATTTTTTTTATTTAGTTTTTAATAATTTATTTACAGGTAAAAGAGTTAATCGGTACTATTAATATTTGATTGATGCTATTTACTACGTTTTTATACGTATTTTATTAGCTTTTAAAAAAATTGTTTTTAAGTACATTTCTGCTCCAAGTATTTTACTTGAATTATACTACAGCAAAACACAACCAACTCAAAAAAAAAAAATACAAGCAGAGAAACAGTTAAAATGACCAAACATTTATTTAAAATTTGTCATAGCCGATTATTTACATTTACAATATAATAGCTCAACAGAAGTGCAAACAAGTACAAAAGAAGAGAGAAAAAAACTACACACATAAATAAAGCAATCTACATAAATATATGTTTCTTGGAATAAATAAAAATAAGACAAAATATGCAAATGAATTTAACAAAAATAAATAAACACACAAAATGAAAGAAGCAGAGACAACTTAAATTCTAAAATAAATGATAAAATTGAATAAATTACAAATTTACTTTTTTATTATAATTTAAAGTAAAAAAAAAAACTACAAGTAAAACAAAAGACCCCTGAAAATATTTAAATTGTCAGTTAAAAATCAACACTTGAGGAAGTGTCCAGGTCTTGTGGAACATTTTTATTAGTTTTCTCCTTTTTTAATTCTTTCCAACCACTGCTCCTTCGGCAATGCCTCTACAGAGAGGCAGTATATAATGCCCTTGTACTGGCTGTGTCCAGTCTCCGCTGTTCTAAACTGCCCACATTTCTTACATGTATTATGCTGGACTTTGCGGGTCAGTTTATGAACAGGAGCGGCAGCAGAACTAGGGGCGGATGGAATGGCAGGAGGGGCAGAAGGGAGGCCAAACCCAAGAGCCGGTGGAGCAGAAACCAGCAGGGACCCCTGTGGGGCCACTGGCATCAGCATGACCAGTTGAGTCCCTGGTGGTGGAGCAGGAAAAAGTTGCCGTTGTGCTTGCTGGATCTGAGCTGGTTGCAAAACTGATGGAGCTGACAAAATTGTCCTTTTCCTTTTTAGTTTAGCCTGGCCCACAGTGCTACTGGGCAAGTGGTACTGGTGAGCCGGGCCTGGCTGAGGTGGTGGAGATGGGGGGCGCACATTGGCAGGCAATAGGGGGTCAACCGCCACAGACAAGCGGCTTGGCAGTTGCAGCTCCTGCATTACAACTGCTGTGTCCTGCTTTTTAACTTTTTTATTATGAGATCCCATCTCGTCACTGTGCCGGTCCCCTTCTTTTTGGGTGTCCTGTGAATGGCACAGAGCCTGACAAAAATGGTCTCGACCAAGCGACAGCAATCTGGACACTGTGCAAGTGGAGCAGAGGTGGTCAGGGCATGCCTCTTCATACTCTCCACTCCTGGGGTAAACTCCTGCCTCTTCTTTGGAGACCTGAACCTCCCGGTGTCCAGCTTTGCTTGATGCCTGGCTGCAAACACCACCCTCTGCTTGTCATAGTCCAGCAGGTTCTGCCAAAGAGCAACAATATTGCTCACCTAAGCAGAAAAAGTATATATATATATATATATTAATTATATATATATATATATATATATATATATATATATATATATATATATATATATATATATATATATATATTAAGTATATACATAATAATGCTACAAAGACATTCAATAATATCTAGACTTCTGTATTTGCCACTCACCGCATGGTTGGCTTTGGTGATGCAAATAATAAAAAATAAAAATAAATAACAATGAAAACCCCCAAACCAAAAGTATTATGCACATAATTAAGTGTAAGACATACCGGTGTATTGGGCAGGAGGCCTGAATGTTGGTATAAAAGCCCGACCAAACACCTTCAGGCTGTTGGTGTTGACACAGTGGGCCATATCCCCGGAGTACGTGAGAAGGGATGCTGGCTTGCTGGTCACAGCCGCAGTCCCTCGATCCTGGTTCCACCTGTTCAGGCCTTCCAGGAGGTAAAGTTGAAAATTCAGTGCATTGGCACTGGTTCCTAGCAGAAAAAAAGCTAATTAATATAAATGCACACTTTTCTACATTTGAAAAATTGTCTAAAAGTTCATACATGTGAGATACCAACCTGGAATGAACCTGTTCAGGTGGCAGTGAAAAGACTCCAAGGATGTGGACCCTCTAGCGCACCGATATTTTGTCAAGATGACTCCAGACTTTGTGGTGGTGCCTACCTCTGTATAGAGTGGCACTCCAGGCACATCCTGGATGCATCTGACATGACGTTTCTGAACACGCCAGATGTGCTCCATGCGCACCTCGTCCATTAAGGGCACACCCATAAGGTCCCTCCCATTTGCTCCTCCGAGTTCCTGCAGCAGCCTCTCTATCAGGCATATGGTGTCTTCCTCGCCACACGTCCTCCTGCGGCAGTAACGGCTGAGATCCTTTTTGGTGATGCTTCTGTCCACCATGTCATCACTTATAGATGGCACACCCTCCTGCATCAGCTGTTTTTTTTAGCCTGCCGCAACAGGCTGAGATCTCCTGCATCCCACTCAAAGATACAGGCGGACAGGCATCCCATAAAGGTGGGGTATAGGGGATGGGCATCAGTGGTGCAGCCCACAGCCAGCCGCCTCATAAAATGCCAGATGTCCAGCCTTATATGAAGATCTGGCCATTCTCCAAACCTATTCTGCAGCTTGCTGGTCGCTCCCTCATTTATGCAGCAGCCACAGTCCACATAGAGCAGCACTGGGGGTGGAACAGCTGCCTGGCGGTACCGCTCCATGACACCAGCCACCATTCTGTCCAGGCCTGGCCCCTCTTGCACTGTCAGGACACTGGTCAGAATCTGGCCAATCTCATTACTAATGGAGGTCACCCAGAGTGCTGTCCCCCGTCCATGACCAGCCAGCTTCTTTGTGATCTGGAATTTATAAATGTAGCAAAGCATTTATGTTAGAATTTTATCACAGACAACAATAATAATATGGCAATAATATAGTATTAAAAAACATTCAAGCCTAATACAGAGTCAGTGATGCATTACCTGTTTGGTAGAATCCATCTTTAATATAGTCCCAAAGATGGATGTGATGCTGGCTTTAATGTGGTCTAGCCTGGAGAGGATGTCCCTGCCATACACTGAGAGTAGCCAACGACTGGTGGGGATGTCGATGGGCTCTGGAGGCTCCTGGCAGGCCACGGGAAAGAGGCTGGGTCGATCAACAAAGTCAGCACACTCTCCAAGATAGTGTGCCAACCTCTTCAGCCATTCCTCCCCATGGTCCTCTCTTAGCTGCTTCACCAGTCGAGCCGGACTGTTTCCCAATGTCCTGTCCCGGAGCAACCTAATGACACGGATGTCACAGGCATACCTGAAATGCGCATTGTTGCTGTGATTAGTTGCAGGTTCATTGGAGGGTCAGTGGTTTTGGTCTACATAACTACCACATTTTCTACTCTGCTTTACTTACTTGCGGGTCAGGATCAGTCTGAACATTTTCTGGTGTGGCAGGTCAAGCTGGTCCCGGACAGTCTGACTTGTTGACAGATAGTTCAGAGAACACACGGTGCACCTGAGTGTCTCAGTCAACATCAGGTAATATCTGTCAATGTCCAGGACCTTTCGAGCCCTCTTGTGGACACCATAACCCGTCAGATTCTTGCCACAAGTTGGGCAGGAGAACCTCACCTTCCACAGGTGGTAGGGCATCCACACCATTAACCGGTGAGTGAAGAACCTGTCAGGTGTTGGTGTCTGGTGGTAAATAAGAGCTGGACCAGGGGGCTCATACCACAGCTGTAAATCTGGCCGCAGCTTGCCAGAGTGAAATATGGTGTGGGCAATCCATCTCTGGTCCTGCACAGGGATAGTTTTGCTCAGTTCACCTGGCAACCGGAACGAAGCTGAGGCCCCAGCAGTTGTTTGATCCTGTTTGGAAGACAGTTTGTGTATAAATAAAGCTGTTAATGTACACTGTAAAAAATGTCCATGATTTTAACAGTAAAAGTCCGTACAATCTACAGTGAAAACCTGTTAAATGATTAACGGCTCATTTCTGTACAAAATACGGAAAATAACTGTAACTGATCTAACCTTTGTTTTCGAGATACTAATCAGAGTGTCTGAAATCTCACCACACACCCTCATTCACTAGTCCCTAAATTAGTCAATTTAGTCCACTAGACAGAGTGAATGACTGAATTCAGACACTGATGGACACCTGCTGTTAACAAGCCCAATCACCAAAGGAAAGAACAAGAAATAAAACTATAAAGACACCCTTTCGAAACTAACTGAATTAAAACAGAGGATTAAACAACTTCATTAAATAACAGCATTAGCAGCTTCACTAATTACAGTTTGACTTCATTTCTCTCATATCTGCAAGAATATTTGATAATTAACAGAGGTTTATATTTTTATTGAAAATATTTCATTTGACCTCACCATCATGGAGATCAGAGGCTGCTTTAGTTGAGCTCTTGAACCTTTACTCAGCTATCTTAATGTTTCTCTGGCTGTGATAACTGTGTTTTCCAAAAATCATCAGTTTTAGCAAAAATGGCAATGGAAAACTATATTGTGTGTTCTTAATCATTACAGACATAATTTCTAGTAAATTATAAGTTCAGCCATAGAAAATAGCTTTATTTGAAATTGTTTGGGATATATAGACCTTTTTCACAGCGGAATAGAACACCGGAAGAGCCCTTCGCAGCGGTGTGCCGCTATTTCCGGCTTCGCCAGCGGTCGCTGAAACAGGACACCCTCAGGACAGTGGATGACATTCTCGCTGTCATCTTTGCCATAATTTGGACAAGAAGACGTTGTTCGGTGATTGTGTAAAAGTGACGTAAATAAAACAGCATTTAAAAGATGATACCGATATGCAGAATTTGTGCAGAAAGTCTGTCTTATACAAAGCGTTTGCCACTGTAGGTTACAGTAAGGTGCGCAGTTAACAACATACGATCTGCTCATTCAAGCCATTCGTAAGCAAGATTAACTAGGCTATTTAACATCCAGCAGGATTAGTTTTGTGTTAGTAGTCCCGTCCGTAAACTGCTCCTTCCTTTTATGCAGGTGAGTTGCGATCGGTCAATATGAAAGAACGAGGAGCCACATAAATTACAGGTTGCTTAATGCTCATAAGGTTTTCTCAAGTCTGCAAACATACTTTAGCTGCTACTCGCGGAAAAATAAGGTATTCATTGTATTGTTTTACATTATGTATTTAAAGAACAGCAAATAACATTTTACAATACAAAAAAAATACACATGCCAGGGGTAATTATAAATAAAATACAAATATTCAAAATGTACATCTGTAATAATTAAATAAATGCATTATAGAGTTCACAAATTATAAAGTGGGTCGAGCTTTCTTGTTAAGAGAGTCTCTGATACTGGTAATATACAAGCATATTTCAGTCATCAATATCTTAACATTTGGTTTCTGTTTATTAAATTTACATTTATGAATGTACAATTTTGTTAACAACATAAGCAAATTAAATAAATAAAACTATTTTCCTCTTGATTAGGATAGACAGTAAAGCCAAAAAGTACATTTTCCCATAATGATGACAGAGGTTTTGAACACTGAAAGTTGTTATTAATAAATTTTTGCACTTCACCACATAAGTTGACTATACATAAAGCCAAAATAAGTGTAAAACAGTCTTCTCATATTCATTACAAAAACAATTCACAACAATCCTGCTTTTACAATTCTGTAAATAATGTTTTGCTGGATAAGATCTGTGGAGAAGTTTATAGAACATTAATTTGATTTCTAACATGATATTTTTGTAGTAACAGACACTCTTTCTTTCAGCACCCTTTAATAAAGACATCCAATAAAATAGCATATAAGGTACAGTAATGATTTCTCTTTGGAAAAAAGTACAAATAGCTTTATTATTACTCTTGGTATTTATTGTAAAACAAAATTTGCCAACATTAGATTTAGTAATATCAAAAGACGATCTATCAGAAGGATGGTCTAATACCTCTAAATAACATATGAGTCTCTGAAGGAATTGATTAAGACCATAATAGATTAATGACCATGATAGGAGCACTTGTTTGTGGAAGGCAGATCATTTAACTGGAATTTTGTCTGAATTATAATTACCCATCAAAATAAAACCAAGACCAGCAGCATTTGATAAAACATGACGATCTCCGCTTTGAAGTGCATACGGCACATGAACGTACTCCCGCATATAACTTGAAACGACGTTCATCCCGTCGAATTAATTTCACCCATGATGTTCGCTGTCCTTCGTCTTTCTGTAAATCGTGGAAATTGAGGTAAGCGTGACGTTTTTTTTAAAAATTGGAGCAGCCAGGAACGCTGCAATAACAGCGATGAGACGACTCTGCCATTCATTCTTACTCCGTTGCATTGGAACCGGATGTTGTGGTACGCTGTTTCGCTTACCGGAACCAGGAAGTGTGAAAAAGGCCTATAGTTTGGGGTTGACTTGACCCCCAAAGAACCATGTCGCCATCCATATCTGGAGTCTAAGGACAATCCATTGACGTACACATTTAGACTATCCATATCTGGAATCAAGATACAATTCTTCCTTGACGCACACATTTAGAATGGTTTATTTCTGCTCTAACCAATAAGAATTGTTTACCTGGATCCCACCTTTTCTGGACTTGTGCTAAGACTATAATTGCTGCATTGTTGTATTGTAAGTCAGAGCGGCCTAGGAACTCATTGCGAGTGTTGAAGCTGGCTTCTGCTGATGAAACTGCAAACTATCTTCAGTAAACTTTATTTATTTATTTAAATTTCTGACTCCGGCTCTTCTTCATCTGACAGACTGCTCATTCTTTGGGTTAAAACTGTAAATACCCCTAACAGTATCAATAGGATGTGAGGTCTAGTTATCTAGGTATCCTCATTCACTATCCTTCAGCTTAGTGCCTGATTTATTGGGGATTGCCGCAACAGAATAAACCGCCAACTATTCCAGCATATGTTTTACACAACGGATGCCCTTCCAGCTGCAACCCAGTACTGGGAAACACCCATACACTCTCACATTGACACATGCACATATACACTACGGCTAATTTAGTTTATCTTTACTGCATGTCTTTGGATTGTGGGGGAAACCGAATATTTACCTAGCTAGTGAAATTAAAACATGTAGTAGTAATGGGTATTTTTTACTTAAAGGGCACCTATTTTCTCCTTTTTCAAGATTTAGGATAAGTCTTTTGTGTCTCCAGAATGTGTCTAAAGTTTTAGCTCAAAACACCCATCAGCTTATTTGTTTTACCTTTTAGAATGTTGTGATTTTCTGCTTTAAACACTTAGTCTTGGTGGATTAAAAAAGTTTTTTAAAATTGTGTTAAAATATTTGTATTAAAGTTTTGATCAACTTCAAATACTGAATGTCTGTGTATGTGAGAGAGAGAGCAGATATGTTGTGTAAAGTGTAAAACTAGAGAGAAATGTATAAATAAGTCATGGCTGCAACAGTAAGTGGCAAAAAAAGCTAAACAAAAAGACTTTTATTTTGGCGTGGCGTGTGACGTCATAAGGCTGCGCCTCTCTCGCGCTGCGATTCAACTGAAAAAGGTTTGCTTTAAACTTTTACATGAATATAAACCGATTAATTAGTATGTCAACCGCTAATAAAACTCATAAGAAGAAGAACCGATTGATTAAAGTTTCAGTTTTTAATCCAATGATACATTATCTGCTGTTGACCTGTTATTTTAACCCTTTATACAACATAGTATTATTTTACTCAGAGTAATGAGGGCTATTGTTTAAATAAAGTAACAGAAATATGTGTAATAAGTGTTTTAATGAAGGTTTAATTCATTAAATAGTCATTCCATTCTACGTGTACATCACTATAAGAAATGGAGTAACATTACTAGTTAATCAGCTCATTTGTGGCTATTGTTTCTTGCTCAGACTTACTCTTTTACCTGATTTCTCTTTGTTAATGACTCTCATATAAAGAAACTGTTGAAGCGAAGTTATTTTGTTTCTGTTCATTGTTTTATTTATTTTAAACTGAACATTTTTATTGTTTTGTTCATTTTAAACAGGATAAAGTGTCCAAACACAGAGAAAAACTCCTGCTGAAGCGACTGATCTCCACGCTGTTATAAAGATGGCGTTTATTAAAGAGGAGAGTGAAGATGTGAAGATTGAAGAAACATTCTCAGTCAAACAGGAAGATCTGCAGGAACAAACAGGTTGATTTTAATTCTCAAAGACCAACTCAGTCATTTGATCCTCATTCAGATATATTTTAATAATAAGAAAACTAAATTAAATCCATCTTGCAGCCCTGAGTGTGCTGCCTAGTTCTCCTAAATGCACATAAGCACTCATTGAAGGACAGGAATGAGTTTCTTTTGTTACTTGTTCTCATGTCTTTTGTCATTCTTTTTATGTATTATTAGTCTCTTATTTTCTCTCCCTTCTTATGGTTATTGCTTTTCTTGTTCTCCTACTGTTTATAAAGCGTCCTTGAGCACTGGCGCTATATAAAATAAATAAAAACAAATTAAAAAAGTTTAACTGAGCTGATGATATTTGGCCTACAGTATTCTCATAGAAGATATCTGCTATTACAGTGATGGTGTTGGCTTAGTACTTTCCATTTGCAAATGTCACTTTGATCACAATTTAGTTTAAACAGGGTTTCTGCAGGGTCTTAAAATCTCTTAAATTCTAAAATCAAAATTTGAGGCCCTAAAAAATCTTAAATTTACTGAAATATTGTGTCCCTTTATTAATAATGAAGACAGCAGAAGTCAATGATTCAATTGAATGATGTAGCCTGACATGTTTACTGCTCCAAAATACTTTAAGTATACAAAAGTAAAAAAAAAATACAAAAAGTTTCTTAGAAGAAAATATATTGTGTTCAAAGGGAAAAAAAAGTTTTAGTGTTTTACCCAGACATTTAAAAAGAATATATTTTAGAGCAGTAATCACAGTACAGTGAAACTGTGATATTTTTATTCAAGGTTATCATACTGTCAGAATCTTATACTGGCTCATGCCTAATGCTGCTTGATGTTGCAAAGTCATATTTTCTAATTTTATTATTATTTTTTTTTGTATGTATATTCATGAACACACTTGTTTGTAGAGCAAGTAGTGTGACCGTTTTCTGCCGTTTATTATTCCTGGTCACTTTTCCAATAGGCAACTGAATAGGAAGTTCTAAAACAATAGCATATAAGATCAGGGGGCTATTCCATAAACCAAGCTTAGAGAAAAAGCCAGGCTTATTTTGGTAAGTCAGGTTTATTAATGGCGTGTTCGGTTTCATAAATCAAATTTAGGATAGTTTAAACTTAGTTACCCTGGGAGCTATTCCATAAAGCAAGCTTAGAGAAAAAGCCAGGCTTATTTTGGTAAGTCAGGTTTATTAATGGCGGATTCGGTTTCATAAATCAAATTTACGATAGTTCAAACTTAGTTACCCTGGCAACTTATGCTGGGAAACTAGCCTGGTCTGGGGCAGGCTAACTCTCAGGCTTAGTCAAGTTCAAGCGTAATCAAAGTAATGTTAACATTCACCTGCCATAGTTTGATGCCATTTTAATTTAGTTAACCTCTTAATAATGATTAAAACTTTATAGTCACTTAATAGTAAATATATATCTAATGGAATTAGTTGTCAAATATATGCAGTGTAACTTAAATTAAACAAACGGACCATCAAAATAAAGTGTGACCATATATTTAAATTCATACAAGTTATTCAAAACAAAACAAATACAAACTACAACATTTCAACTATATTTTATATTTTTTCAACTAAATTTTATATAGGTTCTGTTGATTTTTTTTTTCCTCGTTACTAAAATTGTATTTAACATTTTCCCCCAACATATTTATTTGGGTGTACTAATTTTTGCACTGTGATCTTCAGTTTAGTTTTTGATCAATTATTTCCAAATGTTGCTTAGTGAATAATTTAATGTATATGCACAAATATATTATTGTAAAGCATTCTGTAGAAAATATTAACTTAAAAGAAAGATCTGCGAGGGGGGTATATATATATATATATATATATATATATATATATATATATATATATATATATATTTATATATATATATATATATATATATATATATATATATATATATAGCGTAATGAACCGCCAACTTATCCAGCATATGATTTACGTAGCGGACGCCTTTCCAGCTGCAACCCATCACTGGGAAACACATATACTATAGACAGTTTAGCTTACCAAATTCACCTATACCACATGTCTTTGGATTTGAGGGGGAAACCGGAGCACCCGGAGGAAACCCACGCCAACACGGGGAGACGAAAGCACTGACTGATATAAGGAAACAGACTACATTTCTTAAATGACTTTAAAGCTGCAAACCCAGAGTGGAATAATCGGGAGATGATCCGGGCCGAGCAGTATGCTCACTTTAATGTAAAGATATTTTCCCACGGGGCGCAGGAAACACACGTGTCAAAGAGAAAGCAGCTATTTGCAGCAGTTTCGGGAGCAAATTAAAAATCCCACCGCTTGTGTGTGCACGACTCTTTGTTGTCATTTTAATGTGCTTACATTTAGCACATTTTGTATGTTACATTGAGGCTGCAATGCAATAAAGCTTTTCCTTGCAAGTAACAAATGGCAGTAAGCATGCATTCTCACTCTCTCTCTCTCTCTCTCTCTCTCTCTCTCTCTCTCTCTCTCGCACGCGCGCGGTCAAGTACAATTTCTATCTACTATGACAAATATGTAATGTTAAGGCCTAAATAATGGCTTATATTTTAAAATATATAGCTACATATGTAGCCTATTGAGACGATCTGCAATTTCTTGTCAGCCTTCTCTCTTGCAAGCCGTATTATTTTGTTATGTTTAAATTATTACATGTTTGAACTCTAAAAACTAATGCGGCTCACTCGCTGTGAACAGCTGTCTCATCTCAGAGCTCTTTCAGTTCTCGAAGTTGCCATGGTAGCACACAACATAATCGATGTATCTATGATCGACCTTTAAGGTTTCACGACAGAAACGTGCACGAGCAGTTATCTAGACTATTTAAACTGAACTCAGACTAGTTAGATCAAATGATCTTCAACTTACTGTTATGGAACCAAATTAAGCGTGGATGTTTAGTTTGGCTCACTGAAGTCAGGCTTTTGACTTTAATCCCCGCTTTTCTAAACGACTTTTATGGAATAGCCCCCTGGTAACTTATGCTGGGAAACTAGCCTGGTCTGAAAGTCTTAAGTTCAAGCTTAATCAAAGTAATGTTAACATTCACTTGCCATAATTTGATGCCATTTTAATTCACTTAACCTCTTAATAATAATTAACTTTATAGTCACTTAATAGTAAAAAATAGTAAAAAAAAAAAAAAAAATTATATATATATATGTGTGTGTGTGTGTGTATATATGTATATATATATATATATATATATATATATATATATATATATATATATATATATATATATATATATATATATATATATATATACACACACACACACACCAAACATCTTTTAGAATAGAACGATAATATATTTACATTTAAATAAGTTATTGCAAACAAAACGAATACAAACTACAACATTTCAACTAAATTATGTTGATTTTTTTTTTACCCCCGTTTTATAAAATGTTTATTTAATATTTCCCCCAACATATTATTTTGGGTGTACTAATTTTTGGACTGTGATCTTGAGTTTATGTTTTGTTAGATTAGTTCCAAATTAAGCTTTGGTACTGAATAATCTAATGTATATGCACAGAGATATTATTGTAAAGCATCCTGTAGAAAATATTTGTTTAAAAGAGAGATCTGTGAGGGCTGTACTTAGCTCGCTCTCTCTCTCTCTTTTATATATATATATATATATATATATATAATTTTTTTTTCGGCTTAGTGCCTTTATTAATCTGGGGGAGGAAACCCACGCGAACACGTGGAGAAGACGACACTGACTAATATAAAGAAGAAGACTACAGCCCAGTTTCACAAACAGCACTTAGATTAAGCCAGGACTAGGCCTTAGATAAATTAGCCTCTTTAAGCCACATTTATAAAATGGTCTCAGAAAAATACATCACTGGTGTGCACTTGGAGACAAAAAAATGACACTGACGTATTTTAAGACATCTCACTGCAAGTTATTTTGAGTTGAGATCGCTCAAACATGCAATTTAATCGTGACTAGCCTTAAAGGGTCACGAAACACCAAAACACATTTTTTGAGCTGTTGACAGTCATATATGTGTCCCACGCTGCTATAAACACTATTAGGACACATATATTGCACTAAAAAGTGAAAATTGGTTGTTTTTGCGTTATTTTGAGCAAATTCGTTCTTCCGGTTTGAAACGAATTTTTGAAGCTACGTCACGGCCATGAGATACTTAGGGGTAAATCCAGCCAGGACAGTGGCTGGCTGTCTTTTTGAGGACGTTCTGACGCATCTGAGTGTGCGGCATTAATTCATGAGAAGACGTGCTTCAAACCAATTAGCGCGCTCTATTGTGTATGACGTGAAACTTCATTAATATGCATGATAGCTCCGGAGACTGTATACACTGTACAGATGGCAGAGAGACGCCACGTTGTGTTGCTAAAACAAGTGAAAGAACAAGAATTTGGAGACACGGGTCGTCGGTGTGCAGCAACAAGGTTTTGTTTTCATTTTCCCTTTATGAGAGAGCTGCTGGACTCACGTGTGGATAACAGTGCACGCGACACGCGACAGAAACGCGTTTGTAAGGAACATTTTTTACCCGAGAGCTTTTCGCATCTGGAAATGATGAAATCCGCATTTGCCGCTAGTCTACGTTTAATAAAAAGACACAGCTCCAGTTTGATTGTCTGTCTACAGATTTGGTAAGTGTGTCCGAGTGCAGTGCCTTTTGTTTTACCCAGATTGCAAAGTTAGTTCGTGGTCACCAGTGCTCTTTCAGTTTTTAAAGACATACCTCAGTCAAAATGATTTAGTTACCAAGTTTACAGTATTAATATCACTGCAATATTATAGTCCAATTTTATAGACTGAAAGATCCGCTGTAAATGCTGCTCTCCAAATGTAAACATGATCAAACTTTTCCCGTCGTGCAGGATTTTCGCCGCATTTTGTGACAGGATATAGTCTATATACACACGGCTTTCTGACGCTACCTACCGAGTCATCCAAGTTACCGAGAAATGCGGAGGATTTTTTTTTCTCCCATTCGCCGTGCGGTATCAAACATTGGATTAAAACTCCATTCTCCAGCAGTTCCTCGCTTTCAATATCTGGTTTATCACAGGCAACATGCAGGAAATGTTCCTGAATAAAAAGTGAAAATGCCAAACTGCAGTTAAAGTCGACAAATTAATAATTTGGCAAGTAGTTTGATTACTGATGGCCATGTAAACACAGTCACTCTCTTTCTCCCCTGCGTCTGCGTGCCCAAACAGAAACTTCCATATTTGCATATCCTTCCCTCTTTCCCTCCCCTGACACTCCCACCTAAACGGAGCTGGACACGCCCACTTTTCCTGACTTTTTTCAAACTAGAGGTGTGAAAACACCCTGCTGAGACAGGGGGTTTCATGGCCCTTTAAACCTTGTTTGTGAAACCGGGGGTACATTTCTTAAATAATGACTTTAAAGCTATAAACTCAGTGGAATAATCAGGAGCTGGATCCGGGCTGAGCAGCAGCCTCACTTTTCCCACGGGCCGCGGGAAACACAAGTGACAAAGGGAAAGCAGCAATTTGCAGCAGTTTCGATAGTAAAATAAAAATCCCGCCGCTTGTGCGTGCACGGCTCTTTGTTTAATTTAAACCTAATGTGCGCACATTTAGCACATTTTGTACGTTACACAGAGCCCGCAATGCATTAAAACTTTTCTTTGCAAGCAACAATTGGCAGTAAACGCATATTCTCTCTCTCTCTCTCTCTCACACACACACACACACGCGCGGTCATTCACAATTTCAATGTATTATGACAAATATTTAATTTCATGTAAATATGCTTAAATAATAGCCTATATTTTAAAATATATTGCTACACATGTAGCCTATTGAGTTGATCTGCAGTTTCCTGTCAGCCTTCTCTCTTGCTTTCTTGCAAGCTGTATTATTTGATTGTTATATTTACATGATTATATGTTTAAACTCTACAACTAATGCTACTCACTCGCTGTGAACATAGCTGTCTCATTTCAGAGCTCTTTCAGTTCTCGAAATTGCCATGGTAGCACACAACATAATCGATGTATCTATGATCGACCTTTAAGGTTTCACGACAGAAACGTGCGCGAGCAGTTATCTAGATTATTTCAACTGAACTCAGACTAGTTAGATCAAATGATCTTCAACTTGCTGTTATGGAACCAATTAAACCATGGATGTTTAGTTTGGCTCACTGAAGTCAGGCTTTTGACTTTAATCCCCGCTTTTCTAAACCATTTTTATGAAACAGCCCCTAGGGGTTATAAAATAATCTTGGGTGTTCATTAACAGACGTTTCACATTGGCAAACCCCGGGTTAACATTATTATTTGTATATTTACGTTGTTACTGTGCCTGATTGGACAAACAGCAGGTCACCTTTTTAGATAGCATTTCTGCATCTTGTCGGGTATATAAAATGTCACCACGTAGGTCTTCAGCTAAGCCGCAGGACATGCACAAAGGCAAGAAAACAACGACAAAAGTACAAATGAATGAAAACAAGTAGCAAAGTGTCATCATGCCATCTCCTCATCACTCCAGTTTACAGCAAACGTGGCATTAAGCATTTGCATAAGTTCATTCATTTTCCTTCAGCTTAGTCCCTTTATTTATCAGGGGTCGCCACAGCGGAATGAACCACCAACTTATCCAGCATATGTTTTAAACAGCGGATGCCCTTTCAGCTGCAACCCAGTACTGGGAAACATTTTCATAAGTTATATACAATAATGCAAACTCACAAATATTAGTGTGAATTATGCGTACTTGCCATGAACATGCAAGATTTGTCTCAATCTGGTCTTCCAAGCAAGTAAAACTGTTTTAATCGAGTGGAAGATACACATGAGGGAACACAACACGAGTAATCTAGAGCGAGTGCATTTGATCATTTGCATTTAAAGCCACAGGCACAAAAAGAGCTTGATTTTCCTCTGACCCCCAAAATTAAATATTCTGCAAGGTATATGATCTGATTTTGAGCTGAAACATCAGACACCAAAGACTTATTTTACATCTTGTACAAAAAGGTTCATAATAGGAACCCTTTAAAGGGATAGTTGATGCAAAAATAAAAAAAGCCTCACCATTTACTCTCCATCGTGTGGTTTTAAACTTTTATGAGTTTCTTGATTCTGTTGAACACAAAAGAAGATATTTTGGGGGGGAAAAAACGCTGACTTTGTGTTCCAAAAGAAAGGAAATGTTTAAAACCACATGACGAAGAGTAAATGGTAAGGTCATTTTAATTTGTGAGTGAAACGTCCATGTCATGCTTGTCGCTTTGTGCCTTCATACTAAAGTTCACTTTTTTTTTAAGGCCTGATGGTGCGGAAAAAAGAGACTCAGCAACGGAATGAAATGGAAGAGAAACACCAAGACATAATGACTGATGAAAAACCCACACTGACTAACAAAACTTCATCACGCGGAAGACCTCGGAAATCCAAATCTAGGTGTAATTTCACTTGTGATCAATGTGGAAATCGTTTCAGCCGAAAACACAACCTTCAACTCCACATGAGAATTCACACTGGAGAGAAGCCTTTCAGCTGTAAAGAGTGTGGGAAGAGTTTCAGTCAAAAGCCAAACCTTGATGTTCACATGAGAATTCACACAGGGGAGAAACCTTACACCTGTGAACAGTGTGGAGAGAGTTTTGCTAAAATCTATGACTTTAAAGTCCACATGAGAATTCACACTGGAGAGAGGCCGTACACATGCCAACAGTGTGGGAAAAGCTTCTATAATACAGGAAACCTCGCAGTGCACATGAGAATTCACACTGGAGAGAGGCCGTACACATGCCAGCAGTGTGGAAAAAGCTTCTCTCAGGCAGGAAACTTGGCGGCACACATGAGAATTCACACTGGGGAGGAGCCTTACTCTTGCCCTCAGTGTGGAAAGAGTTTTAAGTACAATGGCACCCTTGAAGTCCACATGAGAACTCATAATGGAGGAAGAAATTTTACTTGTACACAATGTGGGAAAAGTTTTGCTCATAAACAAAACCTTGGCGTCCACATGAGGATTCACACTGGAGAGAAACCTTACACATGCACAGAGTGTGGTAAAAGTTTCCCATATAAATGCACACTCAATTACCACATGATAAGTCATGCAGGAGAGAAGCCGTTTGCATGTGTTCGGTGTGGAAAGAGCTTCACAACCAAAGCTAGCCTCATGAACCACATGAATGGTCACACCGGAACCATAGTGTTCACATGTAATCAGTGTGGAAAGGGTCTCGCACGCAAAGACTACATTAAGGAACACATGAAGACTCACTCAGGAGAGGATTGTTTTAGCTGCAGTGAATGTGGAAAGGGCTTTAAACATAAAAGAAGTCTCAGCACTCACATGAAGCTTCACAATGGAGAGCAGAGTCCTCAAAATTGAGGCCTTGTCCACACAAACACGGTTCAAAACAGCAGCTTGTTCATGTAGTTGGGCTGTTCATTGATGTGAAGTTTATTTCTAAACTACTTTCAAGTGGATCACATGCTTATGATTGTCCATGGCTGGTCTTGCATTAGCCAACACAAGATTCACCAATCAGATGATTCCTGACTCACTATAAATAACCAGAGATTCTTACCTCAGTTATCTTCATTTTGAGGAATTCCCCTCCCACCCCTACTCCCCCTCCTTTCTATATTGAGTGGCCCAGTCGTTAGCACTGTTGCCTCACAGTAAGAATGTCACAGGTTAAAGTCTCTTCTGGACTAGTTTACATTTGTGTGGAGTTTGCTCATTCATCCCGTGCTCGCGTGGGTTGGCCCAGTTTTCCTCCCACAGTCCAAAAACATGCAACCTAAGTAAACTGAACATTCTAAATTAGTACCATAGTCAAGCTCTTAGTAAGCCATATATCTCTCTTTAGCCATCCCTATATCTGTCATTTGAACAGAAACAATTCTGGGGAGTTCATCGAGATCTACCTGAGCTCAAACTTCCCTCTCGCCCTGTACGCAACTTCCCTTTACGCAAGGGAGCCCAGGGCTTGAGGCTCCAATGAGCTTAGAGCTCTCTCCCAGGACAAGTGTGAACTCTTAAATGCATATCAAGTTACTCAAAATGAAACCCTTTGAACACCTGAAGATTTAAACTCAATATCTGAAAAGGGGGGTGAAAATTTTGACAGCTGTTTTATAGTGTAGATCAGGGGTCAGATCAGATTGTAGTGTAGATCAGAGTTGCTACCGGACTGCAAGAACACAAAATAACTCTATATGTTGATTGATTGTAAGGCTTGTTTAATATGCAAAAAAGTATCTGCATCTGAAAAGGTGTGAACCAAAATGGCCTACAGGAACTCAAGAGTTGTGACCCAACCAAAGCATTTCGGTAATCTCCGGGGGCTTACATCCTTTGTTATAAAGTAGTGTCTCACAGACAGTACTTTGGGTTAAGTTACTTCAAGACCGTCGAGTAAACATCACTGCTGAGGAACTGCACTATTCATTGTCTTCAATAAAGTCTTTTCCCTGTAAGAACTTTGCTCAGCTTACTTATTTGATGTATTAGAGTCATCTATACATTGGCGAGGCACCCAAGAACATTTTAGCCAAATACAGCAGGATCTAACAATGTGTTTCAACTTGATAATGACCCAATAACCATATTTGTGTACATTGCACACTTCAATCAAATGGTCGGCTCTGAAAAGAAAATTAGAAAGATTAGGGAGGAGAAAATGTTTGAGGAGATGCAGGGAACACTGTCCTACACCCTTAGATTGTGTTTTTGATCATTCAAATTGTTTGATTGTCACTCGCGTGAACAAACAGATTTGCCGACAATTTTGACTTTTGTCTAGTGGCGGAGCCAGAGGGGTGTCAGGGGTGCCACCCCAAAATTTTATTTGCTGCTGGCAGTTCCTGATGCTGATTGACATCTGATTTGTCTAAAGAGGTTTTTTTTGCCGGCAACCCTCAAGCTATTTTCAAACCAATGACAAGCCAAAGACAAAAGCATGTTTCAAGTAAGACGAATAATAATACATCATAACATAATATTTGAAAACTGTTTGACAGATTATTATAAGGTTTGTTTGCTGAGGAACGTTTATTATTCGCTGTGTAAGTTAACGAGGCACCGACAACATCAGTTGGCGTAACGAGATTAGAGAGATCAATTCGCTCTTTAAACGGTTAACGCTCTACTTAATCTGTGCTAGTATTACATGCACATTCCATGTATGCGGGGGCGGGCTGGCCATCTGGCAGACTGAGCACTTTCCCGCTGGGCCGATCATCTTATGATCTGATCAGCCCATAAAACGCTTAGCAGCCTATTGTTTTTTTTTTTTTTTTTTATTCCTGAAAAAATTGACGATGCTGTGATCTTTGACGCTCTAAATGTAAGATTTTTATTAAAAAAAAATTTTTAACAGACAGACCAGCCCATGTGACGCGCGCGTGTGGAGAGCAGAAGCACCATGTAGGCGTTTGCACAGAATCTATCCCTGTCTATATAAATACACTTTTTTATTTTATTTTCACTTTTCATCTGCACCAAGGTCCGCTGCAACTTCATCCCATGCTGTTTCCTTAACCTGAAACTCATTATTTTACAAATTATATAGATCCTAAAGAATTGCATGTTTCTCAAGCTCCATGAGAAGTGTTTTAAGGTGCACTCGGTCAGAAAACAATCGCCTGTGATATCATACCATTTTGTTTTTGATCGTCAGAATGATGTAGGCCTATAGTTACAATAATATTTCTACAATATGGTTATAATGATATTTATACATGAAACTAGTGTGAAACATTCATTCATTCATTCATTTTCTTGTCGGCTTTGTCCCTTGCGGGGTCGCCACAGCGGAATGAACCGCCAACTTATCCAGCACGATTTTACGCAGCGGATGCCCTTCCAGCCGCAACCCATCTCTGGGAACTTCCACACACACATTCACACTCATACACTATGGACAATTTAGCTGACCCAATTCACCTGTACTGCATGTCTTTGGACTGTGGGGGAAACCGGAGCACCCGGAGGAAACCCACGCGAACCCAGGGAGAACATGCAAACTCCACACAGAAACGCCAACTGACCCAGCCCAGCCGAGGTTCGAACCTGCGACCCAGCGACGTTCTTGCTGTGAGGCAACAGCACTACCTACTGCGCCACTGGGTTGCCCTAGTGTGAAACAAGCAAAAGCAAAAAGTATTTTTACATTTAGTTTTGTAGTTCAGGCCCAAACAAATATTTGTTGCATTTCTTAATCGTTTTAAGTTCATTTGATTGACTATATAAGCTACGTCTTTAAGCTACGTTTGCTGTTTCATTGTTGAGTTAAACATTTTTAAGGGTCTCCGACACATTGTGTTTATTATTTAACTTTATTTTGTTAATCAACATTAACTGTGTGCATCAGCAGGCAGTTTTTGTTATGTTCATTATTTAATATAGGCTCCCTCAAAACACACAGGCACACACAAGATGGACTTCCAGTGTGGATTATAATTTTATTATAATAATAAATGATGTTTTAAAGTTTTTAATTTGTCAACTCTCGTTATTTCCTATATATGGCTCATGTGCTTTTATAGAATAGGAGTTGCTAAACATATTCAAGGACGTGCACAGATGGGTAGCATTTTGATAGCATGTAGTGGGGCGCTCTGGCCCAATATACCAGGGCCGTTTTTTGTCCCTGTCCAGCCCTGCATGTATGTAAGTTATTATATTTAATTTACGAGGCTCAAATGTTTTGCTAATATGGGGAAGTAATGTTAGGCTAGCTGTTTGTGAGTTAAATTTTTCTGAAACGGAATAGCCAGCTCATATACTTTCTTAAGAAAAATGTTTTTTTTTAGATCGGTTGCTGATGTTAATGTGCAGGTATGATAATGGATATTTTTAATTAGGATAAATGTGTTTCTAACTGGATCAGATGTAACCAGAGTGTAATATTTTTGCACAGGGTCAATTAAACATGAAAAGAAAAGGGCGAGATATCAGACTTCTTTATAAAGAAGCACAAACAGGCAGATCAGGTTCAAACATACCCTACACCTTGCACTGGATCCCACAGCAATGGAATTATATGGTGGTAATGCAATAGATTTGGGTTTACTAAATACTTTCATTGTGTGTTATTCAAAGATATTTGTAATTTCTAATATCTTTTTTTTTTGTAAAATGCAGACATCTACAGCCTCAAATACAAACAACAGTCCCATTCAGAAACAAACACAATCAGACAAAAAAAGCTGGTAGCCAAGACAAAGATTCTTTTGAGGTAAAACTGATAAAATTGATACCTTTTAAAGCAAAGTACACAATCCATTCATTAGTCAAAGCAGCTTCACAGTAATGTCAATTTCAGAAGATTGTGGGATATTATGGACAGAGACTTGATGGAACAAGTTGATTGAACCAATTTATTGGATGCATTATGTAACCAGTTCAGCATTCCTCAAATATAAGAAAAAATGTCATTTCTATTATCTTTTTCGTAAATAGAAGATGTCTACTGCCCCAAAGACAATCAGCACTCCTACATATAAGCAGACAACATCAGTGGCAGCACAGGACCCGGAGACAGAAAGCCAAGACAAAGATGCTTTGGAGCTAAAACTATCAACTAATCTTATGTGTAAATACGAGACAGACAACTATGTGTGCGAACTTTTACCACTTTAAAACACTAACACATTTCCAAAATAAAAAGGGAAGACTTCATTTTCAAAGGTGAATAGCAGTTAGATATGACAACTGAGGTGCAATAATTCTTAATAAAATGTATGCCTATTTGTGATGTTTAACTCATAGAATGGGCAAAAATGAAAAAGAGCACAAAGGCAAAAGTCCCATGGACCAATTAGGGGACATTATTCACCAAGGGAAGTAATTAAACAAAACAAATTGGTGAAAGAGGTACAGCTAAAACAAGAACAATATTTAGCATTCTTCACCCGAAGGATTCGGGTTTATACCTTCCTATTCGTCTCAGCATGGATCAACGTTTATCCTTTCCTCATCATCCTGTTTCTCATTATGTTTATTAAATATAATTATTTGAGTATTTAACTTTGAATTGATTTTAACTAATCAATAAGTTAACACTGCTTTATATAAGAATGTTCAGTGCATTCGCCGGTCTGTTTGTAACTATTTTCAGGAGCCACCAAACTAGGTCAGAGGTAATGGAGACCTTGAGTGGAACTGAAGCGCTGAGGACTGGAAACAACAGTTTCTATTGTTATTTATTCACACGGGGCGTCAGCTTCAACGCTTACCATTCACTTTGAATGGGTGACGTCAGGCATTGCTGAACTGCATTGTGGATCCGTCGGCGCCGCTTCAGTGGAGTTGCTCGCTGCAAAAGTTGGGACTTGCTCAACTTTTCAAGCGTCGTCGGAAGCGTCAGCCAATAAGATCGCTGTATGCAAATGCACCAGCTCAGACAGTGGCCTATTGCTGACTAATTTCATTGGCTGACGCTGCTATGACGATCGCGTCAGCCCCAACTTCAGACACGCCCTCTGTCAAGCATTGACGCTGAAGCTCCGTGTGAATGGATTGAATCTAAAATGTCTAAAGTGATTTTGCTATTTTTACGATTAATTCTTTTAAAGTGATTCTACTTTTTATTCAAGATAGACTTTGTGTAGTGACAATATAACTGCCTGAATATAGATTATACCGGTTTTTAACCAGTTTTGATAAAGACGGCTGAGAGGTACACTCAGCCTTGGGTAAGAAACAGATTGTACTTTAAGTGTGTGTGCTCTATTTGATTGTAGATACTTTTAACAGGTCTGTAGTCAGCTCTAAACAGTCTATTGAATGTCTGACGTTTATGCTTAAGATATTGTTCAGAATTGTACGCACGCACCCACGTGGAAATTTTCTAAGTCTATCTGTGTTTTAACCAATCAGGTTAGAACACCTATATGTATGACGCAGATAATGACGTTATGTGAGAGTATAATTGTTATTGATTTGGGATTGTAAGCAGAGCGGCCTGAAGCTGGCTTCTGCTGATGAAACCGCAAACTATCTTCAGTAAACTTTATTTATTTATTTGAATCTCTGACTCCGGCTCTTCTTTATCTGACAGACTGCTCATTCTTTGGGTTAAAACTAAACAATCCCTACACTAGCTACATGAATACACTGGAGAGTGGAATACAGATGTATCCGCACCTGTACAATCACTTACAAAGAGATTTTAAGCCGCAAAGGTGCTGTTTGCCAGATGTTTATGAAACTGTTCTTCTCTCAGCCGCAATCATTGTGTTTACGTAAACGCGAGGAGCCCAACAAATTTACAACCCCACCTACTACAGTGTAGGAGTGTTGGAAAACAGTATACCGTCACTCAGTCTTTTCAAACATTATTCAGACATGAACCACCCTTTGCACATGAGAAAATGTTTTGTTGCATTCATGTCATGTGTGCAACTTTTTGTCCATGTGTTTCTTAAGCTGCGCCGAATGAGCGAAATGTAGACTGAAGTCTCTGAATGTAGACACTGATCAGATCTGTACGGTTTCTCTCCAGTGTGAATCCTCTTTTGTGTTTTCAGATGTGTTAACTGATTAAACATCTTGTCACAGTGTGAACACTTGTACGGTCTCTCCAGTGTGAATCGTCCGGTGCAGTTTTAATTTTAGAGCTGTAATAAAAGTCTTCTCACACTCTAAGCACATGTACTCTTACACACCCGTGTGGATCTTCATGTGTTTATTAGGGTTTGCTGATCGGTTGAAACTCTGAGTGCATGTAAAAGGTTTCTCTCCAGTGTGGATCTTCATGTGTTTATTAAGGTTTGATGAGCCATTAAAACTCTTCCCACACTGAGTGCATGTGAATGGTTTTTCTCCAGTGTGGATCCTCATGTGATGATTAAGGGATGCTGATTGGTTGAAACTCTTCCCACACTGAGTGCATGTGAATGGTTTCTCTCCAGTGTGGATCCTCATGTGATGATTAAGGTTTGATGATTGGTTGAAACTCTTCCCACACTGAGTGCATGTGTATGGTTTCTCTCCATTGTGGATCTTCATGTGATGATTAAGGTTTGATGATTGGTTGAAACTCTTCCCACACTGAGTGCATGTGAATGGTTTCTCTCCAGTGTGGATTTTTTTGTGTTTACTAAGGGCTGATATATGGTTGAAACTCTTCCCACACTGAGTGCATGTGAATGGTTTCTCTCCAGTGTGGATTCTCATGTGGTGATTAAGGGATGATGATTGGCTGAAACTCTTCCCACACTGAGTGCATGTGAATGGTTTCTCTCCAGTGTGGATTTTTTTGTGTCTACTAAGGGCTGATATATGGTTGAAACTCTTCCCACACTGAGTGCATGTGAATGGTTTCTCTCCAGTGTGGATCCTCATGTGAATCTTAAGATCGCATTTTCTTCCAAAACTCTTTCCACACTGAGTGCAGGTGAAACGATTCTTGTCTCTCCTTTTCAATATACCATCAGTCTGTAAATGAGTTTTTTCCTCAATTTTGACATGATGTTCCTCCTCTTTACTCCCCTCATTCTCTTCAATTAGGTCTGAAATAAATAAAACATTAGTTTTCATTAAGTCTTAAAAACTCTGAAAAGTGAAAGGACACTGGAAACATTGGCTACACGCACTGTAATTTTGATGCACATTAAAAGTAAAATAAATCAGATCATATTTTGTTTGGTCCATTAATAATTTTTTTTGGGATCACTATTCCCACACCACCGTTGCATTTCCTTGTTGGGAAGAGATTTGTGCTTTTTACTATTGATCATCAGTTACAGTGCAAAAAAAGTTTCCGCCTTTTATATGGAGTATAGTGTGTGTGGGAGTGTGAGAGAGAGAAAAGCTAGATTTACACTTTCGCCTGGCGTCACATCGCACACCTCTGCTGACTGCGTGTGCACCTCGAGAAACAGACAAGGCTTTTATACTTGCCGTTGTGATATTCTTTAAAACGACAGGGGGCGCTCAAAAAAAACCCAGTGTAAAGTCAGACGGATAAACAGAAAAGTAGGAAGTTTCCGGAACTAAGTCATATCATTAATATCACTCAATGTTTTTTAAAACTAATTATTAAAAAAAAAAACTATTTTAATGATTATAAAGATTTTTAAAACCATTCAAGATTTGTTTTTTTATCAAACTTTGATGCATCACTTGCTTTTGTTCATATCTCCGACAGTTCTACCTATTATAATTTATTAAAATATTAATGACAGCAGAACATGGGTTACTCTACCAAATGTATTTTTTATTATGGCAAGAATAAAAGCAAAAAAAAAGTACACTTACTAAAATACTACATTATCACCAATAAAGCCTAGAAAAACTGGGCATCAGTATAATGTAAACCGATTGGTTCAAATATTCCTTTCCAGTTATCTGTGCGTTTTGTTTTCCTGGAGTTTCAGTGCACTTTACTGACGCGTTTCTAAAAACAGTTCGCGGAGAGAGAAAAGAATGCCTACACTGTTTATTATCCTTATTTTGCACAAGCACACACGTTTGTTGTCATTGTGAGTGTACACAATAAAAACTAGACACTTAAAAGATTCGATTGTATTGATCTTATCTGTACGATCAAAACTGAAAGTGTAATTTAAAGTTCTTTTTGGCGTTATGAGGAGAAGACACATCAAAACCTGTATACTTGGTCTTCGACCCCTGGGGGTTAAACACCTATATGTATGACGCAGTAAATGACGTTATGTAAGAGTCTAATTGCTGTTGTTCTGAGATAGTATGTAGACCCATCTACAAACTTTTTGCTATGAAACTGCAAACTATCTACAGTAAATTGAATCTGACTCCTGCTTCTTCTTCATCTGATAGACTGGTCATTTTTGGTTTAAAACTGTTGGTCCCCCGACAAAGTGTATTTATGCACGCTTTCTGGGTGCCAGAAAGTAGTCTAGCAGCCGCATTTTGTACCAGCGGCAGACAAGAGAGAGACAACTTAGAAACACTAAAATAGAGAGAGCTACAGTAATCTAGACGTGTTGTTATGAAGGCATGAATCACCGTTTTAAAATTTCTCTGGGATAGAAATGGCTTGACTTTAGACAGTTGTCTGAGGTGGTAAAAGCTGGATTTTACGACAGTACTGATCTGTTTGTCAAATTTTAAGCTTATCAAACATGACACTGAGATTTCTTGCACACTGGGTAATATGTGAGGCCAAAGATCCCACATTGACATCTAACAGAGAATTTTCTTTGTGCCCAAACATGATTACTTCAGTTTTATTTTGGTTTAAATTAAAAAAAATAGCTTGAGAGCCAAAGTTTAAGCTCCTCTAAGCAAGCCAGGAGTGGTTGTAAGCCATCTACATCATTTTGTTTTAGAGGAAAATACATCTGAGTGTCATCCACATATAGATGGAAGGAAACTTTATATTTATTGAAAATGGAAGCCAGGGGGAGCATATACAGGGTGAACAATACAGGCCCAAGGATTGAACCCTGTGGAACTCCATAGTTGAGAGGAATATTGGATGAGGATTGACGGCAAATGCACACACTAAAACATCTATTGGTCAAATAATAACGGAACCACTCTAAAACTGTGCCACGAAAGCCCACAGCTGTCTCTAAACGTTTCAACAGGACCTTGTGGTCCATCAAGTCAAAAGCAGAGCTTAAATCTAATAAGACTAATGCCATAGATTTCCCAGATTCAGTTTCTGTAAAAATGTCGCTTGATACTCTTAAAAAGTGCAGATTCAGTACTGTGTAAAGCTTTAAAACCAGATTAAAATGTTTCATGCACCGAATTTAAACTCAAATATGTTTGTAATTAAGTCAAAACAACTTTCTCAAGAATCTTTGACATAAAGGAAGATTAGAAATGGGCCAAAAATTTGGTTTGGTTTTTTAAGATATGGTGTTATAATGCCACATTTGAGACCGTTAGGGAAGGAACCAGTAGACAAACATTTGTTTATCACCAGTAGCAAACCAGGACCAATTGTATCCATAACTTGTTTAAAGAAAGAAGGTGGGATAATATCCTGAGGGCAGATTGAAGGTTTTAAATGGCTAACAATGTCTTTACATGAGTTCAACTCAACAAGTTGAAACTCAGACCAAGTGGAAGAACATAGGGGAACATCCTTAAATGCATATGCTGAACAAGGCATCTGTGATCTTAATGTTGTCTGTAATGTAATCTTAAAGAATTTTCCAAAGTCATTACAGTGACATAGATGGCTCTAAAACTGTTTTATTTTATTCTATCAGTGTGAAGTAAAGCAGAGTGTAAAGCAGTTAATTTCTCTTCTCAAAAACTAGGGGTGTTTTCAACATGCCAGTGAGTAAAAATACTTTGAGGTATGTCTGTGTAAGATGAGTACGTTTGCACAGAAGGCTATGCTGAAGAAATAACTGATTCTGAGCTGACTGATTCTGAATATGTAAAGTACTGATTATATATGTTAAATAAGCATATGCAGTTATATGTGTCAGAAGCTAGAGTGAGTAACATATTGGGAAGTTATTATGCTATCATGACAATGAATGTAACTAATTAGTTCTTTTGCATCTATGCTCTGGTTTCAAAGCAGTTGCTGACATAGACCTGTGACATCTCTGGTGACATTAGCCAGCTGGCAGAAAACCAAAAATAACAGAACCACCTGAGACATCTCCAATGATGGTCAGATGTTTAAAATAAGGCACCTAGGGGTGTGTCAAAGAAACCTGTATAAAGATTGTGGAAAACACAGAGACTTTAGAAAGTGGAGAGAAAGTGGGGGGAGAGAAAAATTGTCCAGGAGAGACTTCAGAATGCTAAGAGGTCTGCTCTGCACTTTCTCAGGCTTTATTATGTAAGAATAAAGTCTTTATTTCTGGTATCCAAAAACCTTGAGTCTGATAGTGCCTCACTGATGAGAAGGTCGTCAATCACGACAAATAACAACCGCCGGGGAGCTTACGACAAATGGCCCCAATGTGGGGCTTGACAAACTCAAAAAATGACAACCTACGTGAAATACGACAGTAGAAGGATTTAAAACAAAGTTAATGGTAGAAAACAGAACTTGAGGTTTGTGACAATTGTTAGTGATAAGTTCTGCCAGATATTTGCTTTTAGCTGCTTTAGCAGCTTTCTGAAACATAAAATAAGAATATCTCATGAGAGCATAAGAAATCTGCAGCTTGTCCTTCTTCCATTTGCGCTCAGCTTGTCTGCATGCCCGTCTCAGGGTCAGAGTATTTTCAGTGTGCCAAGGCACAGGTGCAGGCTTATGGTTTTTAGATTTCAATAGAGTTCATAATATTGGCATTGGCAGTAGTATTAAATAGGTTAAGATGTGCATCAGCATGCAAATTACAGAGAGTAGAGTCCAGCTCCAATGAGCTGTTTACTTCACTATAAGCAACAGAAAATTCTTCTCTAGATTGTTGGGTGAGAGAACGAGTTAGGGTGCCAGTGAAGGATTTCTAAGAATTTTACCCTTGAGAGGGACAGTACAAAGAACTGGCTTGTGGTCAGAAAAGGATGGACTACTTATTTCAATATTAGAAAACCGCACACTATAAAACAGAAAAACCGTAAGTTAAAATCAAATCAAGTGTATGGCCATGATTGTGTGTAGGACCAGAGACCCATTGTGTGAAGTCAAAAGACTATCAGATTAAAAAAGTCTGCAGTGTATGGTTTTGAAGGACAACATACATGAATGTTAAAATCACCCAACAGCAGTATTTTTTTATGTCTTGTAACCAAGTCTCCGATTAAAACAGCAAGCTCACTAAGAAAGTTCATATTATACTGAGGAGGACGATAAACTAAAGCAACTGCAATGGGGTTAACTAAAACTAATTTAAATAGCTGCGCCTCAAAACTGTTATATGAACCAGTAGATAAAGAACGACAGTGAAATGTGTCTTTAAAAACAGTAGCGAGGCCACTGCCACGGCCCAATGTACGCGGTGAGTTTAAAAAGTTACAGCGTTGAGGCACCAGTTCAGATAGCGGGAAGGACTCATCGGGCTTACACCAAGTTTCAGTGATGCAAAGGAAATCAAGCGCTTGCACAGTAGAGAAGTCATTTAAGATGAAAGTTTTATTTACCAGTGACCGGGCGTTTATGAGTGCAATCTTCAGCTGCGCTGTTGTTACCTCTGGCTGTGTTTCACGGCACAGCTGGTGGAGGTAGCGAAGATTCACGTCGCCACGGCGAGGACGGGAGAGAAGCCTCGCAGGTGTAGCAAATAATCCAGATGCAACCCAGCAGTGAGTTGTTGCACAAACTGAGATCCCAACAGAAAACCAGCATGTTGCGGGTAGTTGTTTAGTGACTGCGAGGTTGTTCTACAACGAACGGCAAAACCTCCGCGCTTGCCACGCCTTCTCCGGCGTCTCCGACGGGTAGATCCATGTAAATCCGACACGGATATCCATAGGGGAGAGGTGAGGTAGGGGAGTTAATTCGTTGTTTACAAAGATCACACGTAGCGCTAGGCAACGCTGCGACTGCACTACGAATGTTTAATAAAGTCAAGTGGTCATAAATGAGTGTAGCATCACAGTTTAAAACTGGAAAAGTTGTGAGCAATGCAAACGCAAAGCATAGCAGCAGGGAGCTCAACAGACGGCATGCCACTTACATCGGCGCCATCTTTACTGATTCCAGCTGTCCATATAAAAGACAGAAACTTTTTGAACAGGCCTATCTAAAAGATTAATGTTGCCAACTGATGATCAACAGTAAAAATTACACATTTTACCTCTTCCCAACAGGGAAAACACCAACAATCTAGAATGCATGATTATTTGGTGTCTTGGCTTTGCGGTTGAAAAATGTGGTTATAATGGGTCAAAAACAGCCAAGAACATAATGAAAGGGTATAGGGCTGCACGATTAATTGTATTATTATCACGATAACAATATTTGTGGCCCACGATCAATAATTAAATATCATCACGATTTAACAGTATAAACGCCAAGCCGTTATTTTATTGAGTGGAGTTTACGGATTGTAGCACAACACAAGCATGAGGTGACTGCGTCTAGATTGCAAGTGTTTATTTTGAGGAATGTAATGTTAATCAGGTAGCCTTTGCTCCTGTTCAGTCCAAACTTCCCAAGGTAACACAACAAACCTCATTCACCACCTTTAAAGCCATCACAAAGTGGCTGTCTTCAGTGGGTTAATGAGCTCAGGAGAATTCTGCTTTGTATTTTTCTATGCATTACTAAACCAGACAATATTGGTTTTATAAGTTAACCAAATATTCGCAAAGATTCAGCAGTTTTTTTTTCCCTGACGCGTTTGCCAGTTCTGTAGACAGAATACACTATCCAATTGTTTTAAATGTAAAGAAAACTTCATTGTGGCCCTGTTCACGCGGGTATTCAGGTTAGTTTTCATCAATCTGATGCAACTTTTATTATTTACAAGAAAAGAAAATGCATTTAAAAGTTTCAGATCAATTAACTCAATTTCTAAAAAAGACTAGCCTATTTTATTATAAATTATTTTATGCATTAAATAATGAAATGGATAACTAATTTCCTTTATTTCTGATTAGACCAGGCACTTTATTCAGTTTTAATAGGTATATGTGTTTTTTTAAAGGTGCTGTATGTAAGTTTTTGACTCTTCTAAAGCATAAAAATACCATAATATGTGGGCAGATATTTAGAAAACATCCCAAGTTAACATACTTGTTTAACTGAAAAACAATGCTGAAGTCAGATATTCTGCTTTGAAAATGGGTTTTCCGTGCCGGAACGCTGTCTTTGTTTAGATAAATTTAATATGCACGATGCCAGTTTAGCCAATTATATGTCAGCACCCTGGGTTGCCTTGTTGGAAAACAGTGTATTTCATTCATTCATTCAGAAAGGCTCTGAAAGCATGCGTCCGTGACCAAAAAGAACAGTATGGGAGACAGATGCAGTTCCACATGAGGTCATTAATTAGCAAATTACATAAATATTACGAACGTAAACATTAGGTGAGCAGGTTACATTGTAACCGCGTGTCCTAACAACACGCTGTGACGAGAGAGGCAGTGATCAGCTATTTGGCTGTTTGCACCAGACGAAACACGGCAGAAATGTAAATACAGCCTTTCAGAAGCACAGAATATGCACTCGCTCACGAAACGGTAAGGTTTAGAATCTATTTAATACATGTTAACCCACTTTAACATCAATGTAGATGCTGAATCACTCATATGTGTTTAGTTCTAAAGTTCAATTTCAGACGGTTTATTGTATTTTCAAGATCTGAGGTGAACTTTCTGCTTTCAGTATATGGCAACAAATGCCATGTAAAATGCATTCAAACTCGCATTGTTAGCATTTAGCACAGAATAAAGCACACAAGGCTTACCTGAGGTGATCTAGCTGTCATAGGTTTCTGTTGTTCAGCTGTGAGAAATAGAAGCCATTTCTAATATATCAATTCGAGGTGTTGGTTAGGACAAAAACTCCTTTTAATATGGAAAATATTCCCTCTATCGCGTGTCGTTGCTTTTATTTAGAACACAGTTTAAATCACTCGCTCCTGTACACAATCTGGCATCCCAGCGTACTTTTATTATGATCCAGGAGTGCAATACCTAGTTCAACCACTGGGTGTCAAACTTACATACTGCACCTTTAATAACATTTGTTTAACAAATATTTTAGCACATTAAAAGTAATTAAATTATCTTGTTTTCAGGAATTGATCATGCGCGCTAAAAAAAAAAAAAAACTTTTTTGAACAGGCCTATCTAAAGGGTTAATGCTGCCTATTTTATGCATTAAATAATGAAATAGATAACTATTTTTCTTTATTTCTGATTAGACCATGCACTTTATTCAGTTTTACAGTTTTAATATGTATTTATGCATTCGTTGAACAATTATTTTGGCACATCGAAAGTAATGAAATTCTTGTCTTTTTTGTTTAAAAAAAAAAAATGTATGCAAAAGATTAGGAATTGATCGTGTGCAAAAAAAATACACAATCATCCAACACATGCATCGCTCTGATGCCACGTTTTTAAAGATAAATTTTGTTCAAGGATAAATTAGTGCTGCTTTGAAAAGAATTAAATTATTAAAAAGCACATTAAAGACTACACACACAAAATAAAACATTCACAAAGGTGAATCTTATGGAAAAACACCAATTGACGGGCGCTGCTTTTGGTTTTAAAAGAATCAAGCAGACTTAAAAAAAAAAATCTAATTTGCAGAAGAGAAATTACAAAAATTTTGCAAAAGAAAAAGATTAAACATATCGGGACTGTTAAAAGAACATTCTACTTTATATATTCTGTAGACTCCAATACAACAGCTAAGATTATGAATGACGGAGTGTAAAGCCGTCTCTGCTGCGCTTCAGCAGCGCATCCCGCTGTTTATGAATTAGGAGGCGGAGAGAATGCGCAGTTTAGTTTCACCTCAAGATATTGAAATAAAAACTAACACTGAACTGCTCATCACGCTCAAAAAGTTTAACTAAAATGCACAACTGTTGTTAGTTGCACCCGCGGGAAGCACAATGAACCCAACACACCATTCTTTTAATTCGATATTCGTGAAGTATGTGAACCAACCGCAGATGCTGTCATGTTGGTCGCGACACTCTGCTTTATAACTTATTAGTTTATTACAATAATTACACTTTGACATCGTTCTTCACCACATGTAGCCACTCTTTTGAGCACATCTTGCGGTCCATCTCTAAACAAATGTTTTCGATTATTATTATTAAAGCTGCTCTCCAGCGGCGAAGTTAAGAGTAGTGAGTGAAAAAAATGTGCATGCAGAAATTGGACAAGACGAATCAAAATTTAAGCTATGTAAGTATTGGATTCTTGGTATCTAACCACCACCCAGTTTTATTACACATTGTGGTTTTTTTATATTTTTGACTGTGAAATTTAATAAGAATGATTGTGTGTATATATATATATATATATATATATATATATATATATATATATATATATATATATATATATATATATATATATATATATACAGGGCTTTACATTAACACCCGGGTAGATTTCAGCTCTGACGGGTAAGACAGACACCTCCACTAGCCACGTTGGCTAGTTGGAAGTCATTTTTAAACTGTAGTTTTAGCAGGGTTTGAAAATAAGCGTGGTCCAATATTCGTGCAAATGTGATCTTATAAATACAAAAATAACTGTACGCGCGAGCAGAAAGCAGGTAAATACCGAACGAGAGGATGATCACTCACTCGCGCGCACAGCTGATGTAATGCGCGCGACTGTTAATAAGCGAGCACGCTCCTGTTTACTTGCGCGAAGCAACAGTCACCGTGCCTAGAGCAAGCGCAACTGGTGCGATCGGTTCCCTTTGAAATAGACTGGACAAAGAGCGATGATTGTGCACCCACAGTCCTGCTGCTTTCAAGAGCTCAAGATTAAAACAAAAATACGCATATTCTTTTGTAAGCAGCAGCGGCCACTGCTTTCATTTACAGGCTTATATTAACCGTGCGCGTGATTATCCTTTCATTATCAAACACGGTACCCTTACAGAAAATTCACATGAATTTCACATGTGAAATTCACATGTGACCACATGTGAAATTCACATGTGAAACACAGGAACCACATGTGAAATGCACATGTGATCACATGGGAAAACGTGTGTATTTGGAACGCTTTTGTGTGGATTCACATGTGATCACATGGGAAAACGTGTGTATTTGGAACGCTTTTGTGTGGATTCACATGTGAACCACATGTGATCACATGGGAAAACGTGTGTATTTGGAACGCTTTTGTGTGGATTCACATGTGATCACATGGGAAAACGTGTGTATTTGGAACGCTTTTGTGTGGATTCACATGTGATCACATGGGAAAACGTGTGTATTTGGAACGATTTTGTGTGGTTTCACATGTGATCACATGGGAAAACGTGTGTATTTGGAACGCTTTTGTGTGGATTCACATGTGATCACATGTGATCACATGGGAAAACGTGTGTATTTGGAACACTTTTGTGTGGTTTCACATGTGAACCACATGTGATCACATGGGAAAACGTGTGTATTTGGAACGATTTTGTGTGGTTTCACATGTGATCACATGGGAAAACGTGTGTATTTGGAACGCTTTTGTGTGGATTCACATGTGAACCACATGTGATCACATGGGAAAACGTGTGTATTTGGAACGCTTTTGTGTGAATTCACATGTGAACCACATGTGATCACATGGGAAAACGTGTGTATTTGGAACGCATTTGTGTTGATTCACATGTGAACCACATGTGATCACATGGGAAAACGTGTGTATTTGGAACGCTTTTGTGTGGTTTCACATGTGAACCACATGTGATCACATGGGAAAACGTGTGTATTTGGAACGCTTTTGTGTGGATTCACATGTGATCACATGGGAAAACGTGTGTATTTGGAACGCATTTGTGTTGATTCACATGTGAACCACATGTGATCACATGGGAAAATGTGTGTATTTGGAACGCTTTTGTGTGGATTCACATGTGAACCACATGTGATCACATGGGAAAACGTGTGTATTTGGAACGCTTTTGTGTGGTTTCACATGTGAACCACATGTGATCACATGGGAAAACGTGTGTATTTGGAACGCTTTTGTGTGGATTCACATGTGATCACATGGGAAAACGTGTGTATTTGGAACGCTTTTGTGTGGATTCACATGTGAACCACATGTGATCACATGGGAAAACGTGTGTGTTTGGAACGCTTTTGTGTGGTTTCACATGTGAACCACATGTGATCACATGGGAAAACGTGTGTATTTGGAACGATTTTGTGTGGTTTCACATGTGATCACATGGGAAAACGTGTGTATTTGGAACGCTTTTGTGTGGATTCACATGTGATCACATGGGAAAACGTGTGTATTTGGAACGCTTTTGTGTGGATTCACATGTGAACCACATGTGATCACATGGGAAAACGTGTGTATTTGGAACGCTTTTGTGTGGTTTCACATGTGAACCACATGTGATCACATGGGAAAACGTGTGTATTTGGAACGATTTTGTGTGGTTTCACATGTGATCACATGGGAAAACGTGTGTATTTGGAACGCTTTTGTGTGGATTCACATGTGATCACATGGGAAAACGTGTGTATTTGGAACGCTTTTGTGTGGATTCACATGTGAACCACATGTGATCACATGGGAAAACGTGTGTATTTGGAACGATTTTGTGTGGATTCACATGTGATCACATGGGAAAACGTGTGTATTTGGAACGCTTTTGTGTGGTTTCACATGTGAACCACATGTGATCACATGGGAAAACGTGTGTATTTGGAACGATTTTGTGTGGTTTCACATGTGATCACATGGGAAAACGTGTGTATTTGGAACGCTTTTGTGTGGATTCACATGTGAACCACATGTAATCACATGGGAAAACGTGTGTATTTGGAACGCTTTTGTGTGGATTCACATGTGAACCACATGTGATCACATGGGAAAACGTGTGTATTTGGAACGCTTTTGTGTGAATTCACATGTGAACCACATGTGATCACATGGGAAAACGTGTGTATTTGGAACGCTTTTGTGTGGATTCACATGTGATCACATGTGAAACACACGTGCATTTTCATGTAAACCACATGTGATCACATGGGAAAATGTGTGTATTTGGAACGCTTTTGTGTGGATTCACATGTGAACCACATGTGATCACATGGGAAAACGTGTGTATTTGGAACACTTTTGTGTGGATTCACATGTGATCACATGTGAAACACACGTGCATTTTCATGTGAACCACATGTGATCACATGGGAAAATGTGTGTATTTGGAATGCTTTTGTGTGAATTCACATGTGAACCACATGTGATCACATGGGAAAACGAAATTTTGATTGTGAACATTTGATCACACGTGAAACGTGCATTACCATGTAAACTCTTGTGGCTTTTCTGCTGTGTACTTAACACCATAAAATCTGTGCATTTGTGTGAACAAATATTATTCTTAAACTGCAATATAAATACAAACAATTTATTGTCAATTATATTAAATAACAACAATTATTTACTGAAATACCTTAAAGGGAAAACTGTCACTACTATAATGTGAATACAAAAAGGGGCGGCTTGGTGGCTCCGTGGTTAGCACCGTCACCTCACAGCAAGGAGGTCACTGGTTCGAGTCCCATCTGGGCCAGGTATGGAGCTTGCATGTTCACCCCAAGTTTGCGTGGGTTTCCTTCTGGTGCTCTGGTCAATTAGATGAAATTCTGCATGGAAGAGCGTCTGGTGAAAAAAGCATGTACCACAGTAATTGCTAGTTCATTCCTCTGTGATGACCCCTGATAAAAAGGAAATAAGCCAAGGGAAAGTGAGTTGTGCTTTTGACGAGTTTGTCCTCTTGGTTCAAGTTAATGACTTGATCTCGTAATCTGGAAAAAAAAAACACAAAACTTATTATTAATAAAAGAAACTACCAAATGCTCAAATGCATACATGTGAATGCAAAATGAATTCATAGTATTTAGATCACATGCATCTAGTATAATGCAAAAACAAAATGTAGTCAAATACATTTAGTTTTTTTTTTTTTTCAAAAGAAAAAAACTGAAATATGTTTTGGATAAAATGAAGTATTAAATTTAAGACATTTATTAGTTATAAATTTATAGGCCTACAGAATTACATTTTAGAGTATACAAACAAGTATGACAGCTGCTGTTCTTAACAGCTGTAAAGTTATGTTTTGTGTTCAGCTGATGATACACAGGGCAACTTTTTGAGCAGTGTTATTGGACAATATTGTAGAGTGATGTTGCTTGGCTACTTTGCAGCTGAAAATTGGCAACAACTTTTTTACAAAAAAAATTAAAAATGTAAGTTATTTTGTATAAATGTATACATGATGTGAGGTGTAGTTACCACCATGAAACTAAAACAGGTAGTAGTAATGAATACTTTTTACTTAAGTACATATTTCAGGCTGTACTTTTTTACTTTTACTGGAGTACAAAAGTGTAGTCAGTACTTCAACTTTTACCATTTCAACACGAGTATCTGTACTTCTACTTGAGTTAAGGATGCGTGTACAGTATGTTTGCCATCTCTACACATTAGAGATAGCAAATGCTTCAAAAATTACCTGTTAAGACATTAACTTTGTGCATTGGAAGACCTCCCTACTAGCCTCTGTATTGGGTGTATTTTCTCTTTTTAGACACTAGCCGCATTTCCACTATCGCGCCTAAAGCGAGTGAGCCAGGGCCAGTCCATTTTCACTCCCTCTCCCCTCTCATGAAACAACAGATGTAAAGAACAGAAATAGTGTATACAGGATGATTCAAAAGGAATACCACAACTTTGAAAATCGAGAACTCTGCAAAGAAGAAAAGGAGAGCTTCTTTCTGTTGTCGATTTAAGGAAGCTCTGAAGTTTCATTTGGTTACTCATGTGGTCGCTAGGAGCGCTGTTGTCATCATGTTTCTTTGATTAAATACAGATTTTCAAAGTTGTGGTATTCTTTTTGAATCACCCATATTTCCAAAAAGATGTGACATGCAGTCACAGACTGTTAACTGCTATAAAACAAAGTACCTATAAGGATTCAGTAGGCTGAGGAGGTACAACTAGGGTGTGGCTAGTAATAGTTTTTGCTTTGATTAGCAAAAATACACTTTTTTAAAAAGAAATACCTTCCAGGCAATCAAAATACAATCTTCTCAGACTACGGTACAAAAAAAAAGACAAAACTGTATAATTGAGACACACTTAACTGTCAACTTCCTTGAAATGTAGCATTGTCCTTTGAAGATGGTCAAGTCTCCAATGTGTCAGGCTTCTTCTTTGAAATAACCATAATCTTTATATTTCACAACCTGAACTTTTTAACTCCTGCACATCATTGCTTTCTGTACAAAAGCAGAGAGAAACAATTAACCACTGTGACACATTTTGGTAACACCAATATTAATCTATAGAAATATCTTATCTTAAAGCTTCATTAACACAAGCAAACAGAGAGAGAGAGAGAGAGAGAGAGAGAGAGAGAGAGAGAGAGAGAGAGAGAGACAAGACAAAACTAAAAATTATATTATATCTATGTTCATTAACATTTTACACATTTTTATCCTGGATGCTATAATCTTCATAAAAAAGTAATAAGTTAACATGCAATAATGAAGACTGAACCAATGATCCTGAAAGTTTTGAATCACAGGGATAAAGTTTTAAAATAAATTAGAAATTAACTTTACATTGTGAAACGTATTATAAATGAATAAAAAAAAAATAGGTTTTTAGTGTATTTTAAAGAAAATAAATGCAGCCTACGTCTTTCAATATTGTTTAAATAATCTTACCATTCTAAAACTTTTGAATGCTAGAGTCTCTCAGGAAAAAGACAAACAAAAGATGAACCAATGTTCCTGGAAACGATGGACAAGCCTTTAAAATAGTGACAGATCTACAGAACTGTTATTAAGTACTTTTTTGCAATGAAATACATAAACTAAACAAGTAGCTTCTGCTCACTTTAAATCTATTATTTTATCTATTTCATTATTTACATTTAGGACATTTAAATTTAAAACCAAGCACAATAGTCATTTACATCAGGTTTATAAAACCCTATTCGATTAAACTTTAGTTAATGTGTTTAAAGAGAAATCAGGATTGATACAAAATGCATAACTAATACAGTTGCATCAATTACGTCATTTGCAGTGAATGAGCTTGGATATCTTTTGGCGCGCGTTTGACTGGTATCACTCACTGCTTGGTCAAATATTCTGAACATATTCAGTTTTTTGTATTTGCAGAACCAACTGTTAAGGTTACGTTAAGTTTTTTTACACATCCTAAATTATAAAGTTGTGAGGACAGTACATTAATATGCACTTACCGCTGAATTAGATGATAAGGTCAAAATGGTCCAGCTTCTCCAGAAAACGTAGCCCTCTCTTTTGTACCAATTGTGGATTTTGGGATGTTTGGTCATGTCTTTGTATTATAACTGCGCTAGTGTTCATATGTGAATGGCATTTTCAGTAAAAATATCAACCAACACGTATTTTATCTTCATTTCGCAAACGAAATAAGGAGACAAAACGGACAAAACACTGCTAATTAAACGACCGTTGAGAGACTGGGTTTGTTTGTGGATCCTTGTTGTCAGGACAACGCGCGCGTTGCCGCGAATACTCTTCTGTGGTGAACGCGCGCGCAAGTGCACAGTGCTCGTGGTCGCAAAATTCAAAAGCAAAATCGTAAAATGTGTGAGCACGCATTCAAAGCGAGCGAACGCCGTCGATTTTCTTCGTGCTCGAGAAAGAGTAGTATAACTGTAGCATGTAACTGTTTCATTTAAGAGGGTTTGAAAAAAACAGACTCGACTCTAGGAGTCGATTCCTGTCCTGGAGTCGATTCCGGCACTAGGTCCATTGAGAGTCGAGGAATCAACTCTTTTGGATTCGACTCCCATTCCCTACAGACTGAATCAGAAATTCAGTTTTTTGTCATTGTACTCATGTACACAATATTAAATCTCATTACATTTTTACTTTTCATAAATGATGTTTTTTGAACCCAATAAACAACATAAAAACATTATATTTAAACAAGACTAAAAATATATTTGCAAATAAACTCTTGAAATTCTATTTCTTGTTTCCAAAAAAACATCCCTAAAATAAAAGTACAAAAAGTTGTAGCAAGTACAGCACAAATGTAGCACAGTACAGTATTGCCACAGCATTGGGATATTAGATTATATATCAGCACAATGCACAAGTGTAGTAAAGTTGTACATAAATGTATTGTACTGTTGTTGAACTTTATAGTAATTTTATAATTCATTATTTTGCAGTTGCACTTAATTTTACTTCAGTTAGCCTCCTTTATACTGTTGTTATACTGCAGTTGTGCTTCAGTTTACTGCAGTTATTTTTTGTAAGGGTTTGTTTAGGCTATATTGTTTTGTAAAGTATGAAATGTAAAAGTAACACAAAAATACGGTATATGTTAAGGTTTACAAAAATAATAATAAATATGTATAATGAGTTGAAAAAACACATGCCTGTTTTAATGTGAATGTTACAATCTTGCAAAGTCACATTCATTTCACGTGTTTAACTAGATCACGTTTTTCACATGGGAATGCATGTTTTACACAAAAATACAGACATCCTGCATGCCATTTTTAAATGTTTTTACAACCATCCACAGTAGTGTGGGTCATCTCGAAATATGGTTTCCAGATGGTGATGCTGTCCACATGTGGTCAAATGAACTACACATGTGTCCACATTTGGTCACATTGACTTCAGATGTGGTCAAAGGTGATCACATGTTGTTCACATGTGGCCACATGAATTTCACATGTTGTCCACGTGGTCACATGAACTTCACATGTGGTCGTGAGTTTCACATGTGGTCACATAAACTTCACATGTGGTCAAGTGAGCATCACATGTTGTCCACATGTGGTCACATGAACTTCACATGTGGTCGTGAGCTTCACATGTGGTCACATAAACTTCACATGTGGTCAAATGAGCATCACATGTTGTCCACATGTGGTCACATAAGCTTCACGTGTGGCCACATGAGCTTCACATGTTGTCCACATGTGGTCACATAAACTTCACATGTGGCCACATGAACTTCACATGTGGCCACATGAACTTCACATGTGGTCACATGTGATCACATGTAATCACATGTGATCACATGTAATCACATGTGGTCACATGTGATCACATGTGAAATTCGTGTGACTTTTCTGTAAGGGTATGTTTCACCTGCTTTCTTTTGCTTACAGTTATTTTTGTTAATATGGTTTAATTATATTTCTTTATAATAACATTGCTTTAATGGGAGATTAACTCCCCGTTTATGTTAACTGCTGATCTGGGACTTTTAGCCAGGACAGATTACTGTGCTTATTTTAGATACATGACAATAATTATTTTTTTAAATGTAATGTTTTTTTAAAGGAAAGTTTTGTTGAATTAAAAAGTGCACCCATACAGTTATATTTTCCTTGTTTTGACACATTAAAAAATTGTGACTAAGAAATACTTATTTGGTGTGGTCAGAGATAAATTTGGTAAATCCTTAATTTTGAGCCCTGAAAAGTCATGTGAAATAAAAACTGATTGCATTGCGACACAACCCATTTGCTCATGCACACTGAGCAAGCTAATACACAATACACACAAGAAGTTAAATGAATGAGAAGGCTTGTGGACATAACACATCTAAATCAAGTCATTTTAGCATGTCAAAGTCAAATTTATGCATATAAAATATATTTTCCCAACAAGAAAATTGTGGCTAGTGAAAATGCTGAGTGGCTAGTAATATTGGAAATCTACTAGCCACAGTGGCTGGTGATCAAAAAAGTTAATGTTAAGCCCTGTATATATATATATATATATATATATATATATATATATATATATATATATATATATATATATATATATATATATATACACACAAAGGAATATCACATTATTTATCGTGATTAACATTTTGGGCAAAATTATCGTGATTATCATTTTTTCTGTTATCGCGCAGCCCTAAGTCTTATTATTAAAATATATCTGAATGAGGATCAAATGACTGAGTTGGTCTTTGAGAATGAAAATTAACCTGTTTGTTCCTGCAGATCTTCCTGTTTGACTCTGAATGTTTCTTCAATCTCCACATCTTCACTCTCCTCTTTAATAAACGCCATCTTTATAACAGTGTGGAGATCAGTCGCTTCAGCAGGAGTTTTTCTCTGTGTTTGGACACTTTATCCTGTTTAAAATGAACAAAACAATAAAAAATGTTCAGTTTAAAATAAATAAAACAATGAACAGAAACAAAATAACTTCTCTTCAACACTTGCTTCAACAGTTTCTTTATATGAGAGTCATTAACACAAAGAAATCAGGTAAAAGAGTAAGTCTGAGCAAGAAACAATATCCACAAATGAGCTGATTAAAACTAGTACTCCATTTCATATATATAGTGATGTATACTTAGAATGGAATGACATTATGTTATTTAATAATTTAAACCTTCATTAAAACACTTATTACACACTATTCTGTTACTTTATTCAAACAATAGTCATTATTACTGTGAGCAAAATAGTATTACGTTGTTTAAAGGGATAAAATTGTCAACAGCAGCATCGGATGAAAAACCTGAAACATTAATCAGTCGGCTTATATTCATGTAAAAGCTTTAAAACAAACCTTTCTCGAGTTGAATCGCAGTGCAGGAGCGGCGCAGCCTTATGACGTCACACACTACGGCAAAATAAAAGTCTTCTTCTTGTTTTATGACGACTAACTCATTAAAAGCGTTATCGCCACCTACTGTGCCGGATGTAACTCTGATGATGAGTGAATATTTAGAAAGGGGCAAGAAAAAGAAACGAGAAGGTAGGGAGGGAAAGGGACAATAAATAAATAAAAATTTTGAGATGTTTCACATTCTCCAATCTTTGCATTCAGACCACATACTCATCCCAGCTAACAGGGAACGTTCCCAGAACATTCACTAACGTTTTTTAAAAGTTGTGAAAATGTTAGCACAAAACGTTATCAATGGAACGTTTTCAGAATGTTATCATAACGTTTTTAACGTTCTTGTAACGTTGTTAAAAAAACGTTCTTAGAACAAAGTTTTTGGAACGTCTTCAGGACGTTATTTGCACTTGATGAACGTTGTCACAATGTTGATGTAAAACGTTCTCAGAACAAAGTTTTTGGAACGTCTTCAGGACGTTATTTGTACTTGATGAACGTTGTCACAATGTTGATGTAAAACGTTCTTAGAACAAAGTTTTTGGAACGTCTTCAGGACGTTATTTGCACTTGAGGAACGTTGTCACAATGTTGATGCAAAACGTTCTCAGAACGAAGTTTTTGGAACGTCTTCAGGACGTTATTTGTACTCTATGAACGTTGTCACAATGTTGATAAAAAACGTTCTTAAAACAAAGTTCTTGGAACGTCTTCATGACGTTATTTGTACTTGATGAACGTTGTCACAATGTTGATGTAAAACGTTCTTAGAACAAAGTTTTTGGAACGTCTTCAGGACGTTATTTGCACTTGATGAACGTTTTCACAATGTTGATGTAAAACGTTCTCAGAACAAAGTTTTTGGAACGTCTTCAGGACGTTATTTGTACTCTATGAACGTTGTCACAATGTTGATAAAAAACGTTCTTAAAATAAAGTTCTTGGAACGTCTTCAGGACGTTATTTGTACTTGATGAACGTTGTCACAATGTTGATAAAAAACGTTCTTAAAATAAAGTTCTTGGAACGTCTTCAGGACGTTATTTGTACTTGATGAACGTTCTCACAATGTTGATAAAAAACGTTCTTAAAACAAAGTTCTTGGAACGTCTTCAGGACGTTATTTGTACTTGATGAACGTTGCCACAATGTTGATAAAAAACGTTTCTAGAACAAAGTTCTTAAAACGTCATCAGGACGTTATTTGTACTTGATGAACGTTGTCACAATGTTGATAAAAAACGTTCCTAGAACAAAGTTCTTAAAACGTCATCAGGACGTTATTTGTACTTGATGAACGTTGTCACAATGTTGATAAAAAACGTTCTTAAAACAAAGTTCTTGGAACGTCTTCAGGACGTTATTTGTACTTGATGAACGTTGTCACAATGTTGATAAAAAAACGTTCCTAGAACAAAGTTCTTAAAACGTCTTCAGCATGTTATTTGTACTTGATGAACGTTGTCACAATGTTAATAAAAAACGTTCCTAGAACAAAGTTCTTAAAACGTCTTCAGCATGTTATTTGTACTTGATGAACGTTGTCACAATGTTGATAAAAAACGTTCTTAAAACAAAGTTCTTAAAACGTCTTCAGGATGTTATTTGTACTTGATGAACGTTGTCACAATGTTGATAAAAATCGTTTTTAGAACAAAGTTCTTGGAACGTCTTCAGGACGTTATTTGTACTCGATGAACGTTGTCACAATGTTGATAAAAAACGTTCCTAGAACAAAGTTCTTGGAACGTCTTCAGGACGTTATTTGCACTTGGTGAACGTTGTCACAATGTTGATAAAAAACGTTCCTAGAACTAAGTTCTTAAAACGTCTTCAGGACGTTATTTGTACTTGATGAACGTTGTCACAATCATTGATAAAAAACGTTCTTAGAACAAAGTTCTTGGAACGTCTTCAGGACGTTATTTGTACTTGACGAACGTTGTCACAATGTTGATAAAAAACGTTCCTAGAACAAAGTTCTTAAAACGTCTTCAGGATGTTATTTGATTAACATTCTCATAATGTTGATGGAAAATGTTCTTAGAACAAAGTTCTTGAAACTTCTTTAGAACGTTATTTGTTCTCAGGGAGGGGCATAAAATTTTGGATCAAAATATTTCAGTGTCTTGTATTTTTGTCATTTCAAAATACTGTAAAAAACTTTGCAAGATGTCTACAGTACATGATGACATCTTAAAAAAGAAACCTCTAATTATTTGCCTAAGCTTCAAATCAAAACAGAACAATTTTAAGGTGCTGCTCGATGATTCAAGTATGGATAGAAATTATGCTTAAAGAAAGTAACAGACAAATGGTGAGGAGGGTATATTCAGGAGCAAGTCAACAACCTTTGAAAATAGCTGCTGAGCAATGCTAAGGCCAGAGATAATGGCTGTACAGTGTACAATTCAGCTTTGCTTGAGAAATTTGATGGAATAATATATATATTAAGAACAGAATGTGGAGCTTCAGAACATCATCAATAAGTCTCAATATTCATATTAAACAATCTGACAACGTGCTTTATATTCATACACTATACACATTTATGTGCTGTGCGTAGTTGTACATTTGCACATACAGGTCAGCTTAGCACCATGATCTGTTCACACTGGAAATCTAATATTGGCCACGTTTATAAAAACAATGTTATGCAACATTTATGCCAAAAAATTAGATTTGAGCACTCCTTGCTGTGTGAAGCTGAGCCTGAGACTCATCTAGTTAAAGAACTGAAAAAATCTTGGAAGAATGAGTATACTGTAGACATGATAGATGGATTGCTGATGTAGATGGCAAGAAAATAAGACGAACAACATTAAAATAAGTTCTACACTGACAATATCTACAATGTATCATTGTTTCAAATGCCAGTTAACCTACAGGTGCACTGTCTAGTTAATGAAGATGAAATCATTGGTCATAGTGTATGTGTGTGAATGCAAGAGTTTATGGGTGTTTTCCAGTGTTAGGTTGCGGCTGGAAGGGCATCCGCTGCGTAAAACATATACTGCATAAGTTGGTGGTTCATTCCGCTGTGGCTATCCCTGATTAATAAAGGGACTAAGCCGAAAAAAAATTAATGAATGATCATCTTCAAAACAGGACTTTCTGTATGAAAAGTTGTGCAAAATTTATACTGAACTCAAAGAGAAACACAGTTACCTTTAGGTTGCAAGTCCAACTCACTAACCATTAAGCACAACTTACCCTATAGGTGGACAAAGTGGCAGAGAAAAGTTGTTGTTATCAAACAGTTTAATGGTGAAGGGATTGATCCAATAGGTCTATTAATTTAAGGTTTGCAAAGACAGTTCATGCTACCTTTTAAAAGTATTTTTAGTATTTTTTAAAATACAAAAATACGAGACGTTCTACCAGATTTTCACTAATAAAAAATGTGACAGGGCCTGACCTTTAAGCTTCATCCTCAAAAATTCATAAAAGCAAGCATAAAATCATACAATTCAATGATAGAATGTATCCTTGATCACTGTCAGCTTCTCCTCCGTCAAATGATGTCACTTCAAAGTCAAAGATGTATTGCATGCATTTTATGTTAAATTTAATGCAAATGTGACAGGACTGACAGAAACATGGGGACAAGTGTAAATTATACAAATTATATTTGTATAATTTCATGTTTTTAATCAATTGATGTGAATGAGAACAACTTTCATTCATTCATTCATTTATTCATTTTCTTTTTGGCTTAGTCTCTTTATTAACCTGGGGTGCCACAGAGAACCGCCAACTTATCCAGCATATGTTTTACACAGCGGATGCCCTTCCAGCTGCAACTCATCACTGGGAAACACTCACACTCTCATTCACACACTATACAGACAATTTTAGCTTACCCAATTCACCTGTATTGCATGTCTTTGGACTTGTGGGGGAAACCGGAGCACCCGGAGGAAACCCACGCAAACGCGGGCAGAACATGCAAACTCCACACAGAAATGCCAAGCGACCTTCTTGCTGTGAGGCGATAGCGCTACCTACTGTGCCACTGCGTTGCCTGAGAACAACTTAAACTGGCTATTTTTTAAAATAAGTTTTTAGCATAACAGAACTATTAAAGCTGTAGATTCAATTGGGCTGAGGACAAGGACTACAGGGTACATTTGTAAAGTGTTTTTAATAAAGAACAAAAATCTGAGAACCAAATGACTACAGAACAACTCACAGAAATCAACTATCAGGTCATATTATAAAAAAATGTTTGTGATGAAATACTTTTTATTCACTGTATTTATGTTTTTATTTCAGGGACAGATAAAGTACATTTCTGCTAGAATGTCCCATACAGTATTTTATTTTGAAACGTAAATTGATGTATTTTATATTTTATTTATTTTAAAATATATTTCAACGTACTTTTGCCCATCCCTGTTTGTAGTTAAAAGTTCTTATAATGTGGATAAATAATGTTCTTAGAACAGTCATATTAACATTTTCAAAACAATTTGAAAGAAATTCAGTACAGCTTTCAAATGGCATGAACATTAGTGAATTGATATATTTGAAAAAACAAATTAAGTTCAATGTTTACTTTTGACTGTAAAGATCATTACTGTCAGCTAAGAGCTTAGAATCACCTTGATTCTATGCTATTTGCTGTCAGGCATAGATATATCGAATTTCAATGTTGAACCAGTGTTTTGGTGGTTACCATGGTAGCGTTGGAGGACTGGGCGCGCGCACGCAGCTACCTGCCTCAGTTGAAGTTTGAATCCTAACGGACACCTGCAGACTAAGAGCAATGGAGAGGTAAGCACATTTTGCTTCGATGCTTTATATGTTTTATTTATTCTCCTAATTTAGTTTTACCCACAATTAATATGAAACGTGAATTTTGAGGTGTAGTGTTTCGAGTCTTGAAGGATTTAATACTTTCCAACTTGTTTTTTTTTCTGTCTTGTTTGCGCGCGCTCCTGCGACGCAGCAGCAACTCGAGGTACATTTTTAACGACACGGTGTACAGTTTTAACGACACGATGTACATGTCTAACGTTAACTGTTTTAATTGGCATTCAACTGGATAAACTACATTTTATGTCTTGGAAGTAGCCTAAAAATCTGGCTTCACATCGCGGCCAACACGTTTTAAAGTTTACGTTACTGAGCAACGTTATAAACAATCTTTTATACGCAATATATAAAGTGAACTGCTGTCGTTTCACTGTTGTTTTGTGTTTCTTTTTACTTTTAGAGATGTACTCCAAAGACGTACTAACCTACAGATGAAAATGGCTATGTAAGTTTGCTACGTTAACATGACGTTACCTTTAACTATCTGTTAAAAATTCTCAGTGTTTTAACGTTAGTTGGTAATACTCTCTTTCTAATTGCCCGTGTGCACAAACCATCTTTGTTTAGTGATTGTTATGCTATGTTGTGTGATAGTATATTATTATTATTGATATTTTGTTGTGATATTATGCTACACTGTATGTAACAAAATTGTACAAATATGAATTAAGTTAAAAATTAAAGTTTGAATTACACTGCATATTAGCAGATACCAGGTGTAATGGCTTTTAAATTTCTGTATTATTTGGAAGCTGAGGGCATCAAGAACATACCGATGGCCCAAACCAGCGTCAGCCTGGACAGACATCTATTGCAGTATTGCTACACCACACCAATGCTTTTGTATAGATGGCTAACTACTACTGTGTTCTTTGAAGGTATGGAGCAAAACAACAGCACTTTTTACAGGGAAATTTGTGTTCATAAAGAATAGTGATATACTGTACCAGGTCCAGTACATTTGATGTTATAGAGAAAAGGTTTTTTCAGTTTAAGGATTTTTTTTAGGACTTCCCTTCTCTATCTAAAGCTAATATGGCATTAAAACAAACAAATAAATTAACATGCTATTTTAAAAATCTAAATATTAAAAACCTTTAAGGATTTAAGATGCTGGTGACAATTGAAATGCATTATCTCCATCTTGTGATAAGGTCTATAAAAGATGTATACTATCTGCAAGACTGCTGGAGAACTTTCTGGTGTTTTCAAACTTAAAGGGATGGTTCACCCAAAAATGAAAATTTACTCACTATTTACTCTCCTAAGTGGTGGCTAAAGACTTTCTGACGATTTTACACCTAATTTTTCACTTAGTCTCTTACAGTTAATAATATATTTTCTTCTTAACCTTTTTTTGTTTGCTTGTTGCAAATTCAATTTAATAAATTTCACGTATAACTAGGAATTAGCCTAAAAAAATCTGGCTACACATTGCGACTTTGAGAAACAGCAAATAATGTTATATTTGGCTGAGCAATGTTATACACATTATCTTTTTAATGCGCAATATAATGGTTATTACAAACTGAACTACTGTTGATTTACTGTTGTTGTTGTTGTTGTTGTTGTTGTTAACGTTTACTTTTAGATATGTAGTCCTAACCAGAGGTGCACTACGCAGCATTGAATGGAAAAGGCTTTGTCCATGTGTAAGTTTGCTAAGTTACTTTTATTTGTCAAGATTCTTTTTACTTTGGTTGGTAATGTTCTGTTTATAATTGCCTGTGTTCACAAACCATGTTTTGTCCTTGTTTGTTTATTGATTGTTATACCATGTTCTGGTATGTTCTTTGTTTTCCTCTGTCTTCATTCCTCTCTCTTGGATTACTGCAGTTTACTCGTAGCAGCACCTAATTGGGTGTGGTTTGTATGTGTGTGCAATTAAAAATAGATATTTTACATTATTAATTTTATAAAAATGAAATGTAAATGAAACCCTAACAAGATCAATGAATTAGAAATATTCAGATGCATGAGTCAAAATTATTGAATGTGACAATATTATCGGACAAATATGGATTGAGTTAAAAATAAATGTTTGAATTTCACTTTGCATAATAGCAGATACCAGGTGTAATTAGTAATTTCATTTATTGCAGGTTTTCTGGAAGTTCGAGTTGAGGGCATCAAGAACATACCGATGGTCTAAACCAGTGTCACCCTGGACAGACATCCATTGCAGTTCTTCTACACCACACCAATCTCTGCTTTTGCATGGTTGCCTGACTACTACGGTGTTCTTTGAAGGTATTACTGGAGCAAAACAACAACAGTGAAATTTGTGGTTATAAAGGATTGTGATACATGTGTAACAGGTCCAGTAAATTTGTCATAAAGTTTAAGTCATAGAAAAAAGTTATTTTTAGGATTTGCAAAAGTTCTTTGTTTTCCCTTCTCTCTCCAAACCAAACATTAGTTTGTGCTCGTTTTAATGATTTTGATGCGATATTTGGCTCATTTGCCATGAAGGTATAGCTCCCTCTTCTTCCATATACAGCAATGCTCCCAAGATATTTAAAGTCCAGAAAAGTAACTAAAAACTTAGTCAAAACATTGTATGTATCTTCAGTGGTTCAACTGTAATCGTACAAAGCTCAAAGAACACATTTGTGCACCAAAAATACTGTAAAAACAACTTGTTTGCCTCTGCCATGACAGGTCAGTGTGTGTGCTTGCTGCTCGTAGTAAACACAAACCCTGATCTGATGCGAGAGAGATATAGGTTAACGAATTAGTATTTACCATTTTGTTTTCCTTACTAAAGTGTTGTTAGAGCTTGGTATGCTCACAGTTAAACCACTGAAGTCACATGGAATGTTTTTTGTGCCTTATCTGGACTTTGACTTGGTGTGATGATAACCGCAAAACCGCCATAATGAGACATCAACCACGATAATGTGGTTATTACCGTCATCACAGCCCCTTTTTAGTTTATTATTTATTTTTGCTCGTGAAACTTTCAGATGTGTATAGAAAAACAGAATAAATTAAATAAATAGATTAAAAAGGCCTGCCCTAAATATTTTTCACTTAAATTTAAAATTTAGATTACAAAACAAAAACTGACTGAAACCTTTTTAATAAAAGGCATAGGCTATTTTTTCATACTTACTTTTTTTCCTCGTCAAATAAATATAGCAGGCCTAACTCAAATCAATTGCTCCACGGAAAATAAGCGTTTGTAATGCTTATATCACAGACCCCTATCAACAATTTTAATACAAGTCATTATTTAAAAGATTATGACTGGAGAATCTGATTTTACCTCAGCGCTGCACTTTCATTTTCTTCGTCTCACTCACGGTGAGTTCAGGTGAAGGAGTGTTTTGAATTAGATACACTTTCCTTGTACTATCCTATAAGTAAGTTTATAGAAAATAAAGCCAATATATATCACAGAGGTTTGTGATGCAACAGTTACAGTGGAGCATTAATTAAATCCTTATTTTCCTTGGAGCGAAACAAGCACTGCGCAGTTGTGTATTTTTGTCGGGAAAAAAATTTTTGGAACGAATTTCGTTTGGCACAATTAAATTTTTATGTAATTTTAATGTAATTTTTGTTGGTCAGTTATCTGCAAAATAAACAATAAGAAGTAATAACCTTTTAGGTGAAGTGTGCAGGGTCTGCTATTTTTCCGCTGCACGACACAAACTAGTTTGCTAAATGCAATATAAATAAAATAAACGTCAAATATTCTCTTTTGAATAATGCATTTTTGTTAAATTTATGATCAAAAATAAAAAAAATTGTCTATATTAATCTGTTTTCACTGTTTGACAAAATCATCCATTGATCCAATCAGTTTAGCTTTCGTTTAATCAAATCGTATTTAATATTTTAGACAAAGTAGTTAAAATTGCATAACTAATGATTGATCTTAGCCATCCGCGACCCACTCATAAACATCATGTAGTCTACTTTTTGATTACCTGTCCTGCGTATTAACGGCAGCACCAGCGGATATAACAGGATTTGTGCGCAACGGTTTTATGTATCCCCAATATTCAAAATCAAGAGAGTGACTCCATAAGGTAAAGTAAATGCACACTTGATTATTATTACTTTAATGTACAAAGTTGTGGACTTGGTCTCACAGCACAAAGCATAACATATCCTTTAAAGGGAAAATGAAGCACTCAGTCAAGTTTACATTATTTTGTACATTGGATTCCACTTTAATGAAAATATATTAAACAAACTCAATTAATGTAACCATTTAGCAGAAAACGGCATGTTTTACTATAGATTTTAGACCTAGGCCGCCGCCATCTTGGAATGTTGCAGTGTCTGACGTCACGGGGTTGGCTCCGTTCCCTCAGCTTAACAGATACAGTGGAAGTAATGAACTGAACACGGAGACTGCAAAGCCTAATTTAACCCAATGCATGAAGTTGTGGACGTGGACCTGGTACAAATACTAGCAGCAGATGTGCGTCTAATATAAAATTTATATTTGTTCTATTTTTTTTTTCCCCTTTTAATTACCAATCATTTGATGAGCTTTGATCCACTCTGTATGGCAGTGATCATCAACTGGCGGCCCGCTGAGCCGTTCAGTCTGGCCCACGACTGGATTCCAAAATTATGAGGATCTAAAAGAAAATAGTGGTCCACACTAGGCTGTGCAATTATTCGAAATCGAATCGCAATTGCGATTTGGAACGTTGCGATTAGCTAATCGCAAAAGGCTGCGATATGACATGTATATTATTTAACTTCCCACGCACAGAGCAAATGCATGACTGCCGTGTGTGTGTGTGTGACAGTCGTCTGTGTGTGACAGTCTTACTAGCCAATCGAGTGAGCACACTTTCGTACTGCCCAATCAGAATTGCGCAACTGAACTATGCGAAACGCCCACAATAACAAACAGGAAAGCACCACCGGCTACATGAGGAGCGTCTTGCTAAAAGATTTAGCATGGACGGAGGGGACGCAGAGGTGGACCAACTATTGAAATGTCCCCATCAATATTTTAATTCACTTAAAAAAAAAAAATCACGCTGTCAATATTAACCTAGACATGTTAACCTAGAAAGGCTGTGCCTTTCCCTGCTGTCATGTGAGAGGCTGTAGTTGCGTTCAGGAAAGCAGCGCCTAAACAGCAGGTGTGTATCTTTCATTACACACACACACACACACACACACACACATATATATATATATATATATATATATATATATATATATATATATATATATATATATATATATATTTATATAAGTACAATTTCAGAAATGTTTGCTAATATAAGTTAATATCTTTTAAGCTCCTTTTTTAACTAACACTCACTGCATTTTAGCAGTAAGAAGCTAAAATACAGATTATTGAATTATTCACTTGACTACAAAATTAAACCGCAAATCATATCGAAATCGCAATATCTGTCAAAAAAAATAAAAATGGCAAAGTGTAAGAATTAAAAAGTATAAATATTAAACATAATGTTAAGCCAAAATGATATTTTTATTTGATTTCTTCTTGGGGGTCCGGGCCCCAAGGAGACTGTCTTGCAAAATTCTGGCCCTCTTGACAATTATAGTTGATGACCCCTGCTGTATGGTTTCAACCATGGTAGTAACGGACTGAAAACTGGACTGCCTAATTTAACCCAATGCCTGAAGTTGTGGACGTGCATCACAGAGCTGGTGCAAATGCAACAAATACAAGCATTTAAGTGTCTTAAGTTGTGTATTTTTCTTATTTTAATACCTTTCGTTTGAAGTGCTTTGGTCCACTCTCATGCTGCTCCAGCGCTGCCTGACGAGGGGATTTACATTCAGACTAGTGCAATGATTAAAATGATAAATGACTTCACGCTTTACTAATTCACGTCTTTCCACTGTATCTGTTCAGCTGAGGGAACGGAACCAACCCCGTGACGTCAGACACAGTGACATTCCAAGATGGCGGCGGCCTAGGTCTAAAATCTATAGTACAACATGCCGTTTTCTGCTAAATGGTTACATTAATTGAGTTTAATATATTTTCATTTAAAGTGGAAATCAATTAACAAAAACTTGATGGAGTGCTTCATTTCCCCTTTAAATGTCCATGCTTAACTAGTCATTGATAAGGTCTATCAATTGATAGGGTTGCGGACAATCAATTGATCATCGAGTAATGTTAACATCTATATAGGCCTATGTAGGTAAAGCTGCACGATTCTGGCTAAAATGAGAATCACAATTTTTTTGCTTAAAATAAAGATCGCGGTTCATACTTTCCGCGCGGCTCCCAAACGATCACTCTGTGCCACAAACTGAATGTTATTTCCAACTTTGTTACCTGTTCTTCACAGCCTATGCAGGTTTTGTTCACTAAAGTAGACTTCATTCACAGGCGTGCGCCCGCCTTCTCTGTGGTAACAGCTCACGTCATGTGTGATTTCGTGGCCGCGAATAAATCGTTACATGAAGATAGAAATGACATTTTTGGATGAATTATACCTTATAAATACAGTATGTGACTCTTTCAATGTCATTTGGAGATGTCCACGTTGCTGAGCAACGTATATAAAACAATATGAAGACTTGTGTGGCCGCCTTTGCTTTTCCAGAATTTGAAAATATCATTGGCAGAATTGTAGAAATGCTGGATTAAGATCGTCTGGGGGGGTCGAATCGAGATCGCAATCTTTTTTCGATTAACCGTGCAGCTCTATATGTAAATACCAACACACCGCTTGATTTCTTGCTTTATCACAACTGTAACAAAAAATCTGTTACTGTCACAGCCCTACTTTGACTGTCTCGGACCATAGCTGTCTCTGGAGGATGAGGAGTTCTCACATTTCATCCCAGTTTGTGTTCTGAAGATGAACAGATCTCCGGGAATTGTAATGATACAAGAGAGTAATTAATAACAGAATTCATGTTTCTGGGTGAATTAACACTTAATGTGAAAATTTTTTAAAGACCACAATGTAATTGCAAAATTTAATGACTAGGTAATAAATAGTCTTGCATCCACAATTATGGACCATCATGGTAAAATCCCTGGCAATAACAGCATCAACATAAACGTGCAATTTTAATTCTACTAATAATAATTTAATAACAAACTGCTATTACTGTTGTAATGTGATTTAAGTTATAGGCTATAATAACAGTCATATAGGCCTGAACATGTCAAGATGTATCTTGTGTTTGTGAGAGAGAATCAAATCATACATTCTGCTCTTAATATTTTCTTTATGATTTACTGAAATATTTTCTATGTTTCACTGTCACAGGTGCTCAGTTTTGCTCCAGTAATGCTAAACACAATAGATGCATCAATCAGCCGATGAGTGTAAGGCACAAGTTAACGTCAGCCCAGTTGACACGAGTCCATAATCATAATAAAAAATGATTACTGTATTATCTGATTGTTGATGAGGGATTATTAGCTCAGCTTTACTTTTCGGGGTGATTCAGGTGACATATTTAATCAAATTAGATGGGTTGGCTATGTAAATTTAACTTAACGTAAGCTATAACAGCTTTGCATAGTCACAAGTTAACACGAGTCCACAACCACAACAAATAAAACATCAATTTAATTTTTACAGATTCAAATACAAAGAATGTTTAAGCAATTTTTGCCTTTGATTGGCTCACCTTGATAATCTAGTATTTGTTCTGGCAATACCTTTCTCTCTGATACTGCTGTTTTCTTTGAAGTCAACTGTTTTTATGTTTTCAGGTTTATTGTCTTTTGTTTTTAAGAATTTTTTTGTTGTGTATAGTTTTCTGTAATTTCATTGTGAATTCTATTTTCACTTGTTCCTTTTTTACAGTTTGATGTTCTATTGTAATTTACATTAATTGTAATGAAAATTAAAGTGGTAATGTAAATCATAAATGTACTAAATATTTTAAATGTTGAATTAAAGTGAATATAATTAGCCTTAAACACAGAACTATCAATTTCTGCAAAAACGTGACCTTAATGCTTAATTTAAATGCCAGATTTGAAAAGGATGGTTCAAAGATTTGGTACAATATTTGATCAACCAAAATGCCACAAAATAACAATAGTAAGAAACAACATTAATAATTCTTATGGGTTAGGTTAAGAGTTTACATAATTTTTGTAATTTACATTATTTTTACATGTTATTAGAATGGTTGAAGAAAACTTTTAAAGAATGTGGCCATTTTAATGTTCTTAAAATGTTACTAGTAAATGTTCTTAGAATTATATATTTTAACTGAATTGTAGGATTTAGAACGTTGTAAGAATGTTATGCTAACCATAAAAACGTTCTAGCAACAAAACATTCTTAGAACGTTATATTTTGGTGGAAATTTAGATTTTAAGAACGTTGTAAGAAGGTTATTCGAACCATAAAAAAACATTCTAACAATGTTAAGCAAACTGGATATTTCAAAGTTCTCGGAACATTAAAAGAAAAAAATGTAACACGTTTGGTGGAAATTTAGGTTTTAAGAACGTTATTCTAACCGTAGAAAAACGTTTTAACAACGTCAAGCAAACTGGGCATTTCAACATTCTTGGAACGTTGTAAGAACATTATGCTAACCATAAAAAAACGTTCTAGTAACATTTAGCAAACTGGACATTTCAACGTTCTTAGAATGTTATATTTTGGTGGAAATTTAGCTTTCAAAAACGTTCTTGGAACGTTCCAAATAAACGTTCGTAGAACATTATAATTTGGTGGAAATTTAGGTTTTGAAAACGTTGTAAGAATGTTATGCTAACCTTAATAAAACTTTTAGCAACGTCAGGCAAACTGGACATTTCAACGTTCTTGGAACGTTATATTGTGGTGGAAATTTAGGTTTCGAAAACGTTGTAAGAACGTTATGCTAACCATAAAACGTTCTAGCAACATTAAGCAAACTAGACATTTCAACGTTCTTGGAACGTTCCAAATAAACGTTCTTAGAATATTATATTTTGGTGGAAATTTAGTTTTTGAAAACGTTTTAAGAACGTTATGCTAACCCCAATAAAACGTTCTAGCAACATTAAGCAAACTGGACATTTCAACGTTCTTGGAACGTTCCAAATAAACGTTCTTAGAACATTATATTTTGGTGGAAATTTAGTTTTTGAAAACGTTGTAAGAACGTTATGCTAACCATAATAAAACGTTCTAGCAACATTAAGCAAACTGGACATTTCAACGTTCTTGGAACGTTCCAAATAAACGTTCTTAGAACATTATAATTTGGTGGCAATTTAGTTTTTGAAAACGTTGTAAGAACGTTATGCTAACCATAATAAAACGTTCTAGCAACATTAAGCAAACTGGACATTTCAACGTTCTTGGAACGTTCCAAATAAACGTTCTTAGAACATTATATTTTGGTGGAAATTTAGTTTTTGAAAACGTTGTAAGAACGTTATGCTAACCATAATAAAACGTTCTAGCAACATTAAGCAAACTGGACATTTCAACGTTCTTGGAACGTTCCAAATAACGTTCTTAGAACATTATAATTTGGTGGCAATTTAGTTTTTGAAAACGTTGTAAGAACGTTATGCTAACCATAATAAACGTTCTAGCAACATTAAGCAAACTGGACATTTCAACGTTCTTGGAACGTTCCAAATAAACGTTCTTAGAACATTATATTTTGGTGGAAATTTAGTTTTTAAAAACGTTGTAAGAACGTTATGCTAACCATAATAAAACGTTCTAGCAACATTAAGCAAACTGGACATTTCAACGTTCTTGGAACGTTCCAAATAAACGTTCTTAGAACATTATATTTTGGTGGAAATTTAGTTTTTGAAAACGTTGTAAGAACGTTTTGCTAGCCATAATAAAACGTTCTAGCAACATTAAGCAAACTGGACATTTCAACATTCTTGGAACGTTCCAGGTAACGTTATGAGAACGTTCTCACAACCTAAATTTGTTAGCTGGGATGTCAGTGCTGCGTGTTCAGCTCCTCTAACATATAGGGTCTTTATGACCATGATAATACTCTCATCCATAAATATTAGCCTATAATCTAGAACCTAAACCCGAATCTTCTATATACCTAATAAACGCTCTATATACTTGAAAATCCATTATACCTTTTCCTAATTAGTAGTAACATCAATTACATGCTGTATTATTATAATAACTATATTTATATATATATATATATATACAAATATATATATATATATATATATATATATATATATATATATATATATATATATATATATATTTGTTAAGTGTCTGGTAATTACTAATTTTTTTTTAAATTTATTTACTTCTCTAATTTATTTACTTACCTTTATTACTTGAATTCTTTGGCTCAATATTACTTATATTCCTAAAAATCTCAATGCATAGCCAATACAAATTCAACTCTAAATTCTTTATTCGAGTCAGACGTGCCATTTTTAGCTTTATTAAAAATATATTTTAAACCATTTAAATAACAAACATCACATTCTTTAGTTAACTAATGAAGAATTAATAAAAAGAGATAACATGATTCATGAAAATCATTTAGAATTGCAATTCACTGATTTTGCAAATAAGCTCTACAAAAAAAGGAAAAGTTAAATATTTTATGTATAATTGTTTTTCAACTAATTTCTTATTCAGGTTATTGTTTCTGTATTGTCTAACCCCTATATAGTTGAAAAAGCAAAATGAATTACAATTAAAAATCTTCTGCTTCTGTGAAATTATATTGTTGCCATTAATTCATTTCTGACTGAGTTCATCATTTCTTGAGCATGTGCAATCATCATGATAACTGTAACCTTTTATAGCTAAAAACAGAATTATTTTGCAAATTATATATATATATATATATATATATATATATATATATATATATATATATATATATATATATATATATATATATATATATATTAATTACTCCGTCTCTGTTTGTAGATATATTTGTACACTAGTTACTTTGTATACACAGACAGTGATGGTGAAATGAGTTAAACTAAAAACTGTAATTATATTGATTTATTTTAGACCATTTAATAAATTAACTTGCTTTAAATAATATAATTAAATAAATTAAATAATAATAATAAAGTTCTATTTCATGGTGTTCATTCAGTCAGAGCAAGGTAAATAAAAATCTTTGGACATAAGTGTCCGCTAAATGTGTGCTTCCACCCAGTTTCGAACAGGGGACCTTTCGCGTGTAAAGCGAACGTGATAACCACTACACTACGGAAACCAATATGAGAGTATTGCTTCAAGTTTTTATAGTATTTTTTATAGAGCTGTCTTGTACGGTCTGCACCGTGGAGGGCCAGTAAACGCACTGGCCACCTGCTCGTGCACAAAATATCTCACACAGCTGAGTAAGTAAATCAAGATTCATGGCACATATGGCATTTATAGCCAAGTAAATTTTTGCATAAATATTATGTTAAACACACACACACACATGCGCGCGCACACTGTAGTGAAACTTTTAAAATTATACTGCTTCATTTTTAGGATCATCTGCAGCCACAGGATCTACAGTCTTGTCAACAACAGCCCAGCTAACAAATTTAGGTTGTGAGAACGTTCTCATAACGTTACCTGGAACGTTCCAAGAATGTTGAAATGTCCAGTTTGCTTAATGTTGCTAGAACGTTTTATTATGGTTAGCAAAACGTTCTTACAACGTTTTCAAAAACTAAATTTCCACCAAAATATAATGTTCTAAGAACGTTTATTTGGAACGTTCCAAGAACGTTGAAATGTCCAGTTTGCTTAATGTTGCTAGAACGTTTTATTATGGTTAGCATAACGTTCTTACAATGTTTTTAAAAACTAAATTTCCACCAAAATATAATGTTCTAAGAACGTTTATTTGGAACGTTCCAAGAACGTTGAAATGTCCAGTTTGCTTAATGTTGCTAGAACGTTTTATTATGGTTAGCATAACGTTCTTACAACGTTTTCAAAAACTAAATTGCCACCAAATTTTAATGTTCTAAGAACGTTTATTTGGAACGTTCCAAGAACGTTGAAATGTCCAGTTTGCTTAATGTTGCTAGAACGTTTTATTATGGTTAGCATAACGTTCTTACAACGTTTTCAAAAACTAAATTTCCACCAAAATATAATGTTCTAAGAATGTTTATTTGGAACGTTCCAAGAACGTTGAAATGTCCAGTTTGCTTAATGTTGCTAGAACGTTTTATTATGGTTAGCATAACGTTCTTACAACGTTTTCAAAACTAAATTTCCACCAAAATATAATGTTCTAAGAACGTTTATTTGGAACGTTCCAAGAACGTTGAAATGTCCAGTTTGCTTAATGTTGCTAGAACGTTTTATTATGGTTAGCATAACGTTCTTACAACGTTTTCAAAAACTAAATTGCCACCAAATTATAATGTTCTAAGAACGTTTATTTGGAACGTTCCAAGAACGTTGAAATGTCCAGTTTGCCTGACGTTGCTAAAACGTTATATTATGGTTAGCATAACGTTCTTACAATGTTTTCAAAACCTAAATTTCCACCAAAATATAATGTTCTAAGAACGTTTATTTGGAACGTTCCAAGAACGTTGAAATGTCTAGTTTGCTTAATGTTGCTAGAACGTTTTATGGTTAGCATAACGTTCTTACAACGTTTTCGAAACCTAAATTTCCACCACAATATAGCGTTCCAAGAACGTTGAAATGTCCAGTTTGCCTGACGTTGCTAAAAGTTTTATTAAGGTTAGCATAACATTCTTACAACGTTTTCAAAACCTAAATTTCCACCAAATTATAATGTTCTACGAACGTTTATTTGGAACGTTCCAAGAACGTTTTTGAAAGCTAAATTTCCACCAAAATATAACATTCTAAGAACGTTGAAATGTCCAGTTTGCTAAATGTTACTAGAACGTTTTTTTATGGTTAGCATAATGTTCTTACAACGTTCCAAGAATGTTGAAATGCCCAGTTTGCTTGACGTTGTTAAAACGTTTTTCTACGGTTAGAATAACGTTCTTAAAACCTAAATTTCCACCAAACGTGTTAAATTTTTTTCTTTTAATGTTCCGAGAACTTTGAAATATCCAGTTTGCTTAACATTGTTAGAATGTTTTTTTATGGTTCGAATAACCTTCTTACAACGTTCTTAAAATCTAAATTTCCACCAAAATATAACGTTCTAAGAATGTTTTGTTGCTAGAACGTTTTTATGGTTAGCATAACATTCTTACAACGTTCTAAATCCTACAATTCAGTTAAAATATATAATTCTAAGAACATTTACTAGTAACATTTTAAGAACATTAAAATGGCCACATTCTTTAAAAGTTTTCTTCAACCATTCTAATAACATGTAAAAATAATGTAAATTACAAAAATTATGTAAACTCTTAACCTAACCCATAAGAATTATTAATGTTGTTTCTTACTATTGTTATTTTGTGGCATTTTGGTTGATCAAATATTGTACCAAATCTTTGAACCATCCTTTTCAAATCTGGCATTTAAATTAAGCATTAAGGTCACGTTTTTGCAGAAATTGATAGTTCTGTTTTTAAGGGCTAATTATATTCACTTTAATTCAATATTTAAAATATTTAGTACATTTATGATTTACATTACCACTTTAATTTTCATTACAATCAATGTAAATTACAATAGAACATCAAACTGTAAAAAAGGAACAAATGGAAATAGAATTCACAATGAAATTACAGAAAACTATACACAACAAAAAATTCTTAAAAACAAAAGACAATAAACCTGAAAACATAAAAACAGTTGACTTCAAAGAAAACAGCAGTATCAGAGAGAAAGGTATTGCCAGAACAAATACTGGATTATCAAGGTGAGCCAATCAAAGGCAAAAATTGCTTGAACATTCTTTGTATTTGAATCTGTAAAAATTAAATTGATGTTTTATTTGTTGTGGTTGTGGACTCGTGTTAACTTGTGACTATGCAAAGCTGTTATAGCCTACGTTAAGTTAAATTCACATAGCCAACCCATCTAATTTGATTAAATATGTCACCTGAATCACCCCGAAAAGTAAAGCTGAGCTAATAATCCCTCATCAACAATCAGATAATACAGTACAATCATTTTTTATTATGATTATGGACTCGTGTCAACTGGGCTGACGTTAACTTGTGCCTTACACTCATCGGCTGATTGATGCATCTATTGTGTTTAGCATTACTGGAGCAAAACTGAGCACCTGTGACAGTGAAACATAGAAAATATTTCAGTAAATCATAAAGAAAATATTAAGAGCAGAATGTATGATTTGATTCTCTCTCACAAACACAAGATACATCTTGACATGTTCAGGCCTATATGACTGTTATTATAGACTATAACTTAAATCACATTACAACAGTAATAACAGTTTGTTATTAAATTATTATTAGTAGAATTAAAATTGCACGTTTATGTTGATGCTGTTATTGCCAGGGATTTTACCATGATGGTCCATAATTGTGGATGCAAGACTATTTATTACCTAGTCATTAAATTTTGCAATTACATTGTGGTCTTTAAAAAATTTTCACATTAAGTGTTAATTCACCCAGAAACATGAATTCTGTTATTAATTACTCTCTTGTATCATTACAATTCCCGGAGATCTGTTCATCTTCATAACACAAACTGGGATGAAATGTAAGAACTCCTCATCCTCCAGAGACAGCTATGGTCCGAGACAGTCAAAGTAGGGCTGTGACAGTAACAGATTTTTTGTTACAGTTGTGATAAAGCAAGAAATCAAGCGGTATGTTGGTATTTACATATAGAGCTGCACGGTTAATCGAAAAAAGATTGCGATCTCGATTCGACCCCCCCAGACGATCTTAATCCAGCATTTCTACAATTCTGCCAATGATATTTTCAAATTCTGGAAAAGCAAAGGCGGCCACACAAGTCTTCATATTGTTTTATATACGTTGCTCAGCAACGTGGACACCTCCAAATGGCATTGAAAGAGTCACATACTGTATTTATAAGGTATAATTCATCCAAAAATGTAATTTCTATCTTCATGTAACGATTTATTCGCGACCACGAAATCACACGTGACGTGAGCTGTTACCACAGAAAAGGCGGGCGCACGCCTGTGAATGAAGTCTACTTTAGTGAACAAAACCTGCATAGGCTGTGAAGAACAGGTAACAAAGTTGGAAATAACATTCAGTTTGTGGCACAGAGTGATCATTTGGGAGCCGCGCGGAAAGTATGAACAGCGATCTTTATTTTAAGCAAAAAAATTGTGATTCTCATTTGAGCCAGAATCGTGCAGCTTTACCTACATAGGCCTATGTTAACCTTACTCGATGATCAATTAATTGTCCGCAACCCTATCAATTGATAGACCTTATCAATGACTAGTTAAGCATGGACATTTAAAGGGGAAATGAAGCACTCCATCAAGTTTTTGTTAATTGATTTCCACTTTAAATGAAAATGTATTAAACTCAATTAATGTTACCATTTAGCAGAAAACGGCATGTTTTACTATAGATTTTAGACCTAGGTTGCCGCCATCTTGGAATGTCACTGTGTCTGACGTCACAGGGTTGGTTCCGTTCCCTCAGCTGAACAGATACAGTGGAAAGACGTGAATTAGTAAAGTGTGAAGTCATTTATCATTTTAATCATTGCACTAGTCTGAATGTAAATCCCCTCGTCAGGCAGCGCTGGAGCAGCATGAGAGTGGACCAAAGCACTTCAAACGAAAGGTATTAAAATAAGAAAAATGCACAACTTAAGACACTTAAATGCTTGTATTTGTTGTATTTGCACCAGCTCTGTGCTGCACGTCCACAACATGCATTGGGTTAAATTAGGCTTTGCAGTCTCCGTGTTCAGTTCATTACTTCCACTGTATCTGTTCAGCTGAGGGAACGGAGCAAACCCCGTGACGTCAGACACTGCAACATTCCAAGATGGCGGCGGCCTAGGTCTAAAATCTATAGTAAAACATGCCGTTTTCTGCTAAATAGTTACATTAATTGAGTTTGTTTAATATATTTTCATTAAAGTGGAATCCAATGTACAAAATAATGTAAACTTGACTGAGTGCTTCATTTTCCCTTTAAAGGATATGTTATGCTTTGTGCTGTGAGACCAAGTGCACAACTTTGTACATTAAAGTAATAATAATCAAGTGTGCATTTACTTTACCTTATGGAGTCACTCTCTTGATATTAAATATTGGGGATACATAAAACCGTTGCGCACAAATCCTGTTATATCCGCTGGTGCTGCCGTTAATACGCAGGACAGGTAATCAAAAAGTAGACTACATGATGTTTATGAGTGGGTCGCGGATGGCTAAGATCAATCATTAGTTATGCAATTTTAACTACTTTGTCTAAAATATTGAATACGATTTGATTAAACGAAAGCTAAACTGATTGGATCAATGGATGATTTTGTCAAACAGTGAAAACAGATTAATATAGACAATTTTTTTATTTTTGATCATAAATTTAACAAAAATGCATTATTCAAAACCGAATATTTCACGTTTATTTTATTTATATTGCATTTAGCAAACTAGTTTGTGTCGTGCAGCGGAAAAATAGCAGGCCCTGCACACTTCACCTAAAAGGTTATTAGTTCTTATTGTTTATTTTGCAGATAACTGACCAACAAAAATTACATTAAAATTACATAAAAATTTAATTGTGCCAAACGAAATTCGTTCCAAAAATGTTTTTCCCGACAAAAATACACAACTGCGCAGTGCTTGTTTCGCTCCAAGGAAAATAAGGATTTAATTAATGCTCCACTGTAACTGTTGCATCACAAACCTCTGTGATATATATTGGCTTTATTTTCTATAAACTTACTTATAGGATAGTACAAGGAAAGTGTATCTAATTCAAAACACTCCTTCACCTGAACTCACCGTGAGTGAGACGAAGAAAATGAAAGTGCAGCGCTGAGGTAAAATCAGATTCTCCAGTCATAATCTTTTAAATAATGACTTGTATTAAAAATGTTGATAGGGGTCTGTGATATAAGCATTACAAACGCTTATTTTCCGTGGAGCAATTGATTTGAGTTAGGCCTGCTATATTTATTTGACGAGGAAAAAAAGTAAGTATGAAAAAATAGCCTATGCCTTTTATTAAAAAGGTTTCAGTCAGTTTTTGTTTTGTAATTTAAATTTTTAATTTAAGTGAAAAATATTTAGGGCAGGCCTTTTAATCTATTTATTTAATTTATTCTGTTTTTCTATACACTTCTGAAAGTTTCACGAGCAAAAATAAATAATAAACTAAAAAGGGGCTGTGATGACGGTAATAACCACATTATCGTGGTTGATGTCTCATTATGGCGGTTTTGCGGTTATCATCACACCCCTAAGTCAAAGTCCAGATAAGGCACAAAAAACATTCCATGTGACTTCAGTGGTTTAACTGTGAGCATACCAAGCTCTAACAACACTTTAGTAAGGAAAACAAAATGGTAAATACTAATTCGTTAACCTATATCTCTCTCGCATCAGATCAGGGTTTGTGTTTACTACGAGCAGCAAGCACACACACTGACCTGTCATGGCAGAGGCAAACAAGTTGTTTTTACAGTATTTTTGGTGCACAAATGTGTTCTTTGAGCTTTGTACGATTACAGTTGAACCACTGAAAATACATACAATGTTTTGACTAAGTTTTTAGTTACAGTACTTTTCTGGACTTTGAATATCTTGGGAGCATTGCTGTATATGGAAGAAGAGGGAGCTATACCTTCATGGCAAATGACCCAAATATTGCATCAAAATCACCAAAACGAGCACAAACTAATGTTTGGTTTGGAGAGAGAAGGGAAAACAAAGAACTTTTGCAAATCCTAAAAATAACTTTTTTCCATGACTTAAACTTTATGACAAATTTACTGGACCTGTTACACATATATCACAATCCTTTATAACCACAAATTTCACTGCTGTTGTTTTGCTCCAGTAATACCTTCAAAGAACACCGTAGTAGTCAGGCAACCATGCAAAAGCAGAGATTGGTGTGGTGTAGAAGAACTGCAATGGATGTCTGTCCAGGGTGACACTGGTTTAGACCATCGGTATGTTCTTGATGCCCTCAACTCGAGCTTCCAGAAAACCTGCAATAAATGAAATTACTAATTACACCTGGTATCTGCTATTATGCAAAGTGAAATTCAAACATTTATTTTTAACTCAATCCATATTTGTCCGATAATATTGTCACATTCAATAATTTTGACTCATCCATCTGAATATTTCTAATTCATTGATCTTGTTAGGGTTTCATTTACATTTCATTTTTATAAAATTAATAATGTAAAATATCTATTTTTAATTGCACACACATACAAACCACACCCAATTAGGTGCTGCTACGAGTAAACTGCAGTAATCCAAGAGAGAGGAATGAAGACAGAGGAAAACAAAGAACATACCAGAACATAGTATAACAATCAATAAACAAACAAGGACAAAACATGGTTTGTGAACACAGGCAATTATAAACAGAACATTACCAACCAAAGTAAAAAGAATCTTGACAAATAAAAGTAACTTAGCAAACTTACACATGGACAAAGCCTTTTCCATTCAATGCTGCGTAGTGCACCTCTGGTTAGGAGTACATATCTAAAAGTAAACGTTAACAACAACAACAACAACAGTAAATCAACAGTAGTTCAGTTTGTAATAACCATTATATTGCGCATTAAAAAGATAATGTGTATAACATTGCTCAGCCAAATATAACATTATTTGCTGTTTCTCAAAGTCCCAATGTGTAGCCAGATTTTTTTAGGCTAATTCCTAGTTATACGTGAAATTTATTAAATTGAATTTGCAACAAGCAAACAAAAAAAGGTTAAGAAGAAAATATATTAACTGTAAGAGACTAAGTGAAAAATTAGGTGTAAAATCGTCAGAAAGTCTTTAGCCACCACTTAGGAGAGTAAATAGTGAGTAAATTTTCATTTTTGGGTGAACCATCCCTTTAAGTTTGAAAACACCAGAAAGTTCTCCAGCAGTCTTGCAGATAGTATACATCTTTTATAGACCTTATCACAAGATGGAGATAATGCATTTCAATTGTCACCAGCATCTTAAATCCTTAAAGGTTTTTAATATTTAGATTTTTAAAATAGCATGTTAATTTATTTGTTTGTTTTAATGCCATATTAGCTTTAGATAGAGAAGGGAAGTCCTAAAAAAAATCCTTAAACTGAAAAAACCTTTTCTCTATAACATCAAATGTACTGGACCTGGTACAGTATATCACTATTCTTTATGAACACAAATTTCCCTGTAAAAAGTGCTGTTGTTTTGCTCCATACCTTCAAAGAACACAGTAGTAGTTAGCCATCTATACAAAAGCATTGGTGTGGTGTAGCAATACTGCAATAGATGTCTGTCCAGGCTGACGCTGGTTTGGGCCATCGGTATGTTCTTGATGCCCTCAGCTTCCAAATAATACAGAAATTTAAAAGCCATTACACCTGGTATCTGCTAATATGCAGTGTAATTCAAACTTTCATTTTTAACTTAATCCATATTTGTACAATTTTGTTACATACAGTGTAGCATAATATCACAACAAAATATCAATAATAATATACTATCACACAACATAGCATAACAATCACTAAACAAAGATGGTTTGTGCACACGGGCAATTAGAAAGAGAGTATTACCAACTAACGTTAAAACACTGAGAATTTTTAACAGATAGTTAAAGGTAACGTCATGTTAACGTAGCAAACTTACATAGCCATTTTCATCTGTAAGTTAGTACGTCTTTGGAGTACATCTCTAAAAGTAAAAAGAAACACAAAACAACAGTGAAACGACAGCAGTTCACTTTATATATTGCGTATAAAAGATTGTTTATAACGTTGCTCAGTAACGTAAACTTTAAAACGTGTTGGCCGCGATGTGAAGCCAGATTTTTAGGCTACTTCCAAGACATAAAATGTAGTTTATCCAGTTGAATGTCAATTAAAACAGTTAACGTTAGACATGTACATCGTGTCGTTAAAACTGTACACCGTGTCGTTAAAAATGTACCTCGAGTTGCTGCTGCGTCGCAGGAGCGCGCGCAAACAAGACAGAAAAAAAAACAAGTTGGAAAGTATTAAATGCTTCAAGACTCGAAACACTACACCTCAAAATTCACGTTTCATATTAATTGTGGGTAAAACTAAATTAGGAGAATAAATAAAACATAAAGCATCGAAGCAAAATGTGCTTACCTCTCCATTGCTCTGAGTCTGCAGGTGTCCGTTAGGATTTAAACTTCAAATGAGGCAGGTAGAGCGTGCGCGCGCCCAGTCCTCCAACGCTACCATGGTAACCACCAAAACACTGGTTCAACATTGAAATTCGATATATCTATGCCTGACAGCAAATAGCATAGAATCAAGGTGATTTAAGCTCTTTGCTGACAGTAATGATCTTTACAGTCAAAAGTAAACATTGAATTTGTTTTTTCAAATATATCAATTTACTAATGTTCATGCCATTTGAAAGCTGTACTGAATTTCTTTCAAATTGTTTTGAAAATGTTAATAGGACTTTGTTCTAAGAACATTATTTATCCACATTATAAGAACTTTTAACTACAAACAGGGATGGGCAAAAGTACGTTGAAATATATTTTAAAATAAATAAAATATAAAATACATCAATTTATGTTTCAAAATAAAATACTGTATGGGACATTCTAGCAGAAATGTACTTTATCTGTCCCTGAAATAAAAACAAATACAGTGAATAAAAAGTATTTCATCACAAACTTTTTTTTCTAATATGACCTGATAGTTGATTTCTGTGAGTTGTTCTGTAATCAGTCATTTGGTTCTCAGATTTTTGTTCTTTATTAAAAACACTTTACAAATGTACAAACCCTGTAGTCCTTGTCCTCAGCCCAATTGAATCTACAGCTTTAATAGTTCTGTTATGCTAAAAACTTATTTTAAAAAATAGCCAGTTTGAGTTGTTCTCAGGCAACGCAGTGGCACAGTAGGTAGCGCTATCGCCTCACAGCAAGAAGGTCGCTTGGCATTTCTGTGTGGAGTTTGCATGTTCTGCCCGCGTTTGCGTGGGTTTCCTCCGGGTGCTCCGGTTTCCCCCACAAGTCCAAAGACATGCAATACAGGTGAATTGGGTAAGCTAAAATTGTCTGTAGTGTGTAAATGAGAGTGAGTGTTTCCCAGTGATGAGTTGCAGCTGGAAGGGCATCCGCTGTGTAAAACATGCTGGATAAGTTGGCGGTTCATTCTCTGTGGCGACCCCAGGTTAATAAAGTGACTAAGCCGAAAAGAAAATGAATAAATGAATGAATGAATGAAAGTTGTTCTCATTCACATCAATTGATTAAAAACATGAAATTATACAAATATAATTTGTATAATTTACACTTGTCCCCATGTTTCTGTCAGTCCTGTCACATTTGCATTAAATTTAACATAAAATGCATGCAATACATCTTTGACTTTGAAGTGACATCATTTGACGGAGGAGAAGCTGACAGTGATCAAGGATACATTCTATCATTGAATTGTATGATTTTATGCTTGCTTTTATGAATTTTTAAGGATGAAGCTTAAAGGTCAGGCCCTGTCACATTTTTTATTAGTGAAAATCTGGTAGAACGTCTCGAATTTTTGTATTTTAAAAAATACTAAAAATACTTTTAAAAGGTAGCATGAACTGTCTTTGCAAACCTTAAATTAATAGACCTATTGGATCAATCCCTTCACCATTAAACTGTTTGATAACAACAACTTTTCTCTGCCACTTCGTCCACCTATAGGGTAAGTTGTGCTTAATGGTTAGTGAGTTGGACTTGCAACCTAAAGGTAACTGTGTTTCTCTTTGAGTTCAGTATAAATTTTGCACAACTTTTCATACAGAAAGTCCTGTTTTGAAGATGATCATTCATTCATTTTTTTCGGCTTAGTCCCTTTATTAATCAGGGATAGCCACAGCGGAATGAACCACCAACTTATGCAGTATATGTTTTACGCAGCGGATGCCCTTCCAGCCGCAACCTAACACTGGAAAACACCCATAAACTCTTGCATTCACACACATACATTATGGCCAATGATTTCATCTTCATTAACTAGACAGTGCACCTGTAGGTCAACTGGCATTTGAAACAATGATACATTGTAGATATTGTCAGTGTAGAACTTATTTTAATGTTGTTCGTCTAATTTTCTTGCCATCTACATCAGCAATCCATCTATCAGGTCTACAGTATACTCATTCTTCCAAGATTTTTTCAGTTCTTTAACTAGATGAGTCTCAGGCTCAGCTTCACACAGCAAGGAGTGCTCAAATCTAATTTTTTGGCATAAATGTTGCATAACATTGTTTTTATAAACGTGGCCAATATTAGATTTCCAGTGTGAACAGATCATGGTGCTAAGCTGACCTGTATGTGCAAATGTACAACTACGCACAGCACATAAATGTGTATAGTGTATGAATATAAAGCACGTTGTCAGATTGTTTAATATGAATATTGAGACTTATTGATGATGTTCTGAAGCTCCACATTCTGTTCTTAAGATATATATTATTCCATCAAATTTCTCAAGCAAAGCTGAATTGTATCCTGTACAGCCATTATCTCTGGCCTTAGCATTGCTCAGCAGCTATTTTCAAAGGTTGTTGACTTGCTCCTGAATATACCCTCCTCGCCATTTGTCTGTTACTTTCTTTAAGCATCATTTCTATCCATACTTGAATCATCGACCAGCACCTTAAAATTGTTCTGTTTTGATTTGAAGCTTAGGCAAATAATTAGAGGTTTCTTTTTTAAGATGTCATCATGTACTGTAGACATCTTGCAAAGTTTTTTACAGTATTTTGAAATGAAAAAAATACAAGACACTGAAATATTTTGATCCAAAATTTTATGCCCCTCCCTGAGAACAAATAACGTTCTAAAGAAGTTTCAAGAACTTTGTTCTAAGAACATTTTCCATCAACATTATGAGAATGTTCATCAAATAACATCCTGAAGACGTTTTAAGAACTTTGTTCTAGGAACGTTTTTTATCAACATTGTGACAACGTTCGTCAAGTACAAATAACGTCCTGAAGACGTTCCAAGAACTTTGTTCTAAGAACGTTTTTTATCAATAATTGTGACAACTTTTATCAAGTATAAATAACATCCTGAAGACGTTTTAAGAACTTAGTTCTAGGAACGTTTTTTTATCAACATTGTGACAACGTCCATCAAGTGCAAATAACGTCCTGAAGACGTTCCAAGAACTTTGTTCTAAGAACGATTTTTATCAATATTGTGACAACGTTCATCAAGTACAAATAACATCCTGAAGACGTTTTAAGAACTTTGTTCTAGGAACGTTTTTTATCAACATTGTGACAACGTTCATCGAGTACAAATAACGTCCTGAAGACGTTTTAAGAACTTTGTTTTAAGAACGTTTTTTATCAACATTGTGACAACGTTCATCAAGTACAAATAACGTCCTGAAGACGTTTTAAGAACTTTATTTTAAGAACGTTTTTTATCAGCATTGTGACAACGTTCATCAAGTACAAATAACGTCCTGAAGACGTTTTAAGAACTTTGTTCTTAGAACGTTTTACATCAACATTGTGACAACGTTCATCAAGTACAAATAACGTCCTGAAGACGTTCCAAGAACTTTGTTTTAAGAAAGTTTTTTATCAACATTGTGACAACGTTCATCAAGTACAAATAACGTCCTGAAGACGTTTTAAGAACTTTGTTCTAAGAACGTTTTTTATCAATAATTGTGACAACGTTCATCAAGTACAAATAACGTCCTGAAGACGTTTTAAGAACTTTGTTTTAAGAACGTTTTTTATCAGCATTGTGACAACGTTCATCAAGTACAAATAACGTCCTGAAGACGTTTTAAGAACTTTGTTCTAGGAACGTTTTTTATCAACATTGTGACAACGTTCATCGAGTACAAATAACATCCTGAAGACGTTTTAAGAACTTTGTTCTAAGAACGTTTTACATCAACATTGTGACAACGTTCATTGAGTACAAATAACATCCTGAAGACGTTTTAAGAACTTTGTTCTAAGAACGTTTTACATCAACATTGTGACAACGTTCATCAAGTACAAATAACGTCCTGAAGACGTTCCAAAAACTTTGTTTTAAGAACGTTTTTTATCAACATTGTGAAAACGTTCATCAAGTACAAATAACGTCCTGAAGACGTTTTAAGAACTTTGTTCTAGTAACGTTTTTTATCAACATTGTGGCAACGTTCATCAAGTACAAATAACGTCCTGAAGACGTTCCAAGAACTTTGTTTTAAGAACGTTTTTTATCAACATTGTGACAACGTTCATTGAGTGCAAATAACGTCCTGAAGACGTTTTAAGAACTTTGTTCTAAGAACGTTTTACATCAACATTGTGACAACGTTCATCAAGTACAAATAACGTCCTGAAGACGTTCCAAGAACTTTATTTTAAGAATGTTTTTCATCAACATTGTGACAACGTTCATCAAGTACAAATAACGTCCTGAAGACGTTCCAAGAACTTTATTTTAAGAATGTTTTTCATCAACATTGTGACAACGT
>LR812526.1:411527-571527 GCA_903798195.1 Danio kyathit | reverse complement strand
GCACCGTTCGGGGGCTATGAAGACACTGACGGGTGGCGTGGAGTGTCAGTCTCTGCACACTATTTAGTAGAGTGCCTTCTTCAAGAATATCAGCGGCAGGAGGTGGCTCTCACTCAGCTTCTACAAGGCACCTTTGGACAGGTTCTCAGGTCAGATCACACACGCAAAGTTGCCAGAAAAGTGACCTTCTCATCTGGCACTATGTCATCCTACGCTGTGATGAATGAGAACTGGATGATCTTGTCATGGGTGATGCTGCAGAGTGAGAGTGAGCAGTCCCTGGAGTCAATGTACTGTGGGCTAGCTGATCGCTACAGTGCTGCTGGTATTCCAAAGGCCAAGTACCAGTGGTTGGACAGGTAAGAATAATCATATCCATCACACATCATATCAAGTAGAGTAAGCAAGGCTAATGCATACATTTATATAAACTTTTCTTTCCCTTTTGTTTATTTAGGGACTGCTGTGCTGCTTTCAGAGTGTTGGACCCTGGACCTTATGAGCACCAGCAATGGGAAGCCTGGAGGACTACTGAAGCTGTTGTCAATCAGGTTACATCAGGAAATCTCAAGAATTTACATGCTGCTTGCCGGAAGTTCAATGAGGACATGGTTGTTAAACTGGACTTGTTTCATTGTATGCGGCTGTTCACCAGGGAGTGTGTTTCAGAGCACCATCCTTTGTACAGCTCATTCTGTCAGTTCCTCTCCTCTGCCTTCACTGTAGTAGATCAGAGTGACCTGGAAAATCTGAAGAGTGCATACAAATTCTGTGGTATCAAGCCGGCTAATCCCACCAAGCAGCACATCAGAGAGCGCTGCAGAACAAAAGTGCCACATCCTAGAGAGCTGGTCCAACGAGTGGAAGAAGTGCTTCATCATTTTTATCTTGGAAAGGATCCAAACAACATCTTCCTCTTCAAGCCATCTATGTTGAAGTTGTGGTGGATTCAGCGAATTCATATTCTGAGAGGCTGCCTGAGTGACCCCGAGGTGGAAGAGGGAATCCTCTACAGGCATGGTGGAACCCTACAGCTGAATCATGTCAAGGGTAAAGGAGCTGCTGTGCCCATTTGGATCCCTGTAAGAGGCACTTCACAGCAGGAAGGGTTTCATTTCCATCAGGCTCAGTGGGTAACAGGCAATCGTGTTTCTCCTGAGCTTTTCCAGGCACAGAGCATAACTGGTGTGACACGCTGGAATTATCAGAGGCTGGTGGACCTGAAACAGCCTGGTATTGCCCTACCTTCTGTGTTTGACCCATTTTTAATTATGGAGTTAAACAGGGCATCATTAAAAGTGACAGAGCAACCCAAGTATCCAGCTTTGCACATCACTAGCAGAGACACAGGAGAAAGGTTTGGCCTACAGTATGTGGAGCCAGGCTGTAGACCTGTGCCTCTTGACTTTGACAAGCACAAGGGCAGTAAGGGAGACCAAGATGTTGAGATGCAAGAGGAGTCTTCATCTGGTTTTAAATTCTCATTTCCATCTCAGGTAAAATCTAAAACTTTTTAATTGGACTTTTGATTAAAAAAAAAATAATAAAAATTATATATATATATATATATATATATATATATATATATATATATATATATATATATATATATATATATATATAACAGTCACATATTAAACCAATTTTGTTCAATTGCAGGAATGCTTAGAGGAATCTTCTGCTGAGACCTCTCATGCTACAAAACCAGAGGCCACCCCACAGACTGTAATTTTTCACCAGTTTGCCGCTCCAAGTCCTATGACCGTGAAGAAACACCTTTCTGATGAGATTCTTTTAGACAAAGGTAATTGTGTTTTTCATACTTGCATCAATGTGTGTAAGCTGTCTGCCTCACCTGCAGTGTGCACATAAAATGCTTCATTTAATAATTTTGTGAATCTCTTTTAGAACTTCCAAGCACATCTCCATTGCCTCTAGCTGCTTCTCCCTGTGCTCCTCGCACTGGACCCATTAAGACAGGTGGCAGAGTCTTTGTGTTGGACCACAACAGATGGACAGATCATATGAGAAATGCCATCGATGGTTTGCTGGCTAAGCATCATGGGAGCAAGGATCTCCTTTCAAAGGTGGATGCTGAGTATGCTGCTATGGTACAGAGTGCCTGCACTGACCCCAACAGCCTTTTGCACTCAACCACAAAACAACACATAAGCAGGTACATCAAACACCTTGCTAAAAAAAAAATACCAATGCTTCTCTGAACACCAGCCCAGAGAAGCTTCTACAAACGCAGCAGTTATGGCAGCATCTTCAATCAGGCAGTGAAACCAGTGTCCCAGTAACAGTTCTGCCACCTGCCCCAGTCTATCCTCCTGCAAAGAATGTTCCTGAAGCAGTCCCTTTGGACGAGGCAGCACTTGAGAGGATGGTTAAAGAAATAGTTGAGAAGCTGCAGGCAGCTCAGCAACAGCAGATGCCACAGAAAAAACAAACTAGATCCTGTTTAGCCTGTGGCCAGCCCAAGTCCCGATACATGGGTGATGGCTCCTCAGTACATTTCTTTTATCAGGGTGCTGATGTTAAATACTTTTACTGCTCCAAGAGAGTATTTGACACTTATTCAGCAGAGGGCCTGACTAACCCCAGAATGCCCTCCGAAGACTTTGCAGGAACTCCCATTTTTCAGCAGGAACTGGAAGCCTCTAAGCAGAGAGGGGCAGAGAGAAAGAGGGTGACTGAGGAGAGAAGCAGGAGGAAGTCAGCAGTAGAGCAGCCTGCTGGACATCTGTGTAGATTCTGCCACCTGCCATTGAAACAGGGACCCAACAGTCCTCACATTCATACTGGTTTTCCAGGAGTGGCAGGCAAATACATTTACTGTCCCACTACACAAGTGTTTTCCCTTTATCGGGCTCAGGGAATGAGAGCAGAAATGTCATGGAAAGACTTTCAGCAGTCTCCATTCTACAAGGATGAGAAGCAGAGATGGATAGTAGAAAAGAAAAAATGACTTTACGGTGCTATAAAATAGTTTTTGAGGTCTGGCCATGTAGCTCTGGCATACATAACTACTGTTGCACTTTTAGGATTTCACTAGAGGTATGCCTTGTTAACAATGCATTGTTGTTGTTTTTTTCATGTTTCTCAGATTTTGCCACAACTTTACATTTAATTCTAATTATTATTATTATTGTTATTATTGTTGTTGTTTGTGTCATTGTTTTTATTTTCCAGAAGAACTGCTGTTTGTTTGCGTTGTATTTTTGTGTTTTTTGTTGTTATTATTTCGTTTTTTACTTGTTTATTCATTTATTTTTTTTAAGTAATTTCCCCTGTATTTATTATTTATTTTAATACTTAAAATAAATAATTTTTGTTGTTCAAGCTATAATTTTTAAATGTTTCATTTATTTACATTTGTTTCTTAAAATATGGTGTTTGTATTTGATTTTGACTTGAATTTATTGAAATTTTGTACTTGTAATCACTAAATGTTAATTTATAATTGTGTATAAACATTTGGTTTAAAACAATAAATGTCCCTGTTTTTGTGTGTAGTCTACTGTATGTATATATATATATATATATATATATATAAAACATTATAATTTTTTTGCAATTATTAAATATTTTCTGTAGTAAATAATTAGAAACAGCTATAATGTAATTATAAATTAACATTAGATTTTCGACATTATGCATTTTTTACAATGTTTGTTTTAGATTTGTCCACAAACATAGTTTATTATATGTAAATCGTGCTTAAATCATGCATCTACATGAAAAACGATTACAAAGAAATCTTATGGAAAACCTGCCGAGACGGGACTCGAACCTATAATTGTGTGTATTGCGTACGGCCCGCCTCCCTGGAACTTTCTGCGCTCTGATTGGCTAGTCAGCGCGCTACACCTACGTGCGACTGGCCTCCGCGTGTTAGGCAAACGTGACGACCACTACACTACAGAAACCCCACCCGAGCTTTCAGCAGGGAAGTTTGGCCTGCAAGGATAACACAAGGTGTACGCGTTTGTCAATCAAGCGGACAAAGCCTCCTCAGTGCGACAAGCTCCCTGCAGGTTTTAGCATACACGCCGTTTGCCTAGCTCGGAGCAATGACTTTGTAGCGTGAACCATCCAGTGAGCAGAGAGCCACTTCAGAATGTGCATGAAAGCAAATCTGCATGTTTACACCCAGTTTCTAACAGGAGACCTTCCGCTTGTAAAGCCATCGTGACAACCAAAGGAGCCTCCGGTCAGGCTGTGAGCACCGTCTTGTGGTGCCGTCGCAGAGAGGCTGTAAGTCACTCACCACTATGTTTTTATTCAATGTTCCACACTGGTGGAATCATCTTCCCATTCCCACTCGGATTACGGATACACTGGTATCCTTCAAACGACAGCTAAAACCCATCTCTTCCGAGTACACCCGAACCCCGGTGAATATCCCTCTCTCTAAAGAAAACAAGGCTCCTACTCTAGCACAAACAAGTTACTTGGAATAAATAGCCCTTCACGTATGCATTTCCTTGTCCTATTGAACCACCGAATACCTGCTCCATCGTAGTGCGCTTTGGACATAAAGTGTCCGCTAAATGTGTGCTTAGCCCAGTTTCGAACAGGGGACCTTTCGCGTGTAAAGCGAACGTGATAACCACTACACTACGGAAACCGATATAAGAGTATTGCTTCAAGTTTTTATAGTATTTTTTATAGAGCTGTCTTGTACGGTCTGCACCGTGGAGGGCCAGCAAACGCACTGGCCACCTGCTCGTGCACAACACAAAGCTAAAAGAAATCAGATTCTATGCATGTTTGTGACACCACCAGGGCAAGTAAACACTGAGTTGAATTGAGCCTCACACCGCTTTGCAGAAAGGATGTTTTCAGTGAACGTCAGTGCTCAACAGAAGCCTGATTTGACAACTGGCATAAAAGCCGGAGGTTGTTTCCGCCCAGTTTCGAACTGGGTACCTTTCGCGTGTGAGGCGAACGTGATAACCACTACACTACGGAAAACTACGAGAGTACAGGACGCAGGTAACCTTTTTGCTTGGGTGTCTGTTGACAATCATTCGGCTGGGAGCAGTTGCTGCTATCGTTTTCTCGCCAAAAGAAGAACACTGTTTCAGCTCGGTTTCGAACCGAGGACCTTTCGCGTGTTAGGCGAACGTGATGACCACTACACTACAGAAACCCCACCCGTACTTTCAACAGGGAAGTTTGGCCTGCAAGGATAACACAAGGTGTACGCGGACAAAGCCTCCTCAGTGTGACAAGCTCCCTGCAGGTTTTAGCATACACGCCGTTTGCCTAGCTCGGAGCAATGACTTTGTAGCGTGAACCATCCAGTGAGCCGAGAGCCAATTCAGAATGTGCATGAAAGCAAATCTGCATGTTTCCACCCAGTTTCTAACAGGAGACCTTCCGCTTGTAAAGCCATCGTGACAACCAAAGGAGCCTCCGGTCAGGCTGTGAGCACCGTCTTGTGGTGCCGTCGCAGAGAGGCTGTAAGTCACTCACCACTATGTTTTTATTCAATGTTCCACGCTGGTGGAATCATCTTCCCATTCCCACTCGGATTACGGATACACTGGTATCCTTCAAACGACAGCTAAAACCCATCTCTTCCGAGTACACCCGAACCCCGGTGAATATCCCTCTCTCTAAAGAAAACAAAGCTCCTACTCTAGCACAAACAAGTTACTTGGAATAAATAGCCCTTCACGTATGCACTTCCTTGTCCTATTGAACCGCCGAATACCTGCTCAATCGTAGTGCGCTTTGGACATAAAGTGTCCGCTAAATGTGTGCTTGCGCCCAGTTTCGAACAGGGGACCTTTCGCGGGGGGGCAGCCGCCAATAGTTAAGCTTAACTTTCCTTAACTTTTCCCATTCATTCTCTATGGTAGTGCTTAACACTACCGATGCAATATACTTTTGGCCATGCGTAGATTTTTTGGCGCTGTTTCATCATTTCCGTGGCGGGGAATTTAAAAAGCCCAGTGTTGATGATAGGAAAGGTATGTTTACTGAATTGTCAGGTAAAAAATAAAGTTTTGTGTTGTACAACATATAATTACTGTCTAAACCATCTTAACACAAACTTTGCATATGGTGTTTGCTGTTTTAACTAACGTGATCAAACAGAAAAGGTAAATATATAAGTATAAATATTGTATAATATATAAATAATATTGCATAATGAAAACATAGATTATTAAACAATAATATAATGTGAAATGGGATATTGATTAATATTAAATGTTGAAATATAATGGAAATTTTGCATATTAATAAATGTTTTGTTTTCAAGGAATTTTGCTAAACACATTTATTTATTGATACATTTAGATTAATTCATTTATTGATAATTTTATTGATACATTCATTCATTATTTTATTATTATCTATTGCAATCATTATTTTAAAAATAGTTGCATTAATTCTTTATTTAAAAACTTTTAAACTACAGCTGTTATTTTGTTTGTAAAGGTTAATGTTTCAATGTTATTTTCTTATTGTGTACTTAAAATGTTTATAATCGAATAAATACTAAATTAAAATATATATTGTGTTAACAGTGCAGTAGGATGTAGTACATGTAATTAGTAGTCTATATCACACACACACACACACACACACACACACACACACATGCACACACACTTTTAAATGACTAAAAATAAAAGATGGCAAAAGACACGCGTAGCAGCGGCAGTGACGTCACTCGAGCATCACTCATTTTAACGTCACTTGTTAAAAAATTACCAGAATTGCCCCCAGCACAATTGTGCAAAATTGAGTCCGAGGACTTACAAGTTTTATTTACTCACTCACTCACACTTACACACATTTCAGACTGAACAATGTTTTTTGCAGGTACACATCTCTTTTCCGCACTCATGTGCCAATCCTACAGCTGGATCTCACAAGGAAACATAACTATTTTTTTTACGTTTTGTCACTTTAGTGGCTAATTCGTACACGTTTAGTCATATAAAAATTTACAATTTTTAAAAGGAGGCGTGGCCCCCAACCCCACCCCTAAACCCAACCGTCATTGGGGATAAGCAAATTGTACTAAATTGTATGAATGAGATTGTACTAATTCATATGGATCAGCCACCAAACCCATAAGTTATGAATTGCCATGAGATAGGGTTGCATTCTCCAACGTGAAGTAACTTCCTGATAAAACAATTGTAATGTAATGTAATGTGTAATTATATAGCACATTTATCGTGTATGGTCATACACCCAAAGCGCTTCCCAATCATGAGGTGGGGTCTCTCCACACCACCACCTGTAGCATTCACTTGGATGATGCGAGAGCAGCCACAGGACAACGGCGCCAGTGGGCTCACCACCCACCAGCTCTAGGTGGAGTGCAAAGACAGTGATAGAACCAATTCGGTGAACCCATCTGTGTGTGTTTGTTTGTTTGTTTCTGTTATTCTTTGTTCAGCCTATCTGATGTTTCGTATTTTCAATGAAAATGAAAGGAGGCAGTAATGTTATAGTCTCCGTTTTGTTATAAATATGCTTGAAGATGACGCTCATATCATGCAGCTACACGACGCCTCAACATTTTTGATGTCTGTTGTTGCTAATATCAAAGTGAAAATAGGCAGTTCCTCACATCATGCTTTCATTTTATTGTTAAGAAAGTGAAACAGCATAGCCAGGGTGATGTGAATGACTTTATAAAGTACACACTCGGGAGTTTGTTTTCCATATCAAACTTGCGAAGTCTGAACTTACACGAAGAGGATGCAGAACTGAACTGTGTGAAGGCTACTTAATATTGAGGAAAAAGCCCCAATCAGAGAGGCGAATGTCTGCAGCCCCGCCTCCGTTTTCAGATGTCTCGTTCTCGTGAACCCAATCTTGTATCTCGCCTCGTTTCGTGGAGTAGGCATCTCGTCACACCCCTAGTGTTTCCCTATTTAAGCTCTTTGTACACAGTTTAAAAACTTTATTTTTAATTGCTGATTTTTGTTTTTTATTAAATAATATTCGACTGTGACAGGGTGGACATGTTAAGCTTGACAACATTCAGTTTCAAACACATACTAAATGTGTGCACATCAAAAAAAGCAAAATGGGCACAGGGATGCCAATGAGTACATCAGAGTACATCTTTCTTAAAGGAGCATTTACCTCATGACAGGGTGGACAGCAATTTTAAGGACACATGGGAAATGATTAATGATATTATGAAAACAAAAAGTTATTTTTTTTTTATCAAATAACTTGTTAAAGACAATAAGAATATTTAAAAATCTTTTTAATTTGATCTAATTTACCTACTTTTTAGACTCACTGAAGTTGGCTGAGCAGTGTGTGGGACATGGCAAAATCACATCCATTCAATGAAAGAAAATGACAAAAATTGACAAAACATATTTCAAAACACTTATAATTCTACCTGCATGTGTGTAAAGGTTTAATCAGCTATATTAAAACATCAGTTTGAATATTGCGCATTATGTCCATATAGGACTGATTCAATCTTGTGGGACATCAAAGGCACTTTATAGTGATAATGACCCAGCTAATGAAACTAAAACATGCAGTAGTAATGGGTACTTTTTCCTTAAAGGGCACCTATTTTAACCCCTTTCAAGATTTAAGATAAGTCTTTTGTGTCTCCAGAATGTGTCTGTAAAGTTTCAGCTCAAAACACCCATCAGATTATTTGTTTAGAATGTTGGGATGTTCTGCTTTAAACACTTACCCCCGGTTTCACAAACAAGGTTTAAGGCTAGTCAAGATTAAATAGCATGTTTGAGCTGTCTCAACTCAAAATAACTTGCAGTGAGATGTCTTAAAATATGTCAGTGTCGTGTTTTTGTCTCCAGGTGCACACCAGTAATATATTTTTCTAAGGCCATTTTATAAATGTGGTTTAAATAGCCTAATTTATCTAAGGCCTAGTCCTGGCTTAATCTAAGCGCTGTTTGTGAACCTGGGCCTTAGTCTTAGTGGATTAAAAAAGTTTTTTTAAATTGTCTTAAAAATGTTTGGAGTAAAGAATTTGATCAACTCCAAATACTGAATATATGTGTGTCTGTGTATGTGAGAAAGTGGAAAACAAGGGGGAAATGTATCAATAATTCATGACTGCAACAGTAAGGGGCAAAAAAAAAGCTAAACAAAAAAGACTTTTATTTTGGCGTGGCGTGTGACGTCATAAGGCTGCGCCGCTGCTGCATTGTGATTCGACTGGAGAAAGGTTTGCTTTAAAGCTTTTACACAGATATAAAGCGATTGATTGAAGTTTCAGATTTTTATCCGATGCTAAATGATGTACCTGCTGTTGACAATATTATTTTAACCCTATAAACAACGTAGTATTATTTAGTGGTGGGCAAAGCGAGGCTTCATGAAACACTCAACCAGTCGAAACAAACGTATCGAAGCTTCGAAACGTTTCAAAACCTCACTGTACGGTGACACCTAGTGGTCATTATTTATGTATTGCACTGGAACAGCTTTAGCTAAGAACAGTTAAGCAAACTGAGGTATTAAACCCCACTTTCCAGGTGCAAATCTTCAAGTGCTTTAGTGGAGCGGTTAGGGTTTCGATTACCATGTGGGGATAGTGGGATCGAATCCAGACTGAGACAGTTTTTTTGAAATGCTTTAATATCAGTTTGAATTGCTCTGTTCTTGTATCGTTTTGTTTCAACATTGGTCTGACATCCGAATAAACACTTTGTGAATAAATATGTCTTGTTTTGGTCATAAAACAGGGTTGTTGCTAGTTCAGACGTGGTTGTGGCCAGAAGATAACAAGAATTATTTATATTACTCATTAAATTTCCCATTTATTCTATTTCATTAATGTCTACCTAAAACCTAAACCCAACCATCACAGTACTGTAAAAATATGAATTATTGTTTTACAGTGTTACAAAAATAATCCTAAATTGATAGCGTATCCGCAACTGTATCCTATCTAGACTACACCATAAAACAGTAACATTATTAAAATACATAAAAATCATGATTTCGGTGTATTTGTACAAGTCGGGATTCGAACCCAAAAATCATTTGAAGTACAATAACAACGTGCACACGCACGGTCCACTAGGCCATATGAGACAGATGTTATTTTCTGATCCTGTCAGTTAAATGCAGATTCGGTAGGTCTCGAAACGCTTCTGAACGTTGCTTTGAATCGTTTTAGTCACGTGACCAGGTGTTTCGAAACACTTTAGTCACGTGACCTGTGTGTTTCGGATCATGCTTCGGTGCAGTGTTTCGAAACACTTGCGCTTCGGGATCTCGACACTGTGTCGAAACGTCAGTTTCACGTCAGCCTAGGGCTGGACGATATGGCAAAAATTTATATCACGATATATATTTTTATTTCGGTCGATACGATATAATTCCGATATCGATATGGACAATATTAAAAAGAAAGGAAAAACTCCCAAGAACGCACACAATGGATGTCTGTACCTACAAATGTCTGCAAAGTCGATAATACCTCCAGACTCTTACAACTTTTTTTTTTTAAATAAAAACAGTACAAAAAAATTTGTTCACTTTTTATTTGTATTTAGCCTATTCAAACAAGAAATGTGAAATAAACTGTCAAATAAATAAAGCTCAAAAATTCATAAAAAATATGCAAAATAGTTTTTTAGAAAAATAAGTGTTGTAGTCTAACCAGCAGGACAGCAGTGATGTGTGAACTGAGTTTGATGGCAGTATAATGAGTTAGAGGGAAGTTATTGACAGCTTTTGTAGTATTGATTTTTGCGTTTTGCTCTTTGTAGACGGTCCCTAAGGATCGGTGTCTTTGCCGCCTGCGCATAAAGATCAATATGCGTCCAGCGCGTAGGAAAGCTCATTTTTAGGAAAATAAGGTTGTAGGTGGTTGTATACATTGCGACAGTTGAAAAAATGTGCTATTTGTGTAGGAACAATGTTTCGGTCATGAGTTATTGATCCGGAAAAGACGAATCTGCGAATCTGTTGCTAACTTTACTGAACTGAACCACTTCTACACCACTGCATTAGTCTTTCCTTTCTTATCAACTATTTCGTCTGCATTCTTACTTGTGGAAGCTTGTTCATTCGCTTATGTATTCAGAGCACTCATTTTGTAGCTAAAACTTTTGCGGCGCAGCTTAACCACCTGCTGTGCTGAGCGCTGGCAGGCAGCGTGTCTGTGTTGTTCGTCATCACGTAAGTGACATCAGATCAAGCTCTTTCTGACGGCTGAGCACTGAACGTCATTCAGTGACAAGTGATACATGTATAAGATCTTATATAAATAATAATATATCTATTTATATATATGCAAATTTATATCGAAATATCGGAAATGGGTTCAAAAATCATATCATCGTTATTGAAAAAAATTCTATCGCGATATATATTGATATCGAATTATTGTCCAGCCCTACGTCAGCCATCCCTAGTATTATTTTACTCACAGTAATGAGGGCTATATTGTTTGAATAAAGTAACAGAAATGTGTTTAATAAGTGTTTTAATGAAGGTTTAATTTATTAAACAGCATAATGTCAGTCCATTCTAAGTATACATCACTATATATAAGAAATGGAGTAACATTACTAGTTTTAATCAGCTCATTTGTGGCTATTGTATCTTGCTCAGACTTACTCTTTTACCTGATTTCTTCTTGTTAATGACTCTCATATAAAGAAACTGTTGAAGCAAGTGTTGAAGAGAAGTTATTTTGTTTCTGTTCATTGTTTTATTTATTTTAAACTGAACATTTTTATTGTTTTGTTCATTTTAAACAGGATAAAGTGTCCAAACACAGAGAAAAACTCCTGCTGAAGCGACTGATCTCCACACTGTTATAAAGATGGCGTTTATTAAAGAGGAGAGTGAAGATGTGAAGATTGAAGAAACATTCACAGTCAAACAGGAAGATCCGCAGGAACAAACAGGTTGATTTTCATTCTCAAAGACCAACTCAGTCATTTGATCCTCATTCAGATATATTTTAATAATAAGAATACTAAATTAAATGCATCTTGCAGTCCTGAGTGTGCTGCCTAGTTCTCCTAAATGCACATAAGCACTCATTGAAAGACAGGAATGAGTTTCTTTAGTTACTTGTTCTCATGTCTTTTGTTCGTTTTCTCTACCTTCTTAAAGTTATTGCTTTTCTTGTTCTCCTATTGTTTTTAAAGCATCCTTAAGCACTGGCACTATATATATATATATATATATATATATATATATATATATATATATATATATATATATATATATATATATATATATATATTAGTTTAACTGAGCTGATGATATTTGACCTACAGTATTCTCATAGAAGATATCTGCTATTACAGTGATAGTGTTGGCTTAGTACTTTCCATTTGCATATGTCACGTTGATCACAATTCCCCTTTTTCATCAACTTCTTTATGGGTTTAAACTTGTTTCTAGTTGTTGTTACTAGTTCTCACAGATGGTATCTGAGTTAGAATTACATCATTATTATAATAACTAATTATCAGGGCTATTGTGTTTAAACAGTGTTTCTGCAGGGTCTTAAAATAAAATGTCTTAAATTACAAAATCTAAAATTTCGGCCTTAAAAAGTCTTAAATTTACTGAAATATTGTGTTGTAGGTCTTAAATCTTTTGTAATCAAGTCTTCATTTTTCTTTGTTCATGTTCTGCTACCCAATCTGGCCAAAACCCATACAATCACCAACAATCATCTCAATGAAACTTTCAACTTTTTATTCTAAAAGGTCATTTTAACTCTATTTATCATAATGGTTTAGTTATTTTCCTTACAATAACATTTGTTTAAACATGCTCCATGTATTTACTGCTGAGGACATCGACCTGGACAGATTGTTGTGCCGAGATTTAGTTTATTATAGTTTTTAAAAGGTTTAAAATATTTGTTCAATTTTTTTATTTTAAAGAAAGTTTATTTTGATAAGGTAAGTGAATACAAGTAAAGCTTGCTTGTTTTTACACAATATTTAAGATAGTTTGCTAAGTAATATCTAAAATATATATAAAAAAATATTATTCATTTATTATTGTATTATTAAATGTATTAAATTATAATATTTTTTGATAGGACAAATCATTTAATTCATAATGCTCTTGAAAATGTCTTTAAAAGTCTTACATTTAACTTGGTGAAACCTGCAGAAACCCTGGTTTAAAGTATGTCAAAAAACATGGATGCCTCCAATTTTAAATATGCCGCGTCACCTGTTGCAAAGTCATATTTTCTACTTTTATTATTTTTCTTTGTATGTATAGTCATGAACACACTTGTTTGTAGAGCAAGTAGCCGTTTATTCTTCCTGGTCATTTCTCCAATAGGCAGCTGAGGTTCTAAAACAATAGCATATGAGATCAGGGCCCTGTTTCAGAAAGGAGGTTAAGTGAAAACTCAGAGTATTTTAACTCTGAAGTTTCACTTCTACCACTCTTTAAAAGTTTTGGTTTCGGTTTGTGTCTTTGTAAATGCTCAGTCTCGTTGTGAGCTGAATTACGGTTTTCTGTGTTTGTGAAAAAAAGCAGGCGAGTCAGCTGGTCAAATATTGAGAAATTAGGATTTTCGCGATGACCACCGGCGCAATGCCGTTCTTTGTTATGAGCCGCAGATTCAGTTCAAACTCAGTAATGGCGAGCTTCTTTGGCGATGATGTGTACAGTGTTAGATTTTACATTTAGCGGACATTTGCGCTAAACACACAGTGAATGCAACGCATCGAGATTCGGGCACCTTCTCCGAAAACACTCCATTGATCTTGGCTGGCGGATCAATATTCACCACATGACCGCTGTCATTGGCGACATTATTTGTAACTTTAGCTAGGGTTTGCAAACCTGTGTACTTTTCACTCTTCAGCAGTTTGCATTTCCCGCGGTCACAAAAGATCCCAGTCATCTGCAAGTGGAAAGCCTTGAGTGATTGACAGCTAATATGAACCAATTTAGCAGCAGGGAAGACCAATTCCGCACGTTTTTATTCAAAACAGGTCGCACTACAACCATTATGCAGTCGCACATATGCGACCAAAATGGTCGCAATTTCGAGCCCTGTATGATGATGAAAATGTGTGTGAATCGACAAAGCAGCAGACTGAGCACACTGTAAAACATCTGAAATGTTGTTTTGGTCATTCTAAAATGCCTCAACCTGCTTAGTATTAATGTTATTATATTATTAATTACCTCCAGAATGTCTGGAGCGTGTCAAGAGCGTCTGTTCTCTGCGTCTCATGGCTTTAAACGCAACCACGTATTCATTGTGTGCCGACATTGTCCTCTGAGGTGAAAGTCATTTAATAAATAAAGAAAAGATTCATGTAGCTTCTACTACCGCAGTAAATTCTGTTTTTACTGTAGATATTTGGCGTCAGTTAATCAGAAAGTGATGATTTTGTTCTCTTTGATTCATTGGATGGAAACGCTGCTTTATTCGCACGTCTTTTATGAGATATTCCAGTTTTGCAAATAAATTTAATTCACATTTTTGGATGGAAACATAGCTATTGCCTACATTTCAGTCACACAAAGAACAAAGTCACGTACGAGAATGGCTTGTCCTTCTTTAATGAATAGTTAGCTTAAAAACTCAGACTTTTGACAGTGACATGTACTGTAATTAGATTAATGGGATTATTACTCATTCTCAAAACTATTTTTTTAGTACTGCTTACATTTTTATTATTCAAATATTTTATTGATTTTTAAAAAGTCTTCAATTTTTCCACAACACACATATTGAACAACAAATTAACTTGGTACATAACTACAGAAATACACCCTATATAGAAAAAGGGAGAAAGGATTAGACGTGTTCTGTTCCATCAGTAACCAAAGTGGGGCCTCATCATTACCGATGTTGGAAAACCAGAATATCAGTTTGTATACATTGGCCGCCCAATAATACAGAATTAATGCAGAATTATTAGGCAAGTTGTATTTTTGAGGATTAATTTTATTATTGAACAACAACCATGTTCTCAATGAACCCAAAAACTCATTAATATCAAAGCTATTTTAGGAGGATATCTGTGTGCAGGGGACTATTACTGTGCATAATTATTAGACAACTCAACAAAAAACAAATATTTACCCATTTCAATTATTTATTTTGACCAATGAAACCAAAATAACATCTCAACATTCACAAATATACATTTCTGACATTCACAAACAAAACAAAAACAAATCATTGACCAATATAGCCACCTTTCTTTGCAAGGACACTCAAAAGCCTGCCATCCATGGATTCTGTCAGTGTTTTGATCTGTTCACCATCAACATTGCTTGCAGCAGCAACCAGAGCCTCCCAGACACTGTTCAGAGAGGTGTACTGTTTTCCCTCCTTGTAAATCTCACATTTGATGATGGACCACAGGTTCTCTATGGGGTTCGGGTCAGGTGAACAAGGACGCCATGTCATTAGTTTTTCTTCTTTTAGACCCTTTCTTGCCAGCCACGCTGTGGAGTACTTGGACGCGTGTGATGGAGCATTGTCCTGCATGAAAATCATGTTTTTCTTGAAGGATGCAGATGTCTTCCTGCACCACTACTTGAAGAAGGTGTCTTCCACAAACTGGCAGTAAGACTGCGAGTTGAGCTTGACTCCATCCTCAACCCGAAAAGGCCCCACAAGCTCATCTTTGAGAATACCAGCCCAAACCACAATCCCACCTCCACCTTGCTCGCGTCTGAGTCGGACTGGAGCTCTCTGCCCTTTACCGATCCAGCCACGGGCCCATCCATCTGGCCCATCAAGACTCATTCTCATTTCATCAGTCCATAAAACCTTAGAAAAATCAGTCTTGAGATATTTCTTGGCCCAGTCTTGACGTTTCAGCTGGTGTGTCTTGTTCAGTGGTTGTCATTTTTCAGCCTTTCTTACCTTGGCCATGTCTCTGAGTATTGCACACCTTGTGCTTTTGGGCACTCCAGTGATGTTGCAGCTCTGAAATATGGCAAAACTGGTGGCAAGTGGCATCTTGGCAGCTGCATGCTTGACTTTTCTCAGTTCATGGGCAGTTATTTTGCGCCTTGATTTTTCCACACGCTTCTTGCGACCCTGTTGACTATTTTGAATGAAACGCTTGATTGTTCGATGATCACGCTTCAGAAGCTTGGCAATTTTAAGAGTGCTGCATCCCTCTGCAAGATATCTCTACTTTTCGGAGTCTGTCAAGTCCTTCTTTTGACCCATTTTGTCAAAGGAAAGGAAGTTGCCTAATAATTATGCACACCTGATATAGGGTGTTGATGTCATTAGACCACACCCCTTCTCATTACAGGGATGCACATCACCTAATATGCTTAATTGGTAGTAGGCTTTCGAGCCTATACAGCTTGGAGTCAGACAACATGCATAAAGAGGATGATGTGGTCAAAATACTCATTTGCCTAATAATTCTGCACTTCCTGTTGTATAGGAAATTTGGCATTGCCAATCCACCCTCTTCCTTCTTTCTTTCCAAGAATTCCTTTCTTGTGCGAGGAATTTTCTTATCCCAGAGAAATGTAGAAATAAAACTATTCAACTCCTTGAAAAATAACTTGGGATTAAAAACAGGCACAGTCTGAAATAGAAACCAAAATCTTGGTAGTATTGTCATTTTAATGGAATTGATCTTCCCAGCCAAAGATAAAGGAAGGGTTGACCACCGCGTCATGTCTCGTATGGCTTTGTCTAATGTCGTTTTAAAATTAATATTGAACAAATCCTTATATTTGCGTGTCGCACTCACACCCAGATATACAAATTTATCAGGACTTACTGAAAATGGAAAGCATTGGAAGGACATTTGCTGTGCTCTATCATTGATAGGGAAAAGGAGACTCTTTGCTAGATTGACTTTGTTTCTAGAAACATTTCTAAATTCTGAAATTATTGTAAGAGCTTTTGGAATACATGTATCTGGATTTGACAGAAAAAGAAGATCATCCGCAGGGCTTGACGCTTACTTTTTCAGGAGTAGCACATGCGCTCCACTTAGGAGCGCATTGAAGAATTTTAGGAGCACAATGAAAATGTATAAAATAAATAGTGTTTTTGCCTAATAAATGTACGCGAGGAGATCTTTAAAAGCAAAGCACTTTCATTCATTTGAATACAATAAGTCCAATAGGTTTTATTTTACTGAAACAATAGCTTAAATAGTGCTTAATAATTATTTATGAATTAAGCTGTATGGAGTTTAGCTAGCAGTCCACGGCAGGACTGGGATCAATATTGCTCTGTTGAAGGCCTCTCTAGGCGATGCGGTGGCGCAGTAGGTAGTGCTGTCGCCTCACAGCAAGAAGATAGCTGGTTCGAGCCTCGTCTGGGTCAGTTGGCATTTCTGTGTGGAGTTTGCATGTTCTCCCCGTGTTCGCGTTGGTTTCCTCCGGGTGCTCCGGTTTCCCCCACAGTCCAAACACATGCACTATAGGGGAATTGAGTAGGCTAAATTTTCCATAGTGCATGTGTGCGTATGGTTGTTTTCCAGTGATAGGTTGCAGCTGGAAGGGCATTCGCTGCGTAAAACATATGCTGGATAAGTTGCTGGTTTATTCCGCTGTGGCAACCCCAGATTAATAAAGGGACTAAGCCGAAAAAGAAAATGAAAGAAGGCCTCTCTAAAGTGATCTAAATCAAGTCTTCAGTTGTGGACATGCCTATAGGCCGCTTTTTGTTAAATTTTTTTTATCTAGTTTCGAGCTGAAAAATATCTTTCACACTGGGCAGCAGAAATAGAGAGTTATTAATAAGTTATTGTTAAGTTAATAAAAATGTGCAGTATAGTTAGTGCAAACATCCACATGACTAGACCAGTTTAATCTGTGTTTGTATCATAAGAAGATTATGGCTGTATCAATGCTCCTAAACAAAACATTATTAATTTGATAATAATATATCTTGTACATGTCATCTTAAATGTATATATACTTGCAGTAGCTAGATTGAAACACACCTTTTCTCCACAGCACATAAAACAATGTGACTTTTTAAGAATAATTTTATTTATCAAAATTAATTTATTTGCATATTATATTCCAACAATTCCACCACACTGCCCACATGGGAAAAGTATGACAAATGTGAAGAAAGACACAACTACAAACTCATGTGCAAAGCTGGCACTGTTTATCAGAGCACTTCATCTTTCTGGGCTTTTTAAAGAAGAGCTGAATATGGGAATGCCTTTATGAAGTTTCCTTCCGCCCCAAAGTAACACCATCTTTTCTATTAAACTTTAATGGCCTTCGGCAACAGAATGATTTCTTTTTCTTATTTAACAGACAATTAAAAACGAAAATGTTTAGCATTTAACACCTTTTACATGACACTGTTTTTCTTTTCAGTGTGTTTAAAGGGTCACGAAACACCAAAACACATTTTTTGAGCTGTTGACAGTCATATATGTGTCCATATAAACACTATTAGGACACATATATTTCACTAAAAAGTGAAAATTGGTTGTTTTTGCGTTATTTTGAGCAAATCCGCTCTTCCGGTTTGAAACAAATTTTTGAAGCTGCGTCACGGCCATGAGATACTTGCGTGTAAATCCAGAGTGGAGAGTGGCTGTCTGTCCCTGCGAGTACAACATGACGTCTCTGAGGGTGCGGCATTAATTCATGAGAAAGACTTTGTTCAAACCAATCAGTGCGCTCTGTTGTGTATGACGTGCAACTTCATTAATATGCATGATAGCTTCGAAAGCTGTTTACCTGTTACAGTGTTCAGACGGCAGAGAGACGCCACGTTGTGTTGCCAAAACAAGTGAAAGAACGAGAATTTGAAGACATGGGGCCTGTTTCAGAAAGGAGATTAAGTGAAAACTCAGAGTATTTTAATCCTGAAATGAGAGAAACTCTGGGTTTTCCGTTTCAAAATGGCAGGTTTGTCAAACTCAAGAAAGCAGGGTAAGTCAAGCCTGTTTCTGAAAGAGAGGTAACTTTAACTCAGAGTCAGTTACTGTGGTAACTTACTCTGTGAACCTAACCAGGTCAGGAGCAGGTTTTATTCTCTAAACTCTGAGTTTCTGTCGGTCTCATCCCCTTTTTTAAAAGACGAAGTGGTGTTTCTCGACTTAGCCTTGCGTTTCCACACACCTATTTTATGTGCATTTTGGATATGCACATAAAAAAAAAATCGGTTAATGGAAACGCTCTGGTTACTAAAGTAACCCTCGTTCCCCGAGGGGGGGAACGGAAATGCTATGTGGAAAAACTTCCACTATGGGGATTTCGTCAGAATCCAATCGTCTGAAAGAGTATAAAAACGGGCCAATGAAATGCCAATGAGTTGGCGGCGTCAGCGTGCACAGCTGTCTTGAATGACAATCAGCCTGGCATAAAAGGCTAGCATGTGCTCAGCAACGACATCCTTTTCTAGCTGAAGAGGCTTTCACACTCAACAGCTAAGGGACAATCGTTGTGGCAAAGGAACATAGCATTTCCGTTCCCCCCCTCGGGGAACGAGGGTTACTTTAGTAACCAGAGCGTTCCCCTTCGGGAGGGGAACTTCAATGCTATGTGGAAAAACTTCCACTATGGGGAAATTTATGGAAAGCGCCACAACGAAAGAACCTTACCATGTCTCCAGTGAGGGGTGCGCCACGCAGCAGTACGAGCGCACCTGCATCGCTGGAGACACAGTCCTCCAACGTGTCCCCTGGCCCTTACTTACCTTACTTACCTTTTCTGGTTTAGATATATTTTTCGGGGAGTCGTAAAATACACCTAGTAGTTTCTAGGAATTTTTAAATACGACAGTACGTTGGGAAAGCGTTCAGTCCCGATAGGGAGGACGCTGCGGAGGTCACCTGCTGCCCGGAGGGGGAGACCTGGTGGCAAAAATAGCATATGGACTAGCCCTGAGAAGGGGGAGTGCACATATGAAGAGGTGGTTAGCGGGGAAGGAAGACACGAGCCCGCCTAGGAGGGGGGACTACATCGTGGCTGAGTGAGCGTATGGGATCGCCAGCGGGGATCGCACATAGCAGGCACCTATACCCAGAACGCAGGATGACCAGCGGGCATACCTACAACGTAATGGGCCAACATTTGACTGCTCCGCTGAGTCAGATGCTGGGGGCCTCGGAGGAACTCTGCAGGGTTCGCCGAGTGGGGAACTCAACTGACAAAGCGAGAAAAGCGCACGTATCTCTGTGTTAGAGAGAAAGGCGCAGCAAGCGTTTTACAACACCTAACCGAATTTCCTCATTCACCGCTCGTGAGGAAATCAGTTCACTCGAAGATAAATCTCACAAATGTTTAGGTGTCGCCCAGCCCGCAGCTCTACAATGTCTGTTAGAGAGGCGCCGCGTGCTAACGCCCAAAAGGATGCGCGCTCCGAGTGGTGCGAGCTCCGAGTGGGGGACACGGCTCGCCCTAGCTCGATGAGCGAGGGAGATGGCATTCACTGTTCAGTGGGCCAACCTCTGTTTAGATACAGCACTTCCCTTCTGCCGATCACCGTAACAGATAAAGAGCTGCTCAGAGGATCTAAGCTCTGAGTACGGTCCGTATAATACGCAAAGCGCGAACAGGACACAGCAATAAGGGGCTGGGTCTGCCTCCTCCGTGGGCAGCGCTTGCAGGTTCACTACATAGTTTAAACGAGCGCTGTAGGAACCTAGGGCACCTAGGTGGGCCGGGGTCTCAGGTAAACGTGAGAGTGGGCCGGCCCAAAACGCTGGCACATTTCGCTGACCGAAAATGCCTCCAGATACCCGCCCATTTGACCGATGCCAACGCAACCAGCAGAGCTGTCTACCTGGACAGAAATCATATAGATACTGAGTCGAGTGATCGAGCAGACCTCTCCTAAGAGAGATCTTCAAATGGGTAAGAGAGGGGACAGGATATATATCCACGTCTCGCGCCTCTGGGGACTGGATGATGAGGCGATGCTTTCCCAGCGCGTCGCCATCGCCGCATCCTCAGAGCGGGGATGATCGCCACGCCAACCCCTCAGTGCGGAGGGGACAGCCTTGGCTCCAGCCAACTGAAGGAAGATAGCATCACACTGATCTGGCATGTTTGGGGTTTCCTTCTCGGAGAGAAGTACACCACACAGCGAATAGACTCCACATCAGGGCATAGGCATGCCTCATAGAGGGTGCTCTAGGCCTGAGTGATGGTGTTAACCACCTAACGGTAGGTCACCTAAGTCCTCCGCGCTCCATCTATGGGACACACGTGATGTCCATAGAACTAGGCGCGGGTGCCAAACGGTGCCTGTCCCCAAAGAAGAAGTTTCTTCCAGGGGACATGCCAGGGAGGGGCCATCACGAGGAGAGAGCTAGAATACAGGTTTGATTGGGCCTGAGAGGCGCAATGCATAGACCTGTTCCTCGTCCTCCCTGACTTTACACAGCATCTGTGCGAGTAGGCTCACTGGAGAAATGCGTATTACGCACGCCCCGGGGCCAGCTGTGTAGCCAGTGCGCAGAACGCACCCATAACAGCTGGACAGTCGGGGGTGGAGTCTCCATTCTCCCAGGCGAACTGCCGTGAGAGCGCAGCGGCTGCACGGTTGAGCTCGGCGGGGAAAAAATGGAATGCAGCGATTGCGCCGCGTATGACTCCGGGGGAGCAGACGGCGAGCGAGCTGAGACATGCGGCGACAGCGAATATCTCCCTTGCGGTTGATATACACCATCGCCACCGTGCTGCTGTCCTGACCAGCACGTGTTTCCCTTCTAACACCGGTAAAAAACGGTGCAGCGTGAGATACACTGCCAACAGCTCCAGGCAGTTAAGATGCCAATGCAACCAGCTTCCTACCACGGAACCACAGCTGCATGCCCGCAACACACAGCCCCCCAGCGCGAACTGGAAGCATCCGTCAAACGACGACATGCCTGGACGCTTGTTCTAGAGGCCCGCGGGCCTGTAGAACACAGGGTCCATCCAGAGGCTGAGGGCGCGGCGACACAGCGGAGTGACAGTCACCCGGTGCGCGCTCGCGTGCCATGCGCGTCTAGGGACCCGATCGTGAAGCAAATGCTGAAGTGGTCTCATATGGAGCATCCGAGCGGCGAGACCGCGGCTGCGGATGTCATATGCTCCAGGAGCCTCTGAAATAATATCAGTGGGACCACATTTTCCTGTCGAACTCTCTCAGACAGGCCAGCATCAGCCCGGCGCGCTCTCGGGGGAGGCGCGCCGTCATGGTGATCGAGTCCAGCTCCAACCCGAGAAAAGAGTTGCTCTGCACGGGGGCGAGGCTGCTCTTTTCTCGGTTGACCTGAAACCCCAATTGGTCGAAGTGCCGAAACACCCTGTCTCTGTGCGTAATCAATTAATCCAGCGAGCGCGCTGAAATCAGCCAGTCGCTTGAAATAATTGAGTATGCGGATGCCCGCAAGCCGAAGCTGGGGCACCCTCCGCGAGCTTGGTGAGGGTGCGCTTCTGCGTAAGCATTCTGAACGGCAGCTTGTGAAGCCAGCGGTTCAAAAAGCGCAGATCAAGGATTGGCCGTAGCCCACCACTCTTTTTGGGTACGATGAAGTGCGGGCTGTAAACCCGCTCTCCATCCCGGCTGGAGGGACCGGTTCGATTGCATCCTTCGCCAGGAGGACAGCAATCTCCTCTCGCAAGACAGGGGCGGACGCAGGGCTGACCCTGGTGAAATACACACCCGTGAACTTGGGAGGCCGTTTCGCGAACTGAATCGCGTAGCCGAGTCTGATCGCGCGGATGAGCCATTGCGATGGGCTGGCCCGCGCTAACCAGGCAGGCAGAGCCCTCGCAAGTGGCTTCGTCCGCACGATCGCTGACGTACCAGCGGTGGGGGCAGCGCGGAGTGGGTGGGCTCAACCGGGAAGCACTGGGGTCCCACAGGAGAGCAGGAGGCAAGAGCTTCACTCTTGTCTCGCACCCGTACTCCGGAGGTGGGGCTGGGAGGGGGAGAGAAAGGAGACCGTTCTCTCTCGCTCCGCGAGCCACTGGCGAAGTGCACCGATCCTGCGAGCTGGAAAGCATAGCGTCCCAGACTGGCAGTGTTCGGGCTGTCACATCCGGGGAAGGGAAAAAATGCTCTTTCTCTGAGGTTTTGAAAGCGTTTTTTAACGCTGTTTAGAAGAAGAGCCCCCCCCTCCAGCGGGGAAAGAGCAAATTTCCTCCTCTCCAGATGGCCCGTCTCAGGGACGCTTCGCGGTTCGTTTACCGAACTTAGCGGCGCCCTGGGGCGGGGAGCGCTGGTTGCCTGCGAGATGCTCGGCGCAGCCGCTTGGCCAGAGGCGCAGGCGGGGGCGACCGAGCAAAGCCGCAGGCGGGTGCTCTCGGCGTGAAGCAGTGGATGTGGATGGCTCGGCGGGGAGGAGCGGTTTTACGATCCCGCCGAGAGATGGTATTACCCATCGCCTCCGACTGCTCGCTCACCGGCGTGAATTCCTGGGCGAATTCACTGACGGTGTCGCCGAACAGGCCAGCCTGGGATATGGGTGAGCTAAGAAAGCGAACTTTGTCAGCATCACGCAGATCACCAGGTTTAGCCCGTGGTGGCGTTCCTGGGCCACTAATGTGACCATCGTCCTTCCCTGGGACACACACAGCCGACTTCAGCTGTGCGGAGCTCATGCTCAGTCCTGGGTCGGAACCATCCCCGCGCAGCTGGGCCAGCGCCTGCGCTAGGGAGCGCTGGTAGGTGGCCGTAGCATGCATGGTGAGGGCGGAGGCGCACGCAGCGCACTGCGTGGGCTTCCTGTGCACATCCAGGAAGAAGGGGACGTGGAGGCTTAGAAGGTCTTGCCTTCTTTATCTCTTCCACATCACACCCCTCTAGTCGGTCCGTCCGCGGGGCTGGGGGATAAACCATCTCCAGACCCACGGCCGAAACAGCCTGGGAAGCACGGCTGCAAAGTCTGCTTCTGGATTCGACGCCACGCCCATCATCCCGGAGGAAAAGAGCAGGTTCGAATCCTCATCAGACAATGACAACCAACCCTCCAAGGATGGTGAGGATGAAAGCGCACGCAGATCGGGCAGAAAAAAGTGCCCTCCAAGACTGCGTGAGCTTACTCCGCACTTTCCGGGAAGAAGGGGACGGAAGGCTTAGAAGGTCTTGCCTTCTTATATCCTCCACATAACACCCATCTAGTCGGTCCGGCCGCGGGGCTGGGGGATAAACCATCACCAGACCCACGGCCAAAACAGCCCGGGAAAGCACGGCCATCATGTCTGCTTTTTAGATGCCAACACCGTGCTCTCCACCCCAGAGGGAGGGAGCGAGCGGGTTCGCATCCTCATCAGAAAATGACAGCCCATCCTCCGATGCAGCGATGGACATCTGATCCTCGGTGTCATCAAGTGAGAGGGCGACCACCCGAGGATGGAGCGCTTCTCTCACCTGAAGCTTGGATGGAGCGCGTGGAGGAGCGAGAGGTCCGCGAGCCCGAGGGCGGCGGATTTACTCCCACTGAAACCCTCAGATCTGCCCGAGTGCCAACCGCAGTGCGGGGGACAACTGGGGTGGGTCGCTCTTTTGCAAGAGCGAGCCGCGATCTTAACTGCGCAGCAGACATGACATCACAATGATGGCATGCACTGCCCGCGAGCACCGCATCAACATGCTGGACCCCCAGACATGAAACGCAGTGCTCGTGCCCATCATCCGGGGACAGGAAACCACCGCAACCAGAAACGCACGGTCGGAGCGACGTCTTGAAAAAGACGCGCTGCACAACCGTGTTGCTCTTTTAGGAAACTTGCTTCCTATATACATACCGCTCTTGGAGGACCGGACCCAAAGGACGCCAGGCAAGGGAGAACAACCCAGCTCGACCATCTGCCACTGCGTATACACGCTCTGGACCGGGAGAAGCTGCTTCTCGATCTCTCTCTGTAGACACAGGTTGGAGATACCCTCATAGACTCTCTCAGAAGCTCGTGAAAGGCTCTGAAAGCGAAAAGGATGTCGTTGCTGAGCACATGCTAGCCTTTTATGCCAGGCTGATTGTCATTCAAGACAGCTGTGCACGCTGACGCCGCCAACTCATTGGCATTTCATTGGCCCGTTTTTATACTCTTTCAGACGATTGGATTCTGACGAAATCCCCATAGTGGAAGTTTTTCCACATAGCATTGAAGTTCCCCTCCCGAAGGGGAACGGCAAGATGCGCCGTTTTTTTTTTTTTGCGCCGAACTTTTGAAAATAGGCATAAAAAACATATGCGCATAACTGAGTAGGATAAACTTTTTATTTGATAAGAAAAGATGCGCGTAAACTACAATAGAAACATTATTTTTTTCCAGTATACACATTAAAAAAGGTTTGTTATAAGAGATCATACGATGATAAAAATGTGTGTGAATGGATAAACCAGCCGGCTAAGCACATTGTAAAACATCAAATGTTGTTTTGGTTATCTAAAACGTCTTAACCGTTTCTGTATTATAATATTACTAATTACCTCCAGAGAGTCTGCAGCGTGTCAAGAGCGTCTGTTCTCCGCATCTCATGCGTGTCTCAAACGCCACCATGTGTTCATTGTGTGTCGGCATTGTCTTCTGAGGCGCAAGTCATTTATTAAATAAAGAACAGGTTCACACAGCTTCTTCTACTGCAGTAAATTGTGTTTTTATTGTTGATATTTAGCGCCAGTTAATCAGGGAGTGACAATTTTGTTCTCTTTGATTCGTTGGATGGAAACGCTGCTTTATTTGCACGTCTTTTATGCGATTATTCCAGTTTTGCACATTTAATTCGCATTTTTGGATGGAAACATAGCTAATACATTTCAGTCACACAAAGAACAAAGTCACTTACGAGAATAGCGTGTCCTTTTTTAATAATTAATTAGCTTAAATTCACTTACCTTCCACAGGCACATGTAACATTACTAACTAGATTAATGGGATTATTACTTCTAAAAACTATTTTTTTTAGTTCTGCTTGCATTATAAATGTCATCTCAACCTCTTCCACTCGAACAATAAAAAAAGGCAGACACACAAGTGCACTTTTAAATCTATTAAAACTGATCAACGTGTGCAAAAGTGAGAACCTTAAATTAAACATTTCCACTGAACATTAGGCTAAGGTTATCTGCATTCTTGTTTTGTCAAATTTGTTGTAGAAATGCACTAGCCTATTTTATGTAATTTAATGCACTTACATCTGAAATAACTTCAAAATTACGGCCAATTCCCCACTTTTTCAATTAAACATTTTATAAACGTCACACATTACATTACTGATTTTATTATACTGATTTAAATACTTTAAATGTAAACTTGCTCATTAACTTGAGCATCTATGTTTTCCCATGCTAACTGTCTCTGTTTCACTGATGCAGTGGTGTTGCTTTTTTAAATATATGGTCATATTAGCTATAACTTTGCATGAGCACATCAAGTTCAGCTGGAGAACTCGTAATATTTATGCTCTATTGATAATGCCTTTTTATAGTTGCGGTGTGCGCGGTTAACTCTGAGCTGGTCTCCTCAAAGTTGATTGACCCAACTCAGATCAGCTATTCAGATTTGCTGAACAAAAAAGACACGATTGCAGAGTAATTGTCCTGTCTCTACAGATTTGGTAAGTGTGCGATCAGTTCTTTGTTCATTCAGATGGCAAAGTTAGTTCGTATTGTCAGCAGTGCTCTTTTAGTTTTTAAAGACTTACTATAGTCAAAATGATTTAGTTACTAAGTTTACAGTATGTTGATATCACTGCAATATTATAGTACAATATTATAGACTGAAAGATCCGCTGTAAATGCTGCTCTCCGAATATAAACATGTGAACGCCTTAATCAAATTATTCCCGATGTGCAGGATTTTCGCCGCATTTTGTGACAGGGTAGTCTATATACACACGGCTCTCTGACTCTACCTACAGAGTCATCTAAGTTACAGAGAAATGCAGAGGATTTTTTTTCTCCCATTTGCCGTGCGGTATCAAACATTGCATTAAAGCTCTTCCAGCAGTTCCTCGCTTTCAATTTCTCGTTTGTCACGGGCGACATGCAGGAAATGTTCCTGAATAAAAAGTGAAAGTGTCAAACTGCATTTAAAGTCGACAAATTAATAATTTGGCAAATAATTCGATTACTGATGTCCGTGTAAACACAGTCACTAGGTGCGTTCGACATTAAGCACAGCTGCAGCCGGTGATCAACGAGATTAGCCGAGCGCAGGCGGGGGCGGAGTTGAAAACGGAGCCGTCAAGCTGGATACTTCGGGGCTCGAAGTTGCTGTTGTCATGATGACCGATCACATGGCGTGATCATTTATTTATTTGTTCATTTATTGCAATAACAACAAAAGATTTACAGTACACATAAAACAGAATACAGTCTCTACAAACTATAGTTCATTTTTAAACAAGGGAATTATGAATTAAAAGTAGGTTATATAACAAACACATGAGAAATAAGGGGAAAACGAGAGAGCACATAAAAAGGAAATAAATGTCCACAAATAGGCCAATTAAACAAAACAATAAGCACAAATTCTTGGAGTTTAAACATCAGTTTTTGGGCTACTAGATGTTGAATGGTATGTCAATACTGTTCCAGTGCTTGTTTGAATATGCTAAAAAGGGTTTACATTTATTTACATTTATAGATATAAAACTTTCCAATATATATTAGTGTAAAACCCAAAACAAGGTGTTTTGATTAAGTCTTAAACAATGATTAATTTGAAAAGCATTTTTATAAAAGCACTTTAATCCATAGAGATTGAACAAAAGGACCTCAATAAATGAGCTACACTAAATAGAAAATACCCAGAAAGAGCAGGAACATCACTGTCATTTTTAACATTTTTGCATAAATGGCTTAACAGGAAATAAAATATTTTATAATCATATATTTTTATATTTAATAAAATATTTTTTACTTAATTTGTTAAGAAATCTTCTTACGGGTGTCAGGATCAATGATGATAATTATTTTATTATAAGTCTGTAAGAGTTATTTGAGTTAATATTTGGTCATTCACTAAAATGTACAATACAGTAGTCTGTATAAAAAAAAGGCAGAATAAACCTGTTCAAACAATCTAGACAAATTATTTAACAAAAGATGATAATGCAGTAAAATATTTGTAGTCTTTTAATAAGCATGATGTGTACAAGATAGAGAGGGGTATGAACCATTTGTTTGTTTGTTTTGAAATTTGTGAATTGGAATTTGTCCAGTAATAAACCCGAAACACACATGGTAGTTGTCATGCTGTGAACTCGGCCAATCGTGTAACATCAGTGTCGTCATCGCAGCTCCAGCAGGCGCTCTTCAGGTGCTGCGCGGGCTGAGTCAGTCGTCTGATCTCGGAGCGCTGTCGCGGTACTTTGATGCCACATGTGACAGTCACATGGCGTCAGCGCAGCATCAATCCGGACAACATTTCTAACCAGCATGCACCGCTTTAAGACAGATTTCGATCGATCTGCGCAGCGCTGCATGAAGTCGAACGCACCTACTGTCTTTCTCCCCCGTGTCTGCGTGCCCAAACGGAAACTCCCATATCTGCAAAATCTTCCCTCTTTCCCTTCCCCGACACTCCCACCTAAACAGAGCTGGACACGCCCAGTTTCCTGACTTTTTCCAAACTAAAGGTGTGAAAACACCCTGCTAAGACAGGGGGGTTTCATGGCCCTTTAAATATATATATATATATATATATATATATATATAAAGAAAATCTATTTTATTCTTATTATCCAAAATCCTTGTCTGCCAAGAGTCTGGAGTTAAACCGCCATGTACGTTGGGGGATTACATTGCCTGGAAAACATAGCTTAATGAGACAATGGTCCGAAATAACAATACTACCATACTCCACTTCTGACATTAAGGGAGGTGACTGCTTGTCCAGGAGAAAATGGTCAATCCTGGAATAGGTTTGATGCACAGGTGAATAGAAGGAAAATTGCTTAGAAGATGGATATTTAAATCTCCAGGGGTCATCCGAAAGGTATCTGTGGGTTTTGTATGTAGGGAAGTGTGGGGGAGAGAGAGGAAAGAAAAAAAAGAGAGGGAAAAAAAGGGGTGATCACACATACACTTATAAACACCAATCAACACAATATTAAAATCTTGCGTGTAAACTTGCACCCACTTCCAGCTACTCCCACTCTTAACTAGCTTACCATGTGGCACCTCACGTATAAAACAAAACAATTTGAACAGCTCTGGATGTTTTACTACAAAAGCTACCCCATTATTGACAAAATATACTTGAGAACTAGAAATAAAAACAATGAACATGTGCTATAGTGGTAATTTAAAAGTTAACCGGAGAGTGACATTAACATTTTTATTGTCTTTGACAGCCCAGTGAACTGTCGTGATTTCCTTCATTTCAATGGCTTTCTTCAAATTATCCTCTTTTTCAGAAAAGTAGTGTCATTTAATCACGAAGGCGTGTCGGTTCCTTGTCGTCCACTGGTTTGCTGCGTAGAGTGCAGTGGGCCCGGTCCAGAAGTGGAGTCTTCTCGAGGTTCAGGGTATCTGGCTACAAATTTCGTCAGCGTCTGCCGTGCTCCCGTCCTTCTTTAACTTCCGTAATGCGGAGATTTGAACAGCGAGACCTCTCCTCAAGATCCTCGCTTCCTTTTTCACAATACTAAACTCTTTTTTTCAAGGTTGTAAGAGTCGGAGTATCCACCTAACACAGACTCCAGACGAGTAACTCGCTCTTCTGCTGCTTCCACTCAGGCGTTATTTCTTTTATCTCACCTTTGTTTGTATAGCGCTTTTGCAATGTAGATTGTGTCAAAGCAGCTTCACATAGAAGATTATAGTCAATTGAAACAGTGTTAGTTCAGTTTTCAGAGTTTAAGTTTAGCTTAGGGCTGGACAATAATTCGATATCAATATATATCACGATAGGTTTTTTTTTTCAATAACGATGATATGGTTTTTAAACCCATTTCCGATATTTCGATATAAATTTGCATATAAATATATATATTACTATTTATATAAGATCTTATACATGTATCACTTGTTACTGAATGACGTTCAGTGCTCGGCTGTCAGAAAGAGCGTGATCTGATGTCGCTTGCGTGATGACGAACAACACAGACACGCTGCCAGCGCTCAGCACAGCAGTTGGTTAAGCTGCGCCACAGAAAGTTTTAGCTACAAAATGAGTGCTCTGTATACAGATGCGAATGAACAAGCTTCCACAAGTAAGAATGCAGACGAAATAGTTAATAAGAAAGGAAAGACTAATGCAGTGGTGTGGAAGTGGTTCGGCTTTTTAAGTTTCGATAAACTTAGTTTCGGTGTTCTGCAAAGTGTGCCAGAGAGTGTAGCTGACTAGCGGCGGCAACACATCAAATCTGTTTCACCATTTGAAGCAGTTCCACCCGATAAAACGTACTGAGAGTCAGAAGATGAGGCAACATAAAAGTTTAAGCCAACCTGTGGCCTCACTTCGCTTATCAACACGTGCATATACACCTATAAATCACTCGCATATACACCTATACTATTGAATGTTCAAAACATGTATGAAACTTGCGGATATACTGTACATATAAACTTGATGCATGCATACACCCACATATGCATATAAACTTGCCGATCCTTGCATATACTCCCACATTAACACACGCACAAACAAACTCGATCCTTGCATAAACACCAAAATTAACACTCGTACACAAACTCGCTGCATGCTGGCATAAAGCACTCGCGCACTTACAAAATAAAAATCACATATTTATCAGGAATCAGGTTATTGCAAAGCTGATGAAGTAGAAAGAATGTGATTAATAGAGCTATTAAATCTGTTAAATAATGAAAACGTGTTATATAAAATATTAGTCTATATAAATAGACTATATAAAATATATAAGAGATATTTATGTTAAACCTTTCAATTTAATTAGGTAATTACATACACAAATATAAATAGACAAATAAAACCCTTAAAGGACGTTCAATATATACGTTGAATATACTCAAACAACTCTTCTATTGGAAATATTAATGTAGCCTTTACTCTTAATGATTTTTTATTATTATAATTATTAATTTTTCTATGTTTTTTTACAATGTGGATGTCATAACTGACACAGTTTCAATTCACTATAATCTTCCATGTGAAGCTGCTTTGACACAATCTACATTGTATAAGCGCTATACAAATAAAGATGAATTGAATTGTACGAATATTTGTACGATTTTGGTATTATTTTGATTGTTAAATATTCAGCATTTACAAAAAAAAAAAAAAACACTGATAAAAGTTTCTGTTCATCACGTTGGTCAAGCTAACCCCCACAAACTGTCTATATATTATAAGCTGAGTCTGAAAGTTTTATTTATTTGATAGTTTATTTCACATTTCTTGTTTGTATAGGCTAAATACAAAAAAAAGTGAACAATTTTTTTTGTACTGTTTTAATTTTTAAAAAAAAATTTATAATATATATAAAGTTATAGAGTCTGGAGGTATTATCGACTTTGCAAATTCACTTTGCAGACATTTGTAGGTACAGACATCCATTGTGTGCGTTCTTGGCAGTTTTTCCTTTCTTTTTAATATTGTCCATATCGATATCGGAATTATATCGTATCGACCGAAATAAAAAATATATATCGTGATATAAATTTTTGCCATATCCTCCAGCCCTAGTTTAGCTCAGTTTAGTGTGGTTTAATAATCACTTCTGAGAGTTCAAACACTGAGGAGCAATTTCATTGATGCGTAGCTCTACAGATCCCGAACCATGCACATTAGTGGCGACAGCGATGAGGAAAGAACTTCACCAATTGGCGTATGTGAAGAATTTAAAAAACCTCAAGAGAAACCAGGCTCAGTTGGGCACGACCAGTTGGGCATTTCTCCTATGGCCAAACGTCTTGTGCAGAGCTGCAGTCTAGGCGCCGGAGGCTGGAGAATGCTGGACCTCAGCGAAGACTCGTCTGTCCCTGGAGCGTCATAGGAATCAGTCTCATGCTCTCCACTCTTCCATAACCACCACAGCAGCTGCTCAGGATACGGCCTGGTCCAGGAGTATTAAAACCTTGGGATCATCTCGTTGCTGGTCTTGGATCGCATCAGTGGCGCTGCATATTCTGAGGGCCTCGGGATGAGTACCCCCAGGTGGAAATAGAGAATAAAGAGAATAATTAGCGTAGCTGCTGTTCATAGTGTATATAAACAAGAAGCAAAAACCTGCGTGGGGCACACTCATGAGTCACTGCTAAGTGATGCACTGAGTGTATGCTTTGCTAAAAAAGTTAGGTTTTCTAGTTATGAATTGTGAAAGTGTGCCTGAGCCTCGGACATTATCAGGAATACTAATGTTAATGTGCTCTACAGCATTGCGTGACTCTGTCCGAAAGCTGGTCACTTTGATTTTAAAGTTCATTTGACAGTGCAACAGCCCTTTCTTAAATTTTAGCAATCAAATCGCCCTTTAGTGCATCAATAGCCTGAAGGACCGCACTGTTATCACTCGCCGGAGCCATCTCTATCTTAGATGCAGCTTGCACTTCGGGGTTAGCATTAGCATGGAGGCTAGTAGCGGATTCCACCTCCCTATGGTTGCTTCAGCCTTAATTAATCCAGATTCAAGTTGAATTACGCTCAGAACAGCTAGACTCCGACACTTAAATGCTTTTTTTTTTCCAGTATAGGTAGGTTTAAGGTAATAGTATTTAGGATAAGAGCAATATTAAACAAAATTTTAAGTTTCACGTGAGGATGCAAATGATTTCAGGCCAGCAGATTCGTCAGATTTGAAAACGAGGAAAAATAATAATGATAATAATAGTAGGGGGAGAAAACAACATAAGAGAAATAAAATGAGAATTTGGGCAAAGAAAACAAAAACTTTTGCTTCTTACCCATGGAGCCGAGGGGTCAAGGGAAATGAGCGGGGAATGGCGAATGTGGAGGTGTGGATGTGAAAGTTGAGGGCGTTGACGAACCCAGCCGGTGAGTAGCAGCCACTGGTGCCTAACAGGAAACTCAGACACTGTTGACTGCAGGATGAAGGCTTTCGGCAGCTGACTCCATGTCAGCGAGATAAATCGGTAAGTTGATTTTGTTCAGGAAAAACTGCACTGAAGTCTTTGGTGATCCACTCATTCACAGACGTCACGAGCACTTCAATAACAAGACAGCAGTCTTTACTCCGTTGCTTCAATACATACAGTATTTTCGCTGTTTGTTTCTCACAGCCAGTCGTTAAGTTTACACTGCTCGTCTCGACCCGGTTTCTTTACTTGTTTCCCCACACTGCAACAGTTCAGTCAACTTCTCTTTCTTCCACACACCACGTAATGCTGACCTCTTCAACTCTCCTCTTCCTTTATACTCTCACCCATTTCCTTTTTACAGTACCATGAGTGGAGACCAATTAAGCAATGTTGACTGTTGTCAGAAAACACCAACAATCATAAATGCATGATTATATGCTGTCATGGCTTTTCAATCAAAAAATGTTGTTATAATAGAGGCCAATGGAGAAAAAACAGCCATGAATATATCGAAAAGGGAGTAAATTTGCCCAGTGTGTATTGAGTTTTTTTTATTTTTATTTCAAAGCATTTTCCCAGAATATGTCAAAATAAGATGTCCACAAATATCAGTCCATTTGCTGAAACATCAAGAAAGTTTTGGCCAAATTAAGCCTCAAAATCACCCCATAATGGATGAAAATGACCCAGCAGCACACAAGGGGAAAGGTGCACATTCCAGCCTGTCTCATGTCTGTGAGGCAAATATTTAGCTGTTTGTGCAGCTGTTACCCCAGAATTTTTTTTCTGATGTGTTTACCAGTCAGGCACAATATGAACAAGTATTCACTGTCTGCTTTACAAATTTTAGAAAAACATTTTGTTGTAATTATGAATATAAACGAATAAAAATAGGCCATTTACAGCTTTTAAATCTGTGTCTTATCAATATGACCAAAATGACTTTTTATGAGAATCTCTGAAAAATGGACTGACACAGTTTCAATTTACAATTTAACTTCTGTTAATCGGCTTTGACACAATTTACTTTGTAAAAGCATTAGATAAATAAAGATGAATTTAATTGAATCTGCTTAAACACGTTAATGGACCAAACAAAATACGGTCTGATATTTTTTACATTTAATGTGCATCAAAATTACAGTGTGTAGCCAATGTTTCCAGTGTCTTTTCACTTTTCAGATTTTGATGAGAGTTTTTAAGACTTAATGAAGACTACTGTTTTTTTTTTTCAGACCCAATTAAAGAGAATGAGGGGAGTAAAGAGGAGGAACACCATGTCAAAATTGAGGAAAAAACTAATTTACAGACTGATGGTTTTTTGAAAAGGAGAGACAAGAATCATTTCACCTGCACTCAGTGTGGAAAGAGTTTCACCCACTCATCACACCTTAATAATCACATGAAAATCCACACTGGAGAGAAACCATTCACATGCACTCAGTGTGGAAGAAGTTTCAGCAAATCATCACACCTTAATAAACACATGAGGATCCACACTGGAGAGAAACCATTCACATGCACTCGGTGTGGAAGAAGTTTCAGCAAATCATCACACCTTAATAAACACATGAGGATCCACACTGGAGAGAAACCATTCACATGCACTGAGTGTGGGAAGAATTTTAGCCAATCATCAAACCTTAGTAAACACATGAGGATCCACATTGGAGAGAAACCATTCCCATGCACTCAGTGTGGGAAGAGTTTCAGCCGCTCATCACGCCTTAGTCTACACATGAGGATCCACACTGGAGAGAAACCATTCACATGCACTCAGTGTGGGAAGAGTTTTAGCCACTCAACAAACCTTAATAAACACATGAGGATCCACACTGGAGAGAAACCATTCACATGCACTCAGTGTGGGAAGAGTTTCAACAAATCATCACACCTTAATCAACACATGAGGATCCACACTGGAGAGAAACCATTCACATGCACTCAGTGTGGGAAGAGTTTTAGCCACTCAACAAACCTTAATAAACACATGAGGATCCACACTGGAGAGAAACCATTCACATGCACTCAGTGTGGGAAGAGTTTCAGCCGCTCAACACACCTTAATCTACACATGAGGATCCACACTGGAGAGAAACCATTCACATGCACCCAGTGTGAGAAGAGTTTTAGCCACTCAACAAACCTTAATAAACACATGAGGATCCACATTGGAGAGAAACCATTTACATGCACTGAGTGTGGGAAGAGTTTTAGCCAATCATCAAACCTTAGTAAACACATGAGGATCCACATTGGAGAGAAACCTTTCACATGCGCCCAGTGTGGGAAGAGTTTCAGCAAATCATCATACCTTAATAAACGCATGAGGATCCACACTGGAGAGAAACCATTCACATGCACTGAGTGTGGGAAGAGTTTCAACAAATCATCACACCTTAAAGGGCACCTATGGTAAAAAATCTACTTTTCAAGCTGTTTGGACAGACATATGTGTAGGTATAGTGTATAGACTGTCATATTGGGGTGATATAAACACACTCAGTCCAGCATAAAAACGGTGGACCAATTGGAGCGGTTTTGAGATCGACCGCAACTTGACGTAGGAGTCCCACCAATATTGATTGACAAGTGCGCATTACCATATCCTCTATGTTGTTTCACGTCCGCCATTTTCAGCGTGTGAGTCAAAGCGACGTCACCAAAGAAACACCCTTGCTCTATTTTTAGATCATGTAAGGCTCATTGGGCTCAACATTCACCAAGTTATCGCTCTCCTCGCCGCCAGTGTTTGTGAGTTTTGGTGTGTTTGCATACATGTGTACTTTTCATTGCGTCTTCCTTAAACTTCAGCTGTATGTATTTCCCGCGGTCACAGAAGCTTACTGTCATCTTAACTAGGTGCAGCTGTGCCTCACGTACGCATCCCTCCATTGGAAATATTGAACTAATGACGCGCATCGCCATGCATTTCGCGGTGTCGCGGATGAAAGTGAAGGCAAGGGGTTCGCTCACTATTCTGCCGCCTAGAACGCCTCTCTGGATGCGCTGGCCCTGCTCAGGACACTTCATATTTCTGCCGCGCCACAGAGCGTTATCTGAATAGTTTCATTTTAAATAACATGCGAATGTGCGCGTCTGGTGTGCCGTGTCATGGCTCTGATCGGCGCATCCGGTGTATGACGCCCTTTAATTATAGCCTCAAGCAGGTCGTACACCAGAAGCGCCGCTCTGCGACAAGCAGCGTCGCGCCCTGCAGCGGCATGCATTTCTGAAATCTAACATATTTTTTTTATCAGGGTACACACACACCAACGCCGCAAGTGTGTGATACTTTCAACTGTCATGTGTGCACCGCGTCACATCCGGTGTGTGATACCCTTCAGTCAAAGTTAATTCAGTGTGCTTGGTTAATAGTCTCGGTGTAGGCTAAAAGCTCGGAGCTTTAAACTAGCACACAGTTGGCTGTAAAACTATACAAAGGCACAAATGATTTTGTACTCTCTGCTTGGTCTGTGTCCGAGTCGTACATGTACGGCTGAATGCTGGTCCTCTCACTCATGTTGCTTCTCTGTGTCTGCCTGTCTGTAGCCATACACAAAGCGGGGGAGCTCTTGGCTCCACCCCCTTGTTAAGTTGGGCGGGAAGTCGAAACTAATTTTCATGTGAAGCAACACATCGCTAAAACGATGAACTGTGTACACGCCCCCAAAATCACACTTTTTAACACATAATAAAAAATCTGAATTATGTTTTGAACTGAACCTAAACTGGCACACTCAGAAGAACCATAATATTAATATTACATCTCAAAAAAGGGGTAAAATAGGTGCCCTTTAATCAACACATGAGGATCCACACTGGAGAGAAACCATTCACATGCACTCAGTGTGGGAAGAGTTTCAACAAATCATCACACCTTAATCAACACATGAGGATCCACACTGGAGAGAAACCATTCACATGCACTTACTGTGAGAAGAGTTTCAACAAATCATCACACCTTAATAAACACATGAGGATCCACACTGGAGAGAAACCATACACTTGCACTTAAGCCGCGGTCACACTGGACTTTTCTCCCCATAGACTTTCATTCATACGCACGCACGTGAATGCGTCAGACCGGAAACGCAAGTTTGTGCATCAAGTTTCGCAGTTCGCTGCATTGCAAAGTTCAAGCTTGCTGAACTCTGACCTGCATCACTTGACTGTGTGAGAAATTGCATCACTTGACTGTGTGAGACCAATCGAAGATCAAAACATGACCTCTCTGGACAGAAATTTTAAATATGAACCAATTGCTCAGTTTTTTTTTATGTCTAATCATCTTGTTTAATCCCGCCCTTTTTCACATCATACCTTAATAAACGCATGAAGACCCACACTGAACAGAAACCATTCACATGCAGTGTGAAGAGATTGTGGGAAGAGATTCAATTGATCAGCAAACCTTAATGAACACATGAAGATCCACACTGGTGTGAAAGAGTATATGTGCTTGAGTGTGAGAAGACTTTTATTACATCTCCAACATTGAAACTGCACCAGATGATTCACATTGGTGAGACCGTACAAGTGTTCACACTGTGAAAAGAGGTTTAATCAGTTAACCCATCTGAAAACACATAAATTCAGCAAAACATTTTCTCATGTGCAAAGGATGTTTCATGTCTGAATAATGTTTGAAAAGGCTGAGTGACGGTATTCTGTTTTCCAACACTCCTACACTGCAGTAGGTGGGGTTGTAAATGTGTTGCGCTCCTCGCGTTTACCATAAACAATGACGGCGGCTGAAAGAAGAACAGTTTCATAAACATCTGGCAAACAGCACCTCTGCGGCTTAAAATCTCTTTGCAAGTGATTGTACAGGTGCGGATACATCTGTACTCCACTCTCCAGTGTATTCATGTAGCTAGTGTTGTTTTGAAAGATGTTCTCTGTCTGACTCCCTGAATGAGAAACAAATCACTGGGAGGACACCGCATATCAAAGAAGGTTTGTTTGCAGTATACCAGGGCCTCAAGTTTAGAAAGCCTATTCATTTGTCCTGTGTTGCTTGTTAAATTAATAAAGTTTCTTTACTTTTAGATTTAAGATTCTTTCTAGTTTACTACATTTACTTTTTTGAGTAGAATACAAACTTGATGTATCATTTATGATTTAGGCAGAGCGACAGGTATTAAGTTTTACAATATTAATACACTGTGATGATCCCAAGACTCCAGATTGGAGTATGAGGTAAATCCTCATTGTGTTGCGATGGCAGGTGTGTCTGTGTGTCTCTCTCTCTCTCTCTCTCTCTCTCCGTCTCTTACACCTGCAGGCTCCGCCCAGTCACGCAGACGACGTGCCCTGGGATTGGCTGGTGTGACCCAGGGCGTCTTTTAAAAAGGAGAGAACGGGCGTGCAAGGGAGAGCGATTGTTGGTTGGCGATTTTGTTTAAAGCTAGTGTATTTCATTCTTGTTGCATAAGTGTATTGTTGATTGTGTTTTCGTTTTGTGTAACTCCTTTGTGGGTTATTCATCCGTGTTTCCCCTTCCTATTATTTTTGTTTGGCTTGTTTGTTAACACTGTAAATATTGTATTGTACACGGTAGGAAGCAGTAGGGGTTGGACACCACCTTTTATTTTCTGTAAATATTTTCTCCTGTTTTTTTGTCTAGTTAGGGAGGTAGGAGTAGTTTTTGTATTTTTATTTCTGTTATTGTTTGTTGAGTTTAGTTAGTTGCATTTGGGTGTTTAGTTAGAGTGTACCTTTTTGTTTATTATTTTCCTGTGGTTCCACTCCGAGGTAATAGGCTTCACGTTTTTGGGTGATATAAAAAAAAGAAAAAGAAAAAAAAGACGAATAAAGAGACCCGATACCAAAGGGTTATTGAAGTGATTTTTATTTGTCACGTAGTCTTTTATGTTGCGGCCTTGTCCCTAGACCAGGGTCGTAACATAAAGTGGGGGCTCGTCATTTGTTTTTGTTTATCAAAAACACTTATCTTGAATCCTTCTTGTGGACGCGCAGTGGGTAAGTCATTTCAATTTATTCTTTGTTTGACTGCTTTCTTTTTGGTGTGGGAAGGAGTAGCGAATAGTGTTAATATGGATTTTGATTTGACTGACTTCGCACTTTCTCCGAGCACGGAACAGTTTGATCGCTGCCGTAAGGATGACTTATTTAAAATTGCAGAATTCTTTAAAATTGTGGTGCCGCATAAGGCTTCAAAAAAAGAATTAAAAGATGTGCTTTATAAAGAATTGATTTTGCTGGGAATACTGCCTGATCCGTCGGAGGCGGATGGCGTAGAGATGGGAGCTTCTACGCCGTCGAAGGCCGACGAGAAGCCCTCGACTCCGCCACCTTTGTCTCCGCCTTTCAGGTCACCAATATTTGCACCACCGGGTAGTTTACCCGATTCGGACCCGTTATTAATGTTAAAATCAAAAGAACTGGATTTACGAATTAAACAAGAAGAGAGCGTGGCAAAGAGGCTGAGGTTAAGAGAGCTGGAGCTGGAGTTAGAGAGGGAGCGGCTTCGCGTGGATCGCGGCCGGTCTCCCCCGGCTGTGGATCCGCTGGAGAGTTCTGCTTTTCCTTCATTCGCTCGGTTACCCGCCGCCCCTTTGCCAGCCTCTTCCACTCCAGTTTCATCTGCCGATGTGGCTAACGCTCCAATTTTTGATGTAAGCCGACACATTAATTTAGTGCCTCCTTTTCGTGAAGCTGAAGTGGACAGCTATTTTACCGCGTTTGAGCGGGTTGCCGCTACACTGAAGTGGCCGAAGGAAATGTGGGCTCTGCTACTGCAGTGTAAGCTTATGGGAAAGGCACAAGAGGTTTGTTCTGCGCTACCGATTGAACAGAGTCTAAATTACGACGTGGTGAAGCAATCTGTTCTTCGTGCTTATGAGTTAGTACCGGAGGCATATAGACAAAAATTTAGAGCCCATAAGAAAGCAGACAAACAAACTTTCGTGGAATTTGCTAGAGAGAAACAGAACCTTTTTGAAAAGTGGTGCGCTGCCAGTAAAACTACTACTTTTGAAGCTTTAAAAGAACTAGTTTTATTGGAAGACTTTAAAAGCAGTGTTTCTGAAAGTTTAGTTGTGCACCTAAACGAGCAGAAGGTTAAGTCTCTCTCTGCAGCCGCCGTGCTGGCGGACGAATTCATTTTAACACACCGTACAGTCTTTTCACCAGTGAAATATGACAGGGTTGCTGTTCAGGGTGCTGAAGGGCAGGTAAAGGGCTGGATGGGTGATGCGAAACCAGGCAGAGGAGGAGCTTTTGGGGTGCGCAGAGGTGCGCAACCGCGGGTGGGCGAAGGCAGAGTGTGTTTTTATTGCCTTGATGCCAGTCATCTTATCGCTGATTGTGAGGCCTGGAAGAAAAAAAATACCTCAGTTAAACCTAAAGGGGTTGGGTTTGTAAATACTAGTAAAACATCTTTGTCAGTTACATCAGGTTATGAGCCATTCATGTTACAGGGATGGGTGGCTTGCAGCGCCAGTGACGTACCCAAATCAGTGTCTGTGTTGAGAGACACTGGTGCAGCCCAAAGTCTTCTGCTGGCTGGCACTATCCCTCTGACTCCGGAAACCTACACAGGTGCTGACGTAATTCTGCGTGGTATAGGAAAAGGCTGTGTAAAGGTTCCTTTACACAGCCTATTCCTTAAAACAGAAGTGGTTATTGGACAGGTGTGTGTTGGGGTATGCTCTGAACTTCCAGTGGAAGGAGTAGATTTTATATTGGGAAATGACTTAGCTGGTGGCATAGTTTTCCCACCCCCAATTGTGGTTAACCGACCATTAACAGATGAATCTGACGATTTGTTAACAAGGTTTCCAGCCGCATTTCCCTCGTGTGTCGTGACTCGTGCGCAAGCACGCAAATTCGAGGACGTGGTTGATGTGTCTGATTCTTTTTTTTCAGCAATGACTGGGAAGCTGTTTGTAAGACCTGTGTCTCCTATGGACACGGCTTTACAAACAGGCCGTTCACAATTAGCTGCTGTACAAAAGGCTGACCCTTCGTTAGCGACCTGCTTTTCGGCTGTAACAGACAAAGCAAAAGCACCGAATAAAAAGGTAACATATTTTATTGAAGATGACATTTTGATGCGAAAATGGGAAGACGGCGATAGTGTTCGTCAGGTGGTCGTGCCCACCGGTTACCGCTCACAAATATTAGAATTAGCGCATGACCATATACTTTCTGGGCATCTGGGCATTCGGAAAACGTACGATCGCGTTTTGCGCTATTTTTTCTGGCCTGGTCTAAAATCGGATGTAGTAAATTACTGCCGCTCATGTCACGTTTGTCAAGTAGCTGGCAAACCAAATCAAATTATTCCTCCTGCTCCCCTTTGTCCAATACCGGTGATGGGTGAACCGTTCGAAAGAATTATTATTGACTGTGTAGGACCGCTGCCAAAATCTAAATCCGGATATCAATATATACTCACTTTGATGTGCGCTGCGACGCGCTTCCCGGAAGCTGTCCCAATGCGCAGCATCAAAGCTAAGGCTGTTGTTAAGGAAATCATTAAGTTTTGTTCCATATTCGGGTTACCAAAAACAATACAGACTGATCAGGGTTCAAATTTTACCTCGGCACTGTTCACTCAGGTTGTCAGTGAGCTTGCCATCAAGCATCAGCTATCGAGCGCTTATCATCCTGAGTCGCAGGGCGCGCTGGAACGTTTCCACCAGACCCTTAAGTCCATGCTGCGCGCGTTCTGTGTGGAAACGGGGAAGGACTGGGATGAGGGGTTGCCGATGCTGATGTTTGCCATTCGCGAGACAGTACAGGAATCTGTAGGATACAGCCCGGCTGAGCTTGTCTTCGGTTACTCCGTCCGGGGACCCCTAAAGCTGTTGAGAGAGCAACTGTTATCGGAGAAGAAATCTCCCGTAAATGTTTGCGAGTACGTGACTCAAATGCGTAAACGTTTAAATTGCGTGTGGGAGATGGCAAAATCAAATTTGTCATCCAAACAGGCTCACATGAAAAAATTATTTGACAGAAAGGCTGTTGCACGAAGCTTTCAGCCAGGAGATTTGGTGCTGGTTTTTCTTCCGCTGCCTGGCTCTGCGCTTCATGCTCGCTTCTCAGGGCCCTACGTAGTGGAACAGAAACTGAGTGAATCAAATTACCTAATTCGCACCCCCGAACGTAGAAAAAAATCCCGCGTGTGTCATATAAATATGTTGAAGGCTTACGTGGATAGAAGCGCCATCGATGAGCCTGTTTCTGAAACGGCGCCAGTGTTGACGTGCGCTCCTCCGTCTCCGGTTGGGGATTCTGAGGAGGACGGGTTGAGGGTTTCAGAAATGTTGACCACGCCACCAAAATTGTGCAATTCGGAGTTTTTAGATAACATTGAAATCCAATTGGCAGACCTCCCTTATTCACAGCGCAGGGATATTGTTTCCCTGATCCGTGAATTCTCTTCTCTCTTTTCAGATGTGCCTAGTCAGACTCATGTTTTATTTCACGATATTGAAATTATTAATTCTCCACCTTTAAAACAACACCCGTACAGAGTGAACCCTGTAAAGAGAGAAGAGATGAGGAAGGAGGTAGATTACCTGGTTGCAAATGGTCTGGCGATTCCCAGCTGCAGCCCGTGGAGCTCGCCGTGTTTGCTGGTCTCCAAGCCGGACGGCTCGTATAGATTCTGTACGGATTACAGAAAAGTGAACAGTGTGACCAGACCAGACTCCTTTCCGTTGCCCAGAATGGAGGACTGTATAGACCGTGTAGGTGCTGCTTTGTTTGTGACAAAGCTTGATTTATTAAAGGGCTTCTGGCAGGTACCACTGACGCAGCGCGCTTCAGATATTTCCGCGTTTGTAACACCGGATAACTTTCTGCAATACACCGTTATGGCCTTCGGGATGCGAAACGCTCCAGCAACCTTTCAAAGGTTAATGCAGAGAGTATTGTCCGGTGTTGCAAACTGCGAGGCATATCTTGATGATGTCGTGATTTATTCCAAATCTTGGAACGATCACATGAAGACCCTGCGTTTAGTGTTCACCCGCTTAAGTGAAGCCTCATTGACTGTGAATTTAAAAAAATGCGAATTCGCTAAAGCTGTGGTCACTTACTTGGGTAAGCAGGTCGGACAAGGACAGGTGCGTCCAATCGAAGCCAAAGTCGAGGCTATTGTTCATTTTCCCGCCCCCACCACCAAACGAGAATTACGTCGGTTCCTGGGTATGGTGGGTTATTACAGGAGTTTTTGTAAAAACTTTTCCTCCGTTGTTTCCCCTCTCACTGACCTGTTAAGTGGGTCCAAAGATTTTGTGTGGGATCAAAAGTGTGATTCTGCTTTAAGAGCAGCTAAAGATCTTTTGTGCAGTGCCCCAGTTCTCTCTGCCCCTGACTTTACTCACCCCTTTAAAATAGAGGTTGATGCCAGCGCGTTGGGTGCTGGGGCAGTGCTGCTCCAAGAGGGTGAAAATGGAGTTGATCACCCTGTGTGTTATTTTTCAAAAAAATTTGCAAAAGCACAACAGAATTACAGCACGATCGAGAAAGAAGCCCTAGCGTTACTTCTTGCCCTCCAGCACTTTGAAATATATGTGGGTGGTAGCAACTTACCTGTCGTGATTTACACTGACCACAATCCTTTGGTTTTTCTCCAGCGCATGGCCAACTCCAATCAGAGGCTAATGAGGTGGTCATTAATAGTCCAAGGTTTTAACATTGACATCCGCCACAAGAAGGGTTCAGAAAACGTTATTGCCGATGCTCTTTCTAGAGTCTGATTTTTGTTAGTTTTTCTAAAGATAATTGTCAAAAAAAAATATATATAAAATGTGTTTTTTTGACTTTAATGTGTGGGGGTGTTGCGATGGCAGGTGTGTCTGTGTGTCTCTCTCTCTCTCTCTCTCTCTCTCCGTCTCTTACACCTGCAGGCTCCGCCCAGTCACGCAGACGACGTGCCCTGGGATTGGCTGGTGTGACCCAGGGCGTCTTTTAAAAAGGAGAGAACGGGCGTGCAAGGGAGAGCGATTGTTGGTTGGCGATTTTGTTTAAAGCTAGTGTATTTCATTCTTGTTGCATAAGTGTATTGTTGATTGTGTTTTCGTTTTGTGTAACTCCTTTGTGGGTTATTCATCCGTGTTTCCCCTTCCTATTATTTTTGTTTGGCTTGTTTGTTAACACTGTAAATATTGTATTGTACACGGTAGGAAGCAGTAGGGGTTGGACACCACCTTTTATTTTCTGTAAATATTTTCTCCTGTTTTTTTGTCTAGTTAGGGAGGTAGGAGTAGTTTTTGTATTTTTATTTCTGTTATTGTTTGTTGAGTTTAGTTAGTTGCATTTGGGTGTTTAGTTAGAGTGTACCTTTTTGTTTATTATTTTCCTGTGGTTCCACTCCGAGGTAATAGGCTTCACGTTTTTGGGTGATATAAAAAAAAAGAAAAAGAAAAAAAAGACGAATAAAGAGACCCGATACCAAAGGGTTATTGAAGTGATTTTTATTTGTCACGTAGTCTTTTATGTTGCGGCCTTGTCCCTAGACCAGGGTCGTAACAATTGGATGTCTGCATTACTCATCAATGGGTATATAAAAGTTGTTGTGCTAGCTACCCTAGGACGCTGTGGCTGCTCAGGAGTCTCATGTCAAGACCTGCCATCTCATTGACTCTTTAACCTTATGGTTTTGTTTTGCATTACTTATATCATGTAGTTAAAGTGTTGTTGTGATTATATCCTAAGTTCTTTATCTTCATTATTATCCCTAGACATTTGTTGGTTGCTTTGATTGATTGTTCTTTGAGTTCCATTTTATAATAAATAATTTGCATTCAGGCTATTTTGTTGGCTCATCTCTCTTTTATATTGCGACACAAACAAGCGGGTCATAACACTTTGTAAAATGTTTCCGGTTGTATCCGAGATCTTGTTATTTCAGTCATGACCATAGGTGAGAGTAGGAACCTAGATTGAGCGGTAAATTGAGAACATTGCCTTTCGTCTCAGCTCCTTCACCACAACAGACAATCACATCAACTGCATTACTGCTGCCGCTGCACTGATCCATCTTTTAATCTCACATTCCATTCCTCATGAAAAAAAAAAATGCAAATACTTGAACTCCATTTGGGGTAAGGACTGTCCTCCAAACTGGAGATGGCCACCTTTTTCCAGTCAAGCACCATGGTTAGAGGTGCTGTTTCTTTCCCTGCCATGTCACACTCAGCAGCAAACCATCCCACTGCATGCTGAAGGTCCATGTCCTATAAAGCCAAAAGGACAACGTTATTTGCAAATGGCATAGACAGTCCTATCCTGCACCTAAAATTCTATCAGTAAAAATTGTTATATTTTTTGAGATCAGCCTGAAAAATAACTCATTTACAAAATAAAATAAATAAATAGATGGATGGATAGACATTGTAGTGGTGGAAGGGGAAGTAGGATGGCTTGTTTAACCATAAAGCAAGATGTAGATCTCTGGAGGGATGGACCAGTGCGCGAGATGTCTCAGACTGAAGGCGTAATAATGAAATAAATGCTCAGGAAGCCCCAACCCTTTTTTTTTTATCAACTGGCTGTTGCAATGTAGTTTTAAGTGATCTGGTTTGGTCCATCCCAATGGCACTGTCTTCCAATCAGCAGTTGCCATGGAGGGCGGGCCCACGCCTCATACCATTATGCTCAGGGTAAGTCATTAACAGACTGCTTGGTAATTTCATGTGGTAAAATATCTTGTAAGTTCGTTACTATCTTAAATCAAATGTTACAAGACAAATACTGTTTCTGATACTAGTTTTTCATTTACATCAAAGTATTGCAAATATCACTAGCTTTTGTTTAGTACCAGACATCATACATTTCAGACACATACAGAAGGATTAATCTGCTATAAGGGTTAAAAACCATTGATAAACTTGGTTGTAATAAACACATGTAGTATTCAAAGAAAGCCACTGCCCCTTAGGAACAAATTTAGTGATCTCCTTAAGTCTCTGGAACTTTTTTTGAAGTAGGACACAATTCTTAAATTCACAAATCCAATTTTTGTTAATTCACAAATTGTCTTTTGAATTTATGAATTAAATTTTGTAAATGAATAGTGCTGTGCATGGATTAATGTTATTTAGTTTTTTTATTTTATTATTTTTGAGATATAGAATCTTACATTTGAGAATCTTACATTTACATTTAGTTGAGAATGGGAAGACATTTCTCCAGCATGGAACAGTCAATCAAAAGGTTTTGGAAAGTGATTTATAGCCTGCGTTCACTCCCAGATTTGAGGCTCCTGGAGGGGATGTAGACCTTCAGCAGTAGGTGAAGGTAAGAGGGTGCAGTGCCAGTGATTTGAACTTGATATGAGCCTTAAGCGGTAACCAATGGAGAGAGACAAATAGAGGAGTTACATGGGCTCTCATTGAAGACCAGATGAGCTGCAGAGTTCTGGAGCATCTGTAGAGGATTAAGAGTGCAGGATGGGAGTCCAGCTAGAAGAGCACTGTAAGAATCCAGCCTTGAAATGACAAGAGTTTGCACTAAAAGTTGTGCAGCATGATCTGTTAAAAAGAGTCTGATTTTTCTGATGTTGAAAAGTGCAGATCTGCATGATGGAGCTGTGTTAGCAATGTCTTCTTTGAAGGAATCCAGAATCATCCTAAGATTTCTTACCGAACTACATGGGGTAATGGTGGATGATCCCAGCTGGATTGAGAAATTGTGTTGAATGTGTGAAGTTGCAGGGAAGGTGATGTAAGCAGATGAGTAAGCTTCCTTTCTTCATACTATTAGTTAACTCCCCTTTTTCATAAATATCACTAAATATTTCATTTAAAATAGGACTCAAAACATTTTTAAAAACTTTATAAAATTCAACTGGTAGTCCATCTATTCCTGGACTTTTCCCATTTCTCAACTGATCAATTGCTGTTTCTATTTCTAAATCTGTTATCTCACTCTCACACATGTCCTTGTCCTCTTTATTTAACTGTACTGTTATTTTTTCTAATAAAAATTTTTCATCATTTAGAACTACTCCATTTTCTGTAAATAACTCTTTATAAAATCGTCTAGTTTCATTTAAAATTCCTTCTCTGTCTTCTACAGTTTTCCCATCTTGTGTTTTTAGACATTTGATTACAGCTGCTCTCTGTCTTGTTTTTTCTAATTCATAAAAGTATTTTGTACTTCTTTCCCCTTCTACAATATCTCTAGCTCTGCTTCTAATAATTAGTCCCTTACACTTTTCTTCTTCAATTTTCTTCAGCTTTTCCTGTAATTCTATTATTTTGTCAACATTTATCCCATCTGCTTTACTCATTTCTTCATTCCATTCTTTTCTAATTTTATTTTCTTTAAATTTTTTTGCCTTCTGTATTTTTTCTGATATATTTATTGAGAATACTTTGATTCTACTTTTCAGATTATCCCACCATAAACTTGTTTCTGTTTCAAACATTTCATCATTCACACTATTGATTATTATGTTTTCTATTTCCATTTATACCTTTCTATTTTTAACAAATCAGTGTTAAGAATCCACACTCCTGGTCCTTTTTCAGTCTCATTAAAATTCATCGTTATCCATAAAAAATCATGATCAATTTCACTATAGGCTTTATATAAAACTTTGTTAACATATTGTACTTCTTTTTTCTTACTTAAAAACAAGTCAATTCTACTTTGCTTTAAAATCCTATTTACAATTTGTCTTCTTGAATAGTCTCTTTTCATACCATGTTGCTCTCTCCGTACATCTACCAAATCACATTTTCTCATTAAATTTAGTAGTTCATTCTTCCCTCTGTCTGTTCTAAAATCCATTGTGTCATCTATATCTATTCTTTGAATGGCAATAATAAAATCTCCTAAAATAAATATGTTTTCATTCTTTTCTACTAACTGACCCATTTCCTTATAAAAGTTATATTTCTCCTTTTCCTCATTTGGTGCATGTATGTTGCATATTCTAAAACTTTTCCCACTATACATAACTTTTACAATTATTATTCTTCCATTTGTGTCTTTATAGTCTAATTCTACTTTTTCAAAAATCCCTCTTTTTATTAAAATGGCTACCCCTCTTTTCTTTTCTATATCACCATTACTAAATACTTCACCATTCCACAATTTTCTCATTTCATTGTTAACCTCATCTTCCCACTTTGTCTCTTGTAAACATAATATATCACACTTTTTTGTCATACACATTAATCTTTCGAACTTTTCACATTTTGACAATCCTCTTACATTCAGTGATACCACACATACATTACTCATTAGGATAATTATTGGATAAACCAATAACCACCATTCATTCTGAATCACTATCATTCAAACAAATGTTTCTTGCATCTCCTTTTTCAAATTTTTTCCTTTCCATTCTTTCTTTCAACTCTTCTCTTCTTATTTTCTGCCGTTGTAGAACCAGTTCAATGTTTAAACCACTTTTAGATCTTGATTTTAAATCTTTTATCTTTTTTCCTTTTTCTTTTTTTTCCAGTCCAAAGTTCCCTTTTTCAAAATCCATTCCTCTTACCTCATTTAGTGCTCTTATTTCATTGGTCTCAGTCCCTTTTTCCTCCTGTCTCTCTTCATTGTTCAGTTCTATTGTGTCCTCATCATATTGTTCCTCAGCAATTTCTCTGTTGTTCGGTTTACCTTCCTCCTTGTTTGCTCCTTCTCTCAGTTCCATTCCTTTATCCTCTTGTTCATTTCTGTCCTCTTCTGTGTTGTTTTCTTCTCCTGTTTTGTCCTCCTTCCTTTCAGTTGCAGTATTATCAAGTGACTCTTGTATTTCCATTCTTTCAATGTCCTCCTCTTTTTCACAGTTACATCTTGACGATGCCCTCTCGCAGCCTTGGCACTGCGGAACTTCACAGTCCCGCACATAATGCCCCTGCTGAAGACATCTTCTGCATGAGAACTTTGGGCAGTCCTTCTTCTCATGCTCTGTACTTGAGCAAAGCCTACACATTTTCAGTTGATTGTCATGAATCACTCTGAAATATTGCATCCCTTCTTCCGTCACAAAGCCACAATTGTATGGTAAAGATTTTACTTCTTTAGGAAACTTTACCTTGACAAAGCGTGTTCCGTCTGCAACCATTGTTCCTGCATGATATTTTCTTCTTATTGGCAGTGTAGGAGTTACTCCCCAATTACTCAGTTTCTGTTGTATCTCCTCATCCTGTATATAACTGGGCAAATTCAGAAAAGATACCATTTTTTCTGTTGCACACAGCTTTTTCATCTCACATTCTTCTCCATTAATCATCAGTCCGTTTATCAATATCTCACATTCTTTTTCACTTTCCATTGTCAGTTCAAATTCATTGTTGTTTTTCTTTCTTAGTCCAAGTAATTTGCCAATCCCGGCTTTATCTTCCACTGCTTTGATTATGTTACTTATAGTTGAGTTTTCAATGTCTCTTACCATCACTGTTAGTGTGGCTTCCTTCCTTGTATTCTTTTTGATATCTTGCTTGCTTCTTTAGTTTGTTCAGCATTTGTTGTCTTTGAATTAAAGCATTCCTTTGTCCTTCAATATTCTTTTCACTTTCAATACTTGCATTTGATTGTAGATCCCCTTTCTTCTCTTGACCTCCTCCTTTTCCTTCTTTTTTCTTTGAAACAATTGTTGCCCAAGTCTCTTTGCTGTTTTCTCCGTTATCATCATTTAGAGTCCTTTCAAACATGTTTGTAGCATTTCCTTGTTCCCTGTTCCTTTTCCCATTTGTGTCTTGTCCATTCTCTTCCTCTGTTGTGTCCATTTTGTTGTTTTCTAACCCCAAAACAGTGTTACTGTTTGGGGTTAGTAAAAATAATCTTTAACTGAAAAAACAACTGAAATAAACTTTGTAATACAAAATCAAAAAACAAAACTGCCAAAATGGAAGAGCCTCTCTCTTCCTTCTGCCACCTCACACTTCCTGTAGTGCAACAATCCAATACCACACTAGAGGGGGTACTCAGGGTGGTATGGCCGTAAGCGACAGCTGCTGTCAAGATCTGGTTATTTAAAAGAGGCGCAGCACCAGGACCCGATCGCAGCTTAGCTCGCATTGACACAGCTCCGACAGAAACAACACCTATGTCCCGTCAATTGTTCACCTATGGGTTTATTTGTCCCACCCCTCCCAAATAAAATGAGTACGATAAACAACACTAGCACCAGAACTGTGACCCGGGGAAGTGTATTAGCTGTCAAATGAAGAAATTAAATAAGCTTACAGCACCTGGTATTCCCAGGCAGTCTCCCATCCAAGTACTAACCAGGCTCAACCCTGTTTTACTTCTGAGTTCAAACAAGATAATATATGAGGTATATGCAGGTATATGCAGGGTGACAGCAGCTGTCAAGAGCTGGTTATTTAAAAGAGGCGCAAGATATGTCCGGTTCACAGTTTTTTAAAATCTCACAGTCTCAGAATCGACTAAGTCCGTTTGGGGGATGGTGGGTCTGACCGGCGAGAACTACATGAAGACTCCCAGCGGTAGAGTTGTTTAGACCAGGCCCAAGCATGCCAGGCCATGCCCGATGGGAGACCACCTTTCCCGGACGTCCCGCACCTGGAGGTATGTGCCTGACCCCAGTTGCCTCTGACCTGCCATTGTGTTTTCGGAGAAGGTGCAAAAGCGTGGACTTAGGTTTTGACGGCTTTGTGGTTCAACAAACCAGGGAGTCTCTGGCGATGTCTGCTGCCGGGTAAGAGTCTCCGTCTCCCGCAAGCTAAGTGCAGGGCAAATACGGAAACCTTACATTAACTGTTGGCAGAACTACGTGTCGTTGATGCACCTCAGCCACCTCGAAAACTGAACCGCGTCAGGAGGTGGAACTGGGCAGGGCTGGTGCACCCCAACCACCTTTAAATTCTAATATTTGCAGGTAGTAGCACGGGAGAGAGGGTGGTGCACTAAAGCCAGGTGGGTCACCAACGGTACGTATGCCTGGCGTGTGCAGTTGGCAGAGTCTGTGTTCCCGGGCTTAAGTGTGGGGTGCCCGGGCACTGCTGGAGAACAGGTGTCAATCCAGGGCCCCTGCGGAGCCGGAGCTTGCCCCGGAAAAGGCGATGGTCTCCGGGCAGAGTGGGTCTGGCTTTGGGGGCTGGGGGTTATGGTAGGAAATAGTCCCAGGGCCTGCGGTGGTGCAGTTTGGGCCGGGAAAGGGCGATGGTCTCCGGGCAGAGTGATCCTCTTACACATGTATGTAACTGCCTTGCACCACTCACACCCCACAAGGGCAACTCTAGAGGCAGATCAGCATTGGTGGTTCAGTGGTAGAAATCTTGCCTGCCACGCGGGGGACCCGGGTCCGATTCCCGGCCAATGCAACAGCTGTTTTGTGTTGATCCTCTTCCACCTGTATGTAACTGGCTTGCACCACTCACACCCCACAAGGGCAACACCAAAAGCACATCAGCATGGGTGGTTCAGTGGTAGAATTCTCGCCTGCCACGTGGGAGACCTGGGTCCGATTCCCAGCCAATCCAACAGCTGTTTTGTGTTGATCCTCTTTCACCTGTATGTAACTGGCTTGCACCACTCACACCCCACAAGGGCAACACCAATAGCACTTCAGCATTGGTGGTTCAGTGGTAGAATTCTTGCCTGCCACGCGAGAGACCTTGGTCTGATTCCTGGCCAATGCAATTACTGTTTTGTGTTGATCGTCTTCCACATGTATGTAACTGCCTTGCAGCACTCACACCCCACAAGGGCAACACCAGAAGCACATCAGCATTGGTGGTTCAGTGGGAGATTTTTTGCCTGCCACGCGGGAGACCCGGTTCTGATTCCCGGCCAATGCAATTGCTGTTTTGTGTTGATCCTCTTCCACCTGTATGTAACTGCTTTGCAACACTCACACCCCACAAGGGCAACAACAGAAGCACATCAGCATTGGTCTTTCATTGATAGAAATCTCGCCTGCCACGCGGGAGACCCGGGTCCGATTCCCGGCCAATGCATTTCCTGTTTCGTGTTGATCCTCTTCCAGCTTTATGGAAAAGCTTTGCAGCACTCACACCCCACAAGGGCAACAAAAGTAGAAGATCAGCTTTGGTGGTTCAGTGGTAGAATTCTCGCCTGCCGCACGGGAGACCCGGGTCCGATTCCCGGCCAATGTAACAGCTGTTTTGTGTTGATCCTCTTCCACCTGTATGTAACTGCCTTGCACCACTCACACCCCACAATCGCAACAACAGTAGCACATCAGCATTGGTGGTTCAGTGGTTGAATTCTCGCCTGCCATGCGGGAGACCTGGGTCCGATTCCTGGCCAATGCAATTACTGTTTTGTGTTGATCGTCTTCCACATGTATGTAACTGCCTTGCAGCACTCACACCCCACAAGGGCAACACCAGAAGCACATCAGCATTGGTGGTTCAGTGGGAGAATTCTCACCTGCCACGCGGGAGACCTGGCCAATGCAACTGCTGTTTTGTGTTGATCCTCTTCCACCTGTATGTAACTGCCTTGCAACACTCACATCCCACAAGGGCAATAAAAGAAGTGCTTCAGCATTGGTGGTTCAGTGGTAGATTTCTCAACTGCCACGCGGGAGACCCGGTTCTGATTCCCGGCCAATGCAATTGCTGTTTAGTGTTGATCCTCTTCCACATGTATGTAACTGCCTTAGGGCGCCGGCCGAGGCCAGGGGACCACGGGGCGCTTAATAGGGGGTTGGCGGACGCTGCGCGCCGCCCCCTAGATGATTTTTCCCGCCCCCGACGACTGCGCCCGGCCCGGGGGGAGGGCCCGCGGACGCGTTCCGAGGGGGCGGCGTCCCCCCAGCTCCCCCGCGGACCCCGCGGGACGCCGTCGAAGGGGCCATCTTTTTCGGCCCTTTCTTTTGCAATCTGGGGCTCGCCACGGAGTGGCAGTGGACTGACGGGGAACCCCTACGCTGGGCGTCCGGGGACGACCTAAACCTCCCCCTGACGGCCTATTTGTCTCCCACAAACAGCCTATATGTCCCCCTGAACACCTAAATATTAGGGAACGGCTTATCTGTCCCTCTGAACCCCTATGTGACCACGAACAGCCTATATGTCCCCCTGAACACCTATGTGACCACAAACAGCCTATATGTCCCCCTGAACGCCTAAATATTAGGGAACGGCTTATTTGTCCCTCTGAACCCCTTTGTGACCACGAACAGCCTATATGTCCCCCTGAACACCTATGTGACCACGAACAGCCTATATGTCCCCCTGAACACCTAAATATTAGGGAACGGCTTATCTGTCCCTCTGAACCCCTATGTGACCACGAACAGCCTATATGTCCCCCTGAACACTTAAATATTAGGGAACGGCTTATCTGTCCCTCTGAACCCCTATGTGACCACGAACAGCCTATATGTCCCCCTGAACACCTATGTGATCACGAACAGCCTACATGTCCCCCTGAACACCTATGTGACCACGAACAGCCTATATGTCCCCCTGAACACCTATGTGACCACGAACAGCCTATATGTCCCCCTGAACACCTATGTGACCACAAACAGCCTATATGTCCCCCTGAACACCTATGTGACCACAAACAGCCTATATGTCCTCCTGAACACCTATGTGACCACGAACAGCCTATATGTCCCCCTGAACACCTATGTGACCACAAACAGCCTATATGTCCCCCTGAACACCTAAATATTAGGGAACGGCTTATCTGTCCCTCTGAACACCTATATGGCCACGAACAGCCTATATGTCCCCCTGAACACCTAGATATTAGCGGACATCCCATCTGTAGCTCATTAAGCAGTCTGCAGACATCCCACCTGTAGCTTATTAGGCTGTCTGCAGACATCCCACCTGTAGGTTATTCAATGGACCCTAGGTAGGCTGTCTGCGGACATCTCATTTGTAGCTTATTAAGCTGTCTGTGGACGTCCCCCCTGTAGCTTATTCAAACCCATTTTTCTACAAGAGGGATGTCCTCAGACAGCTGAATAAGTTACAGGTGGGATGTCCACTGACAGCCTAAATAAGCTACAGGTGGTATGTCCACAGACAGCTTAAATAAGCTACAGGTGGTATGTCCACAGACAGCTTAAATAAGCTACAGGTGGTATGTCCACAGACAGCTTAAATAAGCTACAGGTGGTATGTCCACAGACAGCTTAAATAAGCTACAGGTGGGAGGTTTTACGTGATCCATCCACCTAAGTGGTTCCCCCCTCACGAATTACTAGCTACCATCAAATATGCATTTTAATTTTCTGTTTCCAAAGGTGCTATAGTCCTCAGTGAGATCCCTACAGGCCACAATTGTGCTATTTAGCCAATATTTTCACTTATTATGATGTTGGATTTTGGTTAATGTGCATCAATAGTGGTGCACAGCCTTTTTTTGGGGGGTCAGTGTAACAAGTGACATTAAGATTTCGATTCTGAAGGTGCCTTTAGTCCTAAGGAAGATTCCTAGAACCCACAACTTTGCTTTTCGACCAGTATTTTCAGTCCTAATGATATCAACTGATGGTTGAATTTTGGTTAAAATGCATCAATAGTGGTGCAAATCCTTTTCTGGTCAATTTAATTATTGATATTCATATTTCTGAGCATGATGTAGTACCACCGACCCCCGCCCCCCTCCCCCCCTCCACCTGAGGCACATCTGTCCAGCAGTTTTGTCCTCGTTAGAGATTGACAAATAGCTTCTGTGGCCTAAAAAAGCACTGGCCACCACGGACAGCCTACGCGGGCCCTGTCAAATTTTACAAGTTACAAGTGGGATGTTTTCTTTGATCCTTCCACCCCTGTGGTCAAACCTCCACAGATCCCCAAGAAAACCTGTGGAGGTCGATCCCTTGGAGTTTTTTTTGGTCAGATTTTCAAGTTTCTCCAAACTTCTCCAAATTCACACCCTGGACAGGGCGTGTCCAGACTAGCACAGAAACGCAGGTTTGGGCTGGCTGCTGTGTCCAGAAGCTGAGATCTGGACATCCCACGTACAATCTATCCCATTGTATGAAATAGGCTGTTCGTGGACAGTGGAATTTCAACGTTTCGACGCCTGGAGGTGCCCCAGGGGGACTTGCATATCCACCTCCATGGGTTTTTTTGCCACTTTTTAAGGTTGTGCGGCTCGAGCGGACGGATCAAGAAAAAAGATCCCACCTGTGGCTTATTTGACTAGGCCTAGGTAGGCTGTCCGTGGACACCCTGGTAAAGGGTCACCATTTACAGCAGGAACAATTTTGGGGTTCATTCGGGGGAGCAGAGGGGTCAGGAGTCCCCATTCAGCAGTGTCTTCCACGTCAGAACTCATCAAATTGCTTCTGTGGCCTAGAAAAGCACTGTCCACGGACAGCCTACGCGGGCCCCATCAAATAAGCTGCACGTGGGACCTTCTTGTTTGAGCGGTCAAAGGGACCTTTATTTTGGCGAAAAATCGTAGGGGCTTCGACTGCTGTCTCGTCCCGGCCCCGTGCACCCCCTATTCGAATCCCGTACCACTCGGCACAGGGCAAGCACTTGAAAAAAAATCAGAAAGAAATATTCAGAGAAAATTAACCGATCCGCCCATCCCCCGCTCAGCCAATTAAGCACTTGCAAAGAACCTGCGGGCCCCAAACTTTGCGGATGGTTTGAGGGACCCCTACCGGTCAGCCCCTTTCAATTCGGAGCCGTTTGGGACCAGGGGGGCCATTCCACGGGGCGTCCACGAATCACCTATTAAAACGAATGGGATAGGTTACACGTGTCAGCGGCCCCCGTTCGGCCACCGAGGGCCCGAGGGACCCCAGATTTGGCACAGAGTTGCGTCACAAAGCCCTCGGTCACCTACCGAGAGGGCTAGCTCGAGGGACGCACCGAATGTTTTTCTAGCCTCTTCGTATGGGCCTCTGTCTCACATAGAGCTCTATGGGATGAGGCCTAGGAGGGTGGTTTCGTCGGCCAGGCCTAAAAGGCTCAGGAAGCAGCAAGGGCCACGGAACTTGGGGACCCGACTGGGGGGGGGGGGGGGGGGGCGGCGACGGTGCTCAGTGGCAAAGATAGGGGTCCTGCGACCTTTTGACCCCTCTGTACGGCCTTGTCCCGCCTGCAACTTATTCAATGGAAACTCCATAGGTGGTTCGCGGTCATGGGGGGCTTTTTTGGGGCAAATTAGCCAGTACGACCACGGGGCCCCGTGACGCAACGTATATGTCGGTTTGGGGCCGATCGGGCCATGTCAGCGAACCGTCGTTTTTTTTCGAGTCGAAAAACGTACACGGAAGCCATCTGCGGCCCGACACTCTGGGTCTCGTGTCAGGGGCCCCTGTGCGACCCCCACGCCGACTTTCGGGGCCCTCTGACCTTTTGACCTCTCGGGAGCCAACGTCCCTCGTGCAACTTAAATTCCATAGGTGGTTCACGGTCATGGGGGGCTTTTTTGAGCAAATTAGCCAGTGCGACCGCGGAACTCGGCGGCTTGCATCGGGGGCCCGTGACGCAACATATATGTCAGTTTGGGGCCGATCGGGCAGCGACGGCGCTCCCATTTACTCAGAAGCCATCTGCGGCCCGACACTCTGGGTCTTGTTTCAGGGGCCCCCGTACGACCCCCGTGCCGAATTTCGGGGCCCTTTGACCTTTTGACCTCTCGGGAGCCAACGTCCCACGTGCAACTTATTTCAATGGAAACTCCATAGGTGGTTCGCGGTCATGGGGGGCTTTTTTGAGCAAAATAGCCGTTGCGACCGCGGAACTCGGGGGCTTGCATCGGGGGCCCGTGACGCAACATATATGTCAGTTTGGGGCCGATCGGGCGCTGTCCACGAAACACCTACAAAGTGAATGGAATAAGTTACACGTGTCAGGGGCCCCTGATCGGCCCCTGGGGGTCCGAGGGGCTCCAAACTTGGCCTGCTGGCACCCTAGGGGCCCCCGAACACCATACTGAGAGCACAAGCTCCTCACTCGAACGCAACTCTTAATTGGCTCCACAGTCCAAGTTTCTCACTCAGGCCTCTTGCGCACATAGACTCCAAGACTGTCTTGAAGCACTTTGTGTGTTTTTGAGGTGAATTTTTTTGGCACGCTATAAACCATACACGGAACCGTCCGAGGCCCTGAATTTCGAGGTGTCACGTCGGGGGCCCCTGCACGACCACCACACTGAATTGTGGGGCCCTCTGACCTTTTGACCTCTCGCGGGCCAAAATCCCACGTGCAACTTATTCAGTGGAAACTCCATAGGTGGTTCGCGGTCATGGGGGGCTTTTTTAAGCAAATTTGCCTGTGCGACCGCGGAACTCGGGGGCTTGCATCAGGGGCCTGTGACGCAACATATATGTCAGTTCGGGGCCGATCGGGCACTGTCAGCGCTCCCATTTACATAGAAGACCTCTGCGGCCCGACATTCTGGGTCTCGTGTCAGGGGCCCCTGTACGACCCCCATGCCAAATTAGCCGGTGCGACCGCGGAACTCGGGGCCTTGCATCGGGGGCCCGTGACGCAACATATATGTCAGATTGGGGCAAATCAGGCGCTGTCCACGAAACACCTACCAAATGAATGGAATAAGTTACACGTGTCAGGGGCCCCTGGGGGTCCGAGGGGCTCCAAACTCGGCCTGCTGGCAGCCTAGGGGCCCCCGAACACCATACTGAGAGCACAAGCGCCTCCCTCGAACGCAACCCTTAATTGGCTCCGCAGACCAAATCTCTCACGCAGGCCTCTTTCACCTATGCACTGCAAGACTGTCTCTCGAATGACTTTGTGTGTTTGAGGTGAACTTTGCACCCTCAAAGGTTTGGGGTACATTCGGTAGTTCGGAGGGGTCAGGAATGCCCGTCCAGCAGTGTATGCCAGGTCAGAGGTCAGCAAATGGCTTCTGTGGCCTAAAAAAGCACTGTCCACGGACGCCTACATGTGCCCCGTCAAACAAGCTGCCCGTGGGACCTTCTTGTTTGAGCGGTCAAAGGGACTTTTATTTTGGCGCAAAACAGCAGGGGCTTCGACTACGGTCTCGTCACGGCCCCCTGCACGCCCTATTCCAATCCCGTACCCCTCAGCACAGGGCAAGTACTTGAAAAAAAATGAGAAGAAATATTCAGAGAAAATTATCTGATCCGCCCATCCCCTGCTCAGCCAATTAAGCACTTGCAAAGCACCTGCGGGCCCCAAACTTTGCGGATCGTTTGAGGGGCCCCTGCCGGTCAGCCCATTTCATTTCGGAGGCGTTTGGGACCCCGGGGGCCGTTTGGCGGGGCGTCCACGAACCACCTATTAAAACACATGGGATAAGTTACACGTGTCAGCGGCCCCCGTTCGGCCACCGAGGGCCCGAGGGACCCCAGATTTGGCACAGAGTTGCGTCACAAAGCCCTCGGTCGCCTACCGAGAGGGCTAGCTCGGGGGACGCTCCGGACCATTTTCTGAGCTCTTTGTACGGCCCTCTCTCTCACATAGAGCTCTATGGGAGCTCTATGGGAGGAGGCCTATGAGGGTGGTTCCTTTGGCCAGGCCTAAAAGGCTCAGGAAGCAGCTAGGGCCGCGGAACTTGGGGACCTGGCTGTGGGGCTGGCGGCGGTACTCTGTGCCAAAGTTGGGGGTCCTGCGACCTTTTGACCCCCCTGTACGGCCTTGTCCCATCTTCAACTTATTCAATGGAAACTCCATAGGTGGTTCGCGGTCATGGGGGGCTTTTTGGGGCAAATGAGCCACAGCGACCGCGGAACTCTGGGGCTTCCCCCGGGGCCCCGTGACGCAACATATATGTCAGTTTGGGGCCAATCGGGCGCTGTCCACGAAACACCTGTGAAAATGAATGGGATAAGTTGAACGTGGGACGCTCAGCCGTTTGGCCCCTAGGGGACCGTTCGGCCCCGGACTTGAGGTTTCGCTACTCTGTGGGGACCGAAAAGACTCCTGCGGCCTTTCTAAGCCATTTTGGGAACACTTGTCCCTGTGACCAAAAATGAGTGTTCGGCAGCCTGGCGGGCATGTCCAGGCAGTCCCCGGGGCCCGACGGTCACTTTGTGCACGATGATGAAGAATAGGTGTTTAGGGTGATCAAAGGCACTCTGCGGACAATGAGGAAGATGAGGGTGAAAAACAGGCAGTCTGGGGGATCAACGGGCACTTTGTGGACAATAGGCAGTCAGGGGGATCATTAGGCACCCTGCGGACAATGAGGAAGATGACGACGAAGAATAGGCAGTCAGGGGGACAAACGGGCACTTTGTGGACAATAGGCAGTCAGGGGGATCAATAGGCACTCAGTGGACAATGAGGAAGAGGAGGGTGATGAATAGGCAGTCAGGGGGATCAATAGGCACTCAGTGGACAATGAGGAAGAGGAGGGTGATGAATAGGCAGTCAGGGGGATCAATAGGCACCCTGCGGACAATGAGAAAGACGACGAGGAAGATTAGGCAGTCAGGGGGATCAATAGGCACTCAGCGGACGATGAGGAAGAGGAGGGTGATGAATAGGCACTCAGGGGGATTAATAGGCACCCTGCGGACAACGAGGAAGACGGGGGGGGGGGGGGGGACCAATAGGCATTCAGGGGGACATATAGGCACTTTGCGGACAAAATGGCAGTCAGGGGGACCAATAGGCACTTGGGGGGCACCCAGGAGGACCCGGAACTGAGCCACGCAGCCCTTGGGCACCCCCGAAGGCGTCCGTTCGCAGCCTAGGGTCGATTTCGGCGAAATAGCAGCGATTTTGCAAAAGTGACAAGTAGTCATCCGCTTAAGTGGTTCGTGTCGTCCAAATAATGAGTACGGTCCCTCGCACCAACTATTCGTCATCTGGCAACTTATTTGCATGTAAAAATTTCCACGAACCACCTAGTTTCCCTTAACTACCTTGCACCACTCACACCCCACAAGGGCAACACCAGAAGCACATCAGCATTGGTGGTTCAGTGATAGAATTCTCACCTGCTACGCGGGGGCCAGCCGTGAATAGTTGGAACACAGTGCTAGCCAATCAGATTAAGGGACCTGCCCACAGGCGGAAGTGATGTCAGAGCCAATCAGATTTTTCTTTTTTTTTATCAAGAACGGGGTTCGAATCCCACTTAGACACTTGTAAACAATTATTTTAGACAGTTTTGTCAAAAATATTGTAATGTTTAACAATTTATTAGAGCCACAAAGTATCTAAAACTTGTTTTAATGTTTAGGAATGTGCTAAAAAAATAAAAATAAAAAAACCCACAGTGAAACAGTTATATAAAATTAAATATTAGTTTAAATACATTTATAATGGTTTTAAATATCTTTTTAAATATGAATCAGAGAAGTTTACATTAAACAAACTGAATAAAACAAATATTCTTTTTTAGTTTATTTAAAAATAAAATTACAAATAGAATAATACCATAATTAAATGATCTGATGGAGTAATAGATGTAAAACTTTAATTGAAGGATCAGTCAAGTGTTTCCAAATGAAATCTGTTAAAATAAAAGTCCCACAAAACAGGAACAAAGACACTCATGAAACTGTGATTGTTAATTGTATATTTTTTTAATTAGACATTAATAGGTTTTAAGTAATTTAAAAATAGTAGATAATCCTTAAATATAAGGGGGGGGGGGGATAGAGAAAAACAAACAAACAAACACAAATTCAACAATATAGATGCATTACATTACAATCTCACTGAAAATAAAATTTAAAAAAACATATACAGCACTAAAATACTGCTAAGGGGCAAAATATCAAGAATAATACAAATACCTTTTAAAAACTAAATTGAATAAATAGTATCAATCCAAAATATGAAAAAGGAAACACTTTACAACAAGATTGTATTGGTTAATTAAGTTTATGTATTTACTAATGTGAACAAACAATGAACAATACGTTTATTACAGTATTCATTCTTCTATGCTAAAATTAATGGGAATAAAATTATTGGTTAATTTTTGTTAACTTAAGACTAATTACGTTAACTAATGTAACAAGCATAACTTTGGATTTTAATAATGCAATAGTAAATGTTAAACAATGATTAATAAATGTTTATAAGTATAGTCCATTATTAATTTATGTTAGTACATAGATTAACTAAAAAAAACCTTATTCCAAAGTGTCACCAAAAATAACTAAACAAAATGCATTTTTTCCATAGTTTTAAGAGCCTTAAAAATAAAAAAAAAATAAAAACAGACAGAACTTTAAGAATAAAGACACATAATATCACACTGAAAAATAAAACTTTAAATGTGTACACAAGAATTAAATACTGCTAAAAAGGGGGCAAAATATCAGGAAATAATTACCTTTTTTTGATTTTTAGAAAAATTGAAATATCAATGGAAATTGTAAAAAAAATAAATTAAATAAATAAATTATCACTTTAAGGTTTTAAGTATTTTACAAAAGTAAACATCAATCTAAAACCAGTAAAGGAATTCTAAGAAATACAGACACATACAACTCAAACTCTGAAAATTAAAATGCAAAATAGATGTGCATGAACAATAGAACATTGAGTTTGGAAAGGTGTTTGAAGTCCTCACAGGTCCAGTTTGGGTGCTCGAAGTTGAGGCCAGCATGATTAGAGGTGGTGTTCCTACATAGAGAAAAAAATATTTAATTACTCTGGAAAAAATGTAAGCCATATGTATTTTACACAGAATTACAACTTTTAGTTCACATATGAGGGAAAAGGGCATTTTATGCATAGTGTTGTTCATGTGTCCAAACCTTTTTTATTTACCTTGCTCTGACTGAATGAACACCATGAAATAGAACTTTATTATTATTATTATTATTTAATTAATTTAATTACATAATTTAAGGCAAGTTAATTTATTAAATGGTCTAAAATAAATCAATATAATTACAGTATCTAGTTTAACTCATTTAACCCATCACTGTCTGTGTATACAAAGTAACTAATGTACAAATATATCTAAAAACAAAAACAAAGTAATTTATATATATATATATATATATATATATATATATATATATATATATATATATATATATATATATATATATATATATATATAATTTGCAAAATAATTCTGTTTTTAGCTATAAAAGTTTACAGTTATCATGATGATTGCACATGCTCAAGAAATGATGAACTCAGTCAGAAATGAATTAATGGCAACAATATAATTTCATAGAAGCAGAAGACTTTTATTTGTAATTCATTTTGCTTTTTCAACTATATAGGGGTTAGACAATACAGAAACAATAAACTGAATAAGAAATTAGAAAAATAGAAATAAAAAAAAATGATACATAACATATTTAACTCTTCTTTTTTGTAGAGTTCATTTGCAAAAACAGTGAATTGCAATTTTAAATAATTTTCATAAATTGTGTTATCTATTTTTTTATTAACTATTCATTAGTTGACTAAAGAATGTGATGTTTGTTATTTAAATGGTTTAAAATATATATTTTTAATAAAGCTAAAATGGCACGTCTCACTCGATTAAAGAATTTAGAGTTTATTTGTATTGGCTATGCATTGAGATGTATAACAATTTAAGTAACATTGAGCCAAGGAATTCAAGTAATAAAGTTTTAAGTAAATAAATTAGAGAAGTACAGTAAATAAATTTAAAAAGTAAATTAGTAATTACCAGACAATTAACATATATATAAATATATAGCCTAGTTATTATAATAATACAGCATGTAATTGATGTTACTACTAATTAAATACCATGCTGGGATTATGCTTACTGTAGTAAACACAGTTATAAAATACTGTCAGAGGATGGGCAAAAAACAAAAATAAAACAACCAAGTGCAAAAACATAAATTAAAGCCATGTTCATTCATATTTATGTGAAATAAATCACGAGAGGGTACATTTGGTTTAAAGAACTAAAGTTCACAGGTCAATATTGGCATTTGCACAACAGTAAAACAATGTTTTTGCACAAATCAAATCAAATCAAATCACTTTTATTGTCACATCATCAGCAGCACGTGTGCTATGATGAGTGAAAAGCTTAGGTGCTGGCTCCAGACAGTGCAAAATACAGACAGTGTAAATACAACAACAGTGCAAAATACAGACAGTGCAAAATACAGACAGTGCAAAAATACAGACAGTGCAAATACAACAACAGTGCAAAATACAGACAGTGCAAAATACAGACAGTGCAAAATACAGACAGTGCAAAAATACAGACAGTGCAAATACAACAACAGTGCAAAATACAGACAGTGCAAAATACAGACAGTGCAGGATACAGACAGTGCAGGATACAGACAGTGCAGTATACAACAACATACTCACAAAAAAACAAAACAATGTAAAATTGGCAATGTTGACAGCGATACGTAGGCAGTATTGTTTTAAGTATGGATTTGTTAAAGTGCAGTGCATGCTACATCTTGACGGTGTGCAGTGCGGGGTATGGAAGAGTTTGTGTGGGGTGTGTTAAGTGTTCATCAGCCTGATAGTCTGAGGGAAGAAACTTTCCTTCAGTCGGCTGGTGCGTGACCGGATGCTGCGGAACCATCTGCCTGAGGGTAGCAGAGAGAAAAGTCTATGGCTTGGGTGGCTGGAGTCGCTGATGATTCTCTTGGCTTTCCTCATGCACCTCCTGGTGTAGATGTCCTGGAGGGAGGGAAGCTCACCTCCTACTACACGTCCAGCAGTTCGCACAATCCTTTGTAGACCTTTGCGATTGCTGCTGGTGCTGCTTCCGTACCAGGTGGTGATGCAGCCAGTGAGGATGCTCTCCACAGTGCAGGTGTAGAACGAGCGGAGGATGTGGGGGCTCATTCCAAACCTCCTGAGACGCCTGAGGAAGAAGAGACGTTGTTGTGCCTTCCTCAGCACTGCGTCTGTGTGGGCAGTCCATGTCAGATCCTCAGCGATGTGTACTCCAAGAAACTTGAAAGTGCTGACTCTCTCCACTGGTGTCCCGTTGATGGTGATGGGAGTGTGTTCTTTCTTCTCTCTCCTGAAATCCACCACCAGCTCCTTGGTTTTGCTGATGTTGAGTGAGAGGTGGTTTTCCTGACCCCACTGTGTCAGAGCGTGCACCTCCTCTCTGTAGGCCGTCTCATCATTATCGGTGATTAGGCCCACCACCGTTGTGTCATCAGCAAATTTAACGATGACATTGGAGCTGTGTTTGGATGTACAGTCATGTGTGTACAGGGAGTACAGGAGTGGGGCTGAGAACACAGCCCTGTGGAGCACCAGTGTTGAGGATCAGTGTGGATGAGGTGATGTTGTTCATTCTGACCACCTGGCATCTGCTTGACAGGAAGTCCAGGATCCAGTTGCACAGAGAGCTGTGTAGGCCCAGAGCCTGGAGCTTCACCACCAGCTTGGCAGGCACTATGGTGTTGAATGCTGAGCTGTAGTCCACAAACAGCATTCTCACATATGTGTTTTTGTTTTCCAGGTGAGACAGAGCAGTGTGCAAGGTGAAAGCAATAGCATCATCTGTGGAGCGGTTGTTTCTGTATGCAAATTGCAGAGGGTCAGTGTTAGCGGGCAGTACAGAGCAGATGTGATTTTTAATCAGCTTCTCAAAGCACTTGCTGAAGATGGGTGTCAGTGCAACCGGACGCCAGTCATTCAAGCATGTGGTTTTAGCTGATTTCGGTATTGGCACAATAGTAGCTGTCTTAAAGCATGTAGGAACCACAGACCGAGAGAGCGAGAGGTTAAAGATGTCCGTGAAAACCCCCGCTAGCTGGTGTGCGCATGCTTTATGTACACGTCCCGGGATGCCATCTGGGCCCGTAGCTTTTCGGATGTTCACGCGACGGAAAGATCTCGTTACATCCGCTACAGAAACAGAGAGTGTGCTGGCGGTTTCTGTGTCGGCCGCGGGAGCGCGCTGTGTGTGTGCGCTGTCCTGGGCTTCAGAGCGGGCGCGCTGTGTATGTGCGCTGTTCTGGGCTTCAAAGCGGGCGTAGAACGAGTTGAGTTCGTCCGGGAGAGACGCAGCAATGTTCACAGTGGCGGATTTATTACTTTTAAAGTCCATGATGTAATTAAGTCCCTGCCACATGCTCCTTGCATTATTGGTGTTAAATTGACCCTCTACCTTGTCTTTGTATTGACGTTTTGCTGCTTTGATCGTTTTCCTGAGGTTGTAGTTTGCTTGTTTTAGTTCCTCAGCATTTCTGGATTTATAGGCGGAAGTTTGCACTGATAGGGCTATTCGAACTTCGCGATTGATCCATGGTTTTTGGTTAGGGTAGATACGGACAGTTTTTGTTGGGACTACGTCTTCTATGCACTTTCTGATGAAGCACGTAACTGTATCTGAGTACACTTCGATGTCGTCATCAGAAGCTGCCCGGAACATCTCCCAGTCAACGTCATCAAAACAGTCTTGAAGTATGGAATCCGATTGGTCTGACCAGCTCTGAAACGTCCTGAGGGTGGGAGGTTCCCGTTTCAGTTTTCTGCCTGTAAGCAGGCAAGAGCAGAACAGAAGAGTGATCTGATTTGCCAAATGGTGGGCGGGGGGAGGGATTTGTAAGCATCCCGGAACGGAGAGTAGCAGTGGTCCAAAATACGATCCCCACGCGTGTTTGTGGTGATATGTTGAAAGTATTTTGGAGCGATTTTCCTGAGGTTGGCGTTGTTAAAGTCCCCTGTAACAATAAACGCTGCCTCCGGGTGTGCGGTTTCCTGCTCGTTTATGCTCCCATACAGTTCCCTGAGCGCCTGCTCTGTGTTGGCTTGAGGATGGATGTAAACAGCCGTAATAATCACCGATGTGAATTCCCTTGGTAGCCAGTATGGTCGACATACTGTAACACAATGCGAGTAGTAAAGTCTCTTACCTTTGACAGATGTTGTAAATCCGCTGAATAAATCGAAAGGAGCAGATCGCGGATGTGTTTATTTTACTCTCTTAAGTCAGAATGTCATCTTCAAATTTCCCGCTGGTGCAAAAACACGGAAGTGCGCCACAGAGTGCCAGTGGACGAAAGTATATTGCATCCGTAGTGGTTCAGCACTACCACTGAAAATGAATGGGAATCCGTTTAGGGCCTTTTAGCTAAAGAATCCTCGGCTGCCGGCGCGGAAGACCGGGGTTCAATTCCCCGACGGGGAGGCTCTTTCTTTAGGACGCTGAACTCCTCTCAAAGACTTGGGCTTCGGCATGACGCTGTCCAAAGAAACAAGCCCCCAGTGTGACGTTCATGGGGTGGAGCACGCATCCTTTTGTGCTCAGGCACCCTCAACACAATGCTGTGGCCCAAGAGTTTGTGCTTGTGCAGAACCAGTCCTTGTCAGCATAGTGGACAGTATCTCCGCCTGTCATGGGGAAGACTGGGGTTCCGTTCCCCGACAGGGGGGCCTTTTCTTAAGGGTGGCTGAACTCCTCACCCCAGATCAGGCTTCTTCAGCATAGGGCTGTCCAAGGAAACATAGCCACCAATGCAAGATTGGCCTTGGCCTTTCTTGTGGTACAAAGGGCCGCCTTTGCGCTTAATGAGCCTCCTTTTATTGCTGTGGTCCCAAAGATTGCAATTGTGAAGAGAGGGAAAAAATGACACACGGATTCATGACCACAGCGCTGGAGAGGGTGACCTTAACGCACGCTACATTCTACGGCTGGAGCAACAACAACCGCCAGTCTACGCTGAGCGACTTCCACAAACGTTCTTCCACAGCTTGTTCTGCAATTCAACAACTCAGTGCAGCTCTGCAAACAGCAGAGCACCCAAAAATAAAGAAAACTCGCAACAGCTCCTCTCCACGGAAATCTTTAATAAAAGGCGAAAGATTTATGCGGGATTGAAGAGAAACTCGAGCTGTAGAGCTACTTTGCTGGACCAGAGCACTTGCCCCTGACGCACTGCAATGTTCGGCAAGGGTAACTGCATGGCACATTTGGCCTCGTAACCTTACTTTGTTGAAAGGAAGGCATCGAAGCATTATGCAGTACAGAATGTGGTCAGACAGAAAGAGGTGCAGTCTTGGGTTAAGACAAATATATCCACATGTTTACAGCAGCATTGAGGATTAAACAAATAGTAGCGATGTCACCATGCAAAATTATGTGACCAGGCCATCAGACGGCTTAGAGTCCAGTCCTTGGTAACAGCCAAAGGTTTTGAGTGTGACTACAACCAGCAGAAGCTACAGTCTGCCTTCTTGACTGAACTGATCGGCCGTTCTTTTTATTACATGTCTGACTCTGCCTGTCCTCAGAAGGAATGGTTAGGCTTTGGTTCGGTGAGACTGCTGGCAGAAAGTTGCCTCCCACGCTTGACATGTCAGCAGCAGCTCCAGTCCTCGTTAGTATAGTGGACAGTATCTCCGCCTGTCACGCGGAAGACCGGGGTTCGATTCCCCGACGGGGAGGCTCTTTCTTTAGGATGCTGAACTCCTCTCAAAGACTTGGGCTTCGACATGATGCTGTCCAAAGAAACAAGCCCCCAGTGTGACGTTCATGGGGTGGAGCACGCATCCTTTTGTGCTCAGGCCCCCTCAACACAATGCTGTGGCCCAAGAGTTTGTGCTTGTGCAGAACCAGTCCTTGTCAGCATAGTGGACAGTATCTCCGCCTGTCATGGGGAAGACTGGGGTTCCGTTCCCCGACAGGGAGGCCTTCTCTTAAGGGTGGCTGAACTCCTCACCCCAGATCAGGCTTCTTCAGCATAGGGCTGTCCAAGGAAACATAGCCACCAATGCAAGATTGGCCTTGGCCTTTCTTGTGGTACAAAGGGCCGCCTTTGCGCTTAATGAGCCTCCTTTTATTGCTGTGGTCCCAAAGATTGCAATTGTGAAGAGAGGGAAAAATGACACACGGATTCATGACCACAGCGCTGGAGAGGGTGACCTTAACGCACGCTACATTCTACGGCTGGAGCAACAACAACCGCCAGTCTACGCTGAGCGACTTCCACAGCTTGTTCTGCAATTCAACAACTCAGTGCAGCTCTGCAAACAGCAGAGCACCCAAAAATAAAGAAAACTCGCAACAGCTCCTCTCCACGGAAATCTTTAGTAAAAGGCGAAAGATTTATGCGGGATTGAAGAGAAACTCGAGCTGTAGAGCTACTTTGCTGGACCAGAGCACCTTCCCCTGACGCACTGCAATGTTCGGCAAGGGTAACTGCATGGCACATTTGGTCTCGTAACCTTACTTTGTTGAAAGGAAGGCATCGAAGCATTATGCAGTACAGAATGTGGTCAGACAGAAAGAGGTGCAGTCTTGGGTTAAGACAAATATATCCACATGTTTACAGCAGCATTGAGGATTAAACAAATAGTAGGGATGTCACCATGCAAAATTATGTGACCAGGCCATCAGACGGCTTAGAGTCCAGTCCTTGGTAACAGCCAAAGGTTTTGAGTGTGACTACAACCAGCAGAAGCTACAGTCTGCCTTCTTGACTGAACTGATCGGCCGTTCTTTTTATTACATGTCTGACTCTGCCTGTCCTCAGAAGGAATGGTTAGGCTTTGGTTCGGTGAGACTGCTGGCAGAAAGTTGCCTCCCACGCTTGACATGTCAGCAGCAGCTCCAGTCCTCGTTAGTATAGTGGACAGTATCTCCGCCTGTCACGCGGAAGACCGGGGTTCGATTCCCCGACGGGGAGGCTCTTTCTTTAGGACGCTGAACTCCTCTCAAAGACTTGGGCTTCGACATGATGCTGTCCAAAGAAACAAGCCCCCAGTGTGACGTTCATGGGGTGGAGCACGCATCCTTTTGTGCTCAGGCACCCTCAACACAATGCTGTGGCCCAAGAGTTTGTGCTTGTGCAGAACCAGTCCTTGTCAGCATAGTGGACAGTATCTCCGCCTGTCATGGGGAAGACTGGGGTTCCGTTCCCCGACAGGGAGGCCTTCTCTTAAGGGTGGCTGAACTCCTCACCCCAGATCAGGCTTCTTCAGCATAGGGCTGTCCAAGGAAACATAGCCACCAATGCAAGATTGGCCTTGGCCTTTCTTGTGGTACAAAGGGCCGCCTTTGCGCTTAATGAGCCTCCTTTTATTGCTGTGGTCCCAAAGATTGCAATTGTGAAGAGAGGGAAAAAATGACACACGGATTCATGACCACAGCGCTGGAGAGGGTGACCTTAACGCACGCTACATTCTACGGCTGGAGCAACAACAACCGCCAGTCTACGCTGAGCGACTTCCACAAACGTTCTTCCACAGCTTGTTCTGCAATTCAACAACTCAGTGCAGCTCTGCAAACAGCAGAGCACCCAAAAATAAAGAAAACTCGCAACAGCTCCTCTCCACGGAAATCTTTAGTAAAAGGCGAAAGATTTATGCGGGATTGAAGAGAAACTCGAGCTGTAGAGCTACTTTGCTGGACCAGAGCACCTCCCCTGACGCACTGCAATGTTTGGCAAGGGTAACTGCATGGCACATTTGGCCTCGTAACCTTACTTTGTTGAAAGGAAGGCATCGAAGCATTATGCAGTACAGAATGTGGTCAGACAGAAAGAGGTGCAGTCTTGGGTTAAGACAAATATATCCACATGTTTACAGCAGCATTGAGGATTAAACAAATAGTAGGGATGTCACCATGCAAAATTATGTGACCAGGCCATCAGACGGCTTAGAGTCCAGTCCTTGGTAACAGCCAAAGGTTTTGAGTGTGACTACAACCAGCAGAAGCTACAGTCTGCCTTCTTGACTGAACTGATCGGCCGTTCTTTTTATTACATGTCTGACTCTGCCTGTCCTCAGAAGGAATGGTTAGGCTTTGGTTCGGTGAGACTGCTGGCAGAAAGTTGCCTCACATGCTTGACACGTCAGCAGCAGCTCCAGTCCTCGTTAGTATAGTGGACAGTATCTCCGCCTGTCACGCGGAAGACCGGGGTTCGATTCCCTGACGGGGAGGCTCTTTCTTTAGGACGCTGAACTCCTCTCAAAGACTTGGGCTTCGACATGATGCTGTCCAAAGAAACAAGCCCCCAGTGTGACGTTCATGGGGTGGAGCACGCATCCTTTTGTGCTCAGGCCCCCTCAACACAATGCTGTGGCCCAAGAGTTTGTGCTTGTGCAGAACCAGTCCTTGTCAGCATAGTGGACAGTATCTCCGCCTGTCATGGGGAAGACTGGGGTTCCGTTCCCCGACAGGGAGGCCTTCTCTTAAGGGTGGCTGAACTCCTCACCCCAGATCAGGCTTCTTCAGCATAGGGCTGTCCGAGGAAACATAGCCTCCAATGCAAGATTGGCCTTGGCCTTTCTTGTGGTACAAAGGGCCGCCTTTGCGCTTAATGAGCAACCTTTTATTGTTGTGGTCCCAAAGATTGCAATTGTGAAGAGAGGGAAAAAATGACACACGGATTCATGACCACAGCGCTGGAGAGGGTGACCTTAACGCACGCTACATTCTATGGCTGGAGCAACAACAACCGCCAGTCTACGCTGAGCGACTTCCACAAACGTTCTTCCACAGCTTGTTCTGCAATTCAACAACTCAGTGCAGCTCTGCAAACAGCAGAGCACCCAAAAATAAAGAAAACTCGCAACAGCTCCTCTCCACGGAAATCTTTAGTAAAAGGCGAAAGATTTATGCGGGATTGAAGAGAAACTCGAGCTGTAGAGCTACTTTGCTGGACCAGAGCACCTCCCCTGACGCACTGCAATGTTCGGCAAGGGTAACTGCATGGCACATTTGGCCTCGTAACCTTACTTTGTTGAAAGGAAGGCATCGAAGCATTATGCAGTACAGAATGTGGTCAGACAGAAAGAGGTGCAGTCTTGGGTTAAGACAAATATATCCACATGTTTACAGCAGCATTGAAGATTAAACAAATAGTAGGGATGTCACCATGCAAAATTATGTGACCAGGCCATCAGACGGCTAAGAGTCCAGTCCTTGGTAACAGCCAAAGGTTTTGAGTGTGACTACAACCAGCAGAAGCTACAGTCTGCCTTCTTGACTGAACTGATCGGCCGTTCTTTTTATTACATGTCTGACTCTGCCTGTCCTCAGAAGGAATGGTTAGGCTTTGGTTCGGTGAGACTGCTGGCAGAAAGTTGCCTCCCACGCTTGACACGTCAGCAGCAGCTGCAGTCCTCGTTAGTATAGTGGACAGTATCTCCGCCTGTCACGCGGAAGACCGGGGTTCGATTCCCCGACGGGGAGGCTCTTTCTTTAGGACGCTGAACTCCTCTCAAAGACTTGGGCTTCGACATGATGCTGTCCAAAGAAACAAGCCCCCAGTGTGACGTTCATGGGGTGGAGCACGCATCCTTTTGTGCTCAGGCACCCTCAACACAATGCTGTGGCCCAAGAGTTTGTGCTTGTGCAGAACCAGTCCTTGTCAGCATAGTGGACAGTATCTCCGCCTGTCATGGGGAAGACTGGGGTTCCGTTCCCCGACAGGGAGGCCTTCTCTTAAGGGTGGCTGAACTCCTCACCCCAGATCAGGCTTCTTCAGCATAGGGCTGTCCAAGGAAACATAGCCACCAATGCAAGATTGGCCTTGGCCTTTCTTGTGGTACAAAGGGCCGCCTTTGCGCTTAATGAGCCTCCTTTTATTGCTGTGGTCCCAAAGATTGCAATTGTGAAGAGAGGGAAAAAATGACACACGGATTCATGACCACAGCGCTGGAGAGGGTGACCTTAACGCACGCTACATTCTACGGCTGGAGCAACAACAACCGCCAGTCTACGCTGAGCGACTTCCACAAACGTTCTTCCACAGCTTGTTCTGCAATTCAACAACTCAGTGCAGCTCTGCAAATAGCAGAGCACCCAAAAATAAAGAAAACTCGCAACAGCTCCTCTCCACGGAAATCTTTAGTAAAAGGCGAAAGATTTATGCGGGATTGTAGAGAAACTCGGGCTGTAGAGCTACTTTGCTGGACCAGAGCACCTCCCCTGACGCACTGCAATGTTCGGCAAGGGTAACTGCATGGCACATTTGGTCTCGTAACCTTACTTTGTTGAAAGGAAGGCATCGAAGCATTATGCAGTACAGAATGTGGTCAGACAGAAAGAGGTGCAGTCTTGGGTTAAGACAAATATATCCACATGTTTACAGCAGCATTGAGGATTAAACAAATAGTAGGGATGTCACCATGCAAAATTATGTGACCAGGCCATCAGACGGCTTAGAGTCCAGTCCTTGGTAACAGCCAAAGGTTTTGAGTGTGACTACAACCAGCAGAAGCTACAGTCTGCCTTCTTGACTGAACTGATCGGCCGTTCTTTTTATTACATGTCTGACTCTGCCTGTCCTCAGAAGGAATGGTTAGGCTTTGGTTCGGTGAGACTGCTGGCAGAAAGTTGCCTCCCACGCTAGACACGTCAGCAGCAGCTGCAGTCCTCGTTAGTATAGTGGACAGTATCTCCGCCTGTCACGCGGAAGACCGGGGTTCGATTCCCCGACGGGGAGGCTCTTTCTTTAGGACGCTGAACTCCTCTCAAAGACTTGGGCTTCGACATGATGCTGTCCAAAGAAACAAGCCCCCAGTGTGACGTTCATGGGGTGGAGCACGCATCCTTTTGTGCTCAGGCCCCCTCAACACAATGCTGTGGCCCAAGAGTTTGTGCTTGTGCAGAACCAGTCCTTGTCAGCATAGTGGACAGTATCTCCGCCTGTCATGGGGAAGACTGGGGTTCCGTTCCCCGACAGGGAGGCCTTCTCTTAAGGGTGGCTGAACTCCTCACCCCAGATCAGGCTTCTTCAGCATAGGGCTGTCCGAGGAAACATAGCCTCCAATGCAAGATTGGCCTTGGCCTTTCTTGTGGTACAAAGGGCCGCCTTTGCGCTTAATGAGCCTCCTTTTATTGCTGTGGTCCCAAAGATTGCAATTGTGAAGAGAGGGAAAAAATGACACACGGATTCATGACCACAGCGCTGGAGAGGGTGACCTTAACGCACGCTACATTCTACGGCTGGAGCAACAACAACCGCCAGTCTACGCTGAGCGACTTCCACAAACGTTCTTCCACAGCTTGTTCTGCAATTCAACAACTCAGTGCAGCTCTGCAAACAGCAGAGCACCCAAAAATAAAGAAAACTCGCAACAGCTCCTCTCCACGGAAATCTTTAGTAAAAGGCGAAAGATTTATGCGGGATTGAAGAGAAACTCGAGCTGTAGAGCTACTTTGCTGGACCAGAGCACTTCCCCTGACGCACTGCAATGTTCGGCAAGGGTAACTGCATGGCACATTTGGCCTCGTAACCTTACTTTGTTGAAAGGAAGGCATCGAAGCATTATGCAGTACAGAATGTGGTCAGACAGAAAGAGGTGCAGTCTTGGGTTAAGACAAATATATCCACATGTTTACAGCAGCATTGAGGATTAAACAAATAGTAGGGATGTCACCATGCAAAATTATGTGACCAGGCCATCAGACGGCTTAGAGTCCAGTCCTTGGTAACAGCCAAAGGTTTTGAGTGTGACTACAACCAGCAGAAGCTACAGTCTGCCTTCTTGACTGAACTGATCGGACGTTCTTTTTATTACATGTCTGACTCTGCCTGTCCTCAGAAGGAATGGTTAGGCTTTGGTTCGGTGAGACTGCTGGCAGAAAGTTGCCTCACATGCTTGACACGTCAGCAGCAGCTCCAGTCCTCGTTAGTATAGTGGACAGTATCTCCGCCTGTCACGCGGAAGACCGGGGTTCGATTCCCCGACGGGGAGGCTCTTTCTTTAGGACGCTGAACTCCTCTCAAAGACTTGGGCTTCGACATGATGCTGTCCAAAGAAACAAGCCCCCAGTGTGACGTTCATGGGGTGGAGCACGCATCCTTTTGTGCTCAGGCCCCCTCAACACAATGCTGTGGCCCAAGAGTTTGTGCTTGTGCAGAACCAGTCCTTGTCAGCATAGTGGACAGTATCTCCGCCTGTCATGGGGAAGACTGGGGTTCCGTTCCCCGACAGGGAGGCCTTCTCTTAAGGGTGGCTGAACTCCTCACCCCAGATCAGGCTTCTTCAGCATAGGGCTGTCCAAGGAAACATAGCCACCAATGCAAGATTGGCCTTGGCCTTTCTTGTGGTACAAAGGGCCGCCTTTGCGCCCAATGAGCCTCCTTTTATTGCTGTGGTCCCAAAGATTGCAATTGTGAAGAGAGGGAAAAAATGACACACGGATTCATGACCACAGCGCTGGAGAGGGTGACCTTAACGCACGCTACATTCTACGGCTGGAGCAACAACAACCACCAGTCTACGCTGAGCGACTTCCACAGCTTGTTCTGCAATTCAACAACTCAGTTCAGCTCTGCAAACAGCAGAGCACCCAAAAATAAAGAAAACTCGCAACAGCTCCTCTCCACGGAAATCTTTAGTAAAAGGCGAAAGATTTATGCGGGATTGAAGAGAAACTCGAGCTGTAGAGCTACTTTGCTGGACCAGAGCACTTCCCCTGACGCACTGCAATGTTCGGCAAGGGTAACTGCATGGCACATTTGGCCTCGTAACCTTACTTTGTTGAAAGGAAGGCATCGAAGCATTATGCAGTACAGAATGTGGTCAGACAGAAAGAGGTGCAGTCTTGGGTTAAGACAAATATATCCACATGTTTACAGCAGCATTGAGGATTAAACAAATAGTAGGGATGTCACCATGCAAAATTATGTGACCAGGCCATCAGACGGCTTAGAGTCCAGTCCTTGGTAACAGCCAAAGGTTTTGAGTGTGACTACAACCAGCAGAAGCTACAGTCTGCCTTCTTGACTGAACTGATCGGCCGTTCTTTTTATTACATGTCTGACTCTGCCTGTCCTCAGAAGGAATGTTTAGGCTTTGGTTCGGTGAGACTGCTGGCAGAAAGTTGCCTCCCACGCTTGACATGTCAGCAGCAGTTCCAGTCCTCGTTAGTATAGTGGACAGTATCTCCGCCTGTCACGTGGGGGCCAGCCGCGAATAGTTGGAACGCAGTGCCAGCCAATCAGATTGAAGGACCTGCCCACAGGCGGAAGTGATGTCAGAGCCAATCAGATTTTTCTTTTTTCATCAAAAACTGGGTTCGAATCCCACTTAGGCACTTGTAAACAATTATTTTAGACAGTTTTGTCAAAAATATTGTAATGTTTAACAATTTTTTAGAGCCATAAAGTATCTAAAACTTGTTTTCAAGTTTAAGAATGTGCTAAATAAATGAAAATAAAAATACCCACAGTGAAACAGTTATATAAAATTAAATATTAGTTTAAATACATTCATAGTGGGTTTAAATATCTTTTAAAATGTGAATTAGAGAAGTTTACATTAAACAAAATGAATAAAACAAGTATTCTTTTTAGTTTATTTAAAAAAAATTACAAATGGAATAATTCAAGTCACTATTAAATGATCTGATTGAGTGATGGAATAATAGAGGTAAAACTTTAATTGAAGGATCAGTCAAGTGTTTCCAAATGAAATCTGGTAAAATAAAAGTCCTACAAAACATTAACAAAAACACTCATGAAACAAAATGTGATTGTTAATTGTACTTTTTTATTTTTTTATTAGACATTAATAGGTTTTAAGTACTTTAAAAATAGTAGATAATCGTAAAATATGGGGGGAGAGAATACAGAAACACAACAAACACAAATTCAATAATATAGATGCATTACATTACAATCTCACTGAAAAATAAAATTAAAAAAACATATACAGGACTAAAATACTGCTAAGGGGCAAAATATTAAGAATAATAGAAAACCTTTAAGGTTTTAAATACTAAATAAAATAAATAGCATCAATCCAAAAAATAAAAAAGGTAACACTTAACAATAAGGTTGTATTAGTTAATAAAGTTTATGTATTTACTATTGTGAACAAACAATGAACAATACGTTTATTGCAGTATTCATTCTTCTATGCTAAAATTAATGGAAATAAAATTATTGGCTAATTCTTGTTAACTCACAGTGCATTAAGACTAATGTAACAAGCATAACTTTGGATTTTAATAATGCAATAGTCAATGTTAAACTATGATTAATAAATGTTTATAAGTATAGTCCAATAATAGTTCATTTTAGTACATTAACTAAAGAAACCTTATTGCAAAGTGTCACCAAAAAAAACAAACAAAAAAATTCACTTTCTTTAACAGTTTTAAGAGCTTTAAAAAAACAGACTGAACTTTAAGAATAAAGACACATAATATCACACTGAAAAATAAAACTTTTACACAATAATTAAATACTGCTAAAAGGGGGCAAAATATCAGGGAAATAATCCTGTTTTTGTCATTTAAAAAAAATTGAAATATCAATGCAAAATGTAAAAAAATAAATAAATTGTCACTTTAAGGTTTTAAGTATTTTACAAAAGTAAATATTAATCCAAAACCAATAAAGAAGGAATTCTAAAAAATAAGGACAAATTAAAATCAAACGCTGAAAATTAAAATGCAAAATAGATGTGCATGAAAAATAGAACATTGAGTTTGGAAAGGTGTTTGAAGTCCTCACAGGTCCAGTTTGGGTGCTTGAAGGTAAGGCCAGCATGGTCAGAGGTGGAAAAAATAGAAAAAAAATATTTAATGATTCAAGAAAATTGTAAGACATATGTATTCAACACAGAATTGCAACTTTTAGTTCACATATGAGGGGAAAAAGGCATTTTATGCATAGTGTTGTTCATGTTTCCAAACCTTTTTTATTTACCTTGCTTTGACTGAATGAACACCATGAAATAGAACTTTATTATTATTAATTTAATTCATTTAATTATATTATTTAAAGCAAGTTAATTTATTAAATGGTCTAAAATAAATCAATATAATTACAGTTTTTAGTTTAACTCATTTCACCATCACTGTCTGTGTATACAAAGTAACTAGTGTACAAATATATCTACAAACAGAGACAGAGTAATTAAATATATATATATATAATTTGCAAAATAATTCTGTTTTTAGCTATAAAAGGTTACAGTTATTACGATGATTGCACATGCTCAAGAAATGATGAACTCAGTCAGAAATGAATTAATGGCAACAATATAATTTCACAGAAGCAGAAGACTTTTTTGTAATTCATTTTGCTTTTTCAACTATATAGGGGTTAGACAATACAGAAACAATAAACTGAATAAGAAATTAGTTGAAAAAAAATTATACATAAAATATTAAACTTTTCTTTTTTGTAGAGTTTATTTGCGAAATCAGTGAATTGCAATTTTAAATGTTTTTCATGAATCATGTTATCTCTTTCTATTAATTCTTCATTAGTTAACTAAAGAATGTGATGTTTGTTATTTAAATGGTTTAAAATATATTTTATTAAAGCTAAAAATGGCACGTCTGACTCGATTAAAGAATTTAGAGTTTAATTTGTATTGGCTATGCATTGAGATTTTTAGGAATATAAGTAATATTGAGACAAGGAATTCAAGTAATAAAGTTTTAAGTAAATAAATTAGAGAAGTACAGTAAATAAATGTAAAAAGTAAATTAGTAATTACCAGACACTTAACACACACACACACACACACACACACACACATATATATATTAAGTTATAATAATAATAATATAGCATGTAATTGATGTACTAATTAAATACACTGCTGGGATTTTGCTTACTGTAGTAAACACAGTTAGAAAATACTGTGAGAGGATGGGCAAAACACAAAAATAAAATATAATATGCCCATTGACACAAACAACCAAGTGCAAAAACATAAATTACAGCCATGTTCATTCATAATTATGTGAAATAAATCACGAAAGGGTAAATTTGGCTTAAAAAACTAAAGTTTACAGGTCAATATTGTTTTTGCACAACAGTAAAACAATGCTTTTGCACAACAGTAACACAAAGTGAGTAATAAAGTCTCTTACCTTTGACAGATGTTGTAAATCCGCCGAATAAAATGAAAGGAGCAGATCGCGGATGTGTTTATTTCACTCTCTGAGTCAGAATGAAAATGTCATCTTCAAATTTCCCGCTGGTGCAAAAACACGGAAGTGCGCCACAGAGCGCCAGTGGCCGAAAGTATATTGCATCCGTAGTGGTTCAGCACTACCATTGAAAATGAATGGGAATCCGTTTAGGGCCGTTTAGCTAAAGAATCCTCGGCTGCCGCGTGGGAGGTCCTCGGTTCGAAACCGAGCAGAAACAGCCTTCTTCTTTTGGCGAGAAAACGATAGCAGCAACTGCTGCCAGCCGAATGATTGTCAACAGACACCCAAGCAAAAAGGTTACCTGCGTCCTGTACTCTCATAGGTTTCCGTAGTGTAGTGTTTATCACGTTCGCCTCACACGCGAAAGGTCCTCAGTTCGAAACTGGGCGGAAACAACCTCCGGCTTTTATGCCAATTGTCAAATCAGGCTTCTGTTGAGCACTGACGTTCACTGAAAACATCCTTTCTGCAAAGCGGTGTGAGGCTAGAAATTTGAATTCAACTCAGTGTTTACTTGCCCTGGTGGTGTCACAAACTTGCATAGAATCTGATTTCTTTTAGCTTTTAGCTCCTGTTAGAAACTGGGTGGAAACATGCAGATTTACTTTCATGCACATTCTGAATTGGCTCTCTGCTCACTGGATGGTTCACGCTACAAAGTCATTGCTCCGAGCTAGGCAAACGGCGTGTATGCTAAAACCTGCAGGGAGCTTGTGGCACTGAGGAGGCTTTGTCCGCTTAATTGACAAACGCGTACACCTTGTGCTATCCTTGCAGGCCAAACTTCCCTGCTGAAAGCACGGGTGGGGTTTCTGTAGTGTAGTGGTCATCATGTTCGCCTAACACGCAAAAGGTCCTCGGTTTGAAACCGAGCAGAAACAGCCTTCTTTTGGCGAGAAAACTATAGCAGCAACTGCTCACAGCCGAATGAATGTCAACAGACACCCAAGCAAAAAGGTTACCTGCATCCTGTACTCTCGTAGGTTTCCTTAGTGTAGTGGTTATCACGTTCGCCTCACACGCGAAAGGTCCCCAGTTCGAAACTGGGCGGAAACAACCTCCGGCTTTTATGCCAGTTGTCAAATCAGGCTTCTGTTGAGCACTGACGTTCACTGAAAACATCCTTTCTGCAAAGCGGTGTGAGGCTAGAAATTTGAATTCAACTCAGTGTTTACTTGCCCTGGTGGTGTCACAAACTTGCATAGAATCTGATTTCTTTTAGCTTTGTGTTGTGCACGAGCAGGTGGCCAGTGCGTTTGCTGGCCCTCCACGGTGCAGACCGTACAAGACAGCTCTATAAAAAATACTACAAAAACTTGAAGCAATACTCTCATATCGGTTTCCGTAGTGTAGTGGTTATCACGTTCGCTTTACACGCGAAAGGTCCCCTGTTCGAAACTGGGTGGAAGCACACATTTAGCGGACACTTTATGTCCAAAGCGCACTACGCTGGAGCAGGTATTCGGCGGTTCAATAGGACAAGGAAATGCATACGTGAAGGGCTATTTATTCCAAGTAACCTGTTTGTGCTAGAGTAGGAGCTTTGTTTTCTTTAGAGAAAGGGATATTCACCGGGGTTCGGGTGTACTCGGAAGAGATGGGTTTTAGCTGTCGTTTGAAGGATACCAGTGTATCCGTAATCCGAATGGGAATGGGAAGATGATTCCACCAGCGTGGAACATTGAATAAAAACTATAGGTGGGCATAGATTAATTTTTTTAATCTAGATTAATCTAGATTAATTTCAAAATTAATCTAGATTAATCTAGATTAAAATGGCTCATTTGAATTCTGCCGAAGGTATTCAGAATATGTGTGCTACCCAAATAATAAGTCTTTGAGAACGGGTTTCTCAAGCCGGGTGTCGCATTAGACCAGTGTCTCATCTCCAAAATGTTTCCAAAATGCATCACAAACTGCTTGAGAAACTGTTCTACTATGATAATTGGTGATGAAAATAAATAATGTTCAATAAGATGTGTTTACTTACTTGTGTTTACTAACTGTTTATTCAGTTAAACATGAATGTTGAACTGTAGGCCTACATAAACTCCAAACAGCGAATTCTGATGAGCTTAATCAGACTAAAGTCAGCACTGAACTAAACAGAAATGGAATTAAGATGTGGAGTATGCAGATTTTAGTGGCATTATTGAAGTAAACACCGCGGTCTTTAGGACCTTTCGCCATATTTTCCGACAAGGTCCACACGCGGCTGTCAGAAAGGACTGCACACACACATACACAAACACACACACACACACATCGCGAAATGCGGAAGTTTTTTTTTTTTTCTTACCATTTGGCATGCGTTATTAAACTCCATAACTCTCTCACCTGTCCTTACTCCGTATTTGCGTCTATATTACCCCAGTTTGTCACGAAGGAATAAATGAAAAGTGAAACTGCAGTTAGAGTCAGGCATCCTGCTGATTTGATTCAATAGAGCAGACGGCTCACCGGTCAGGTATACATCCGCGGTAATATATCAAGGTGAAAGTCATCATAGCTTGCGTAGAATAGACCCAGCTCCCAACCCAACTTTGAGAATAGATTAACGGCGATATTTTTTTTATCGCGCGATAAGAGTCTCGCGTTAACGCAGCACGTTAACGCCGTTAACGGCCCAGCACTAATAAAAACATAGTGGTGAGTGACTTACAGCCTCTCTGCGACGGCACCACAAGACAGTGCTCACAGCCTGACCGGAGGCTCCTTTGGTTGTCACGATGGCTTTACAAGCGGAAGGTCTCCTGTTAGAAACTGGGTGGAAACATGCAGATTTGCTTTCATGCACATTCTGAAGTGGCTCTCTGCTCACTGGATGGTTCACGCTACAAAGTCATTGCTCCGAGCTAGGCAAACGGCGTGTATGCTAAAACCTGCAGGGAGCTTGTCACACTGAGGAGGCTTTGTCCGCTTGATTGACAAACGCGTACACCTTGTGTTATCCTTGCAGGCCAAACTTCCCTGCTGAAAGCACGGGTGGGGTTTCTGTAGTTTAGTGGTCATCACGTTCGCCTAACACGCGAAAGGTCCTCGGTTTAAAACCGAGCAGAAACAGCGTTCTTCTTTTGGCGAGTAAACGATAGCAGCAACTGCTGCCAGCCGAATGATTGTCAACAGACACCCAAGCAAAAAGGTTACCTGCATCCTGAACTCTCGTAGGTTTCTGTAGTGTAGTGGTTATCACGTTCGCCTCACACGCGAAAGGTCCCCAGCTCGAAACTGGCCGGAAACAACCTCCTGCTTTTATGCCAATTGTCAAATCAGGCTTCTGTTGAGCACTGACGTTCACTGAAAACATCTTTTCTGCAAAGCGGTGTGAGGCTAGAAATTTGAATTCAACTCAGTGTTTACTTGCCCCGGTGGTGTCACAAACTTGCATAGAATCTGATTTCATTAGCTTTGTGTTGTGCACGAGCAGGTGGCCAGTGCGTTTGCTGGCCCTTCACGGTGCAGACCGCACAAGAGAGCTCTATAAAAAATACTATAAAAACTTGAAGCAACACTCTCATATCGGTTTCCGTAGTGTAGTGGTTATCACAATTGCTTTACACGCGAAAGGTCCCCTGTTCGAAACTGGGCGGTAGCATACATTTAGCGGACACTTTATGTCCAAAGCGCATTACGCTGGAGCAGGTATTCGGCGGTTCAATAGGACAAGGAAATGCATACGTGAAGGGCTATTTATTCCAAGTAACTTGTTTGTGCTAGAGTAGGAGCTTTGTTTTCTTTAGAGAGAGGGATATTCACCGGGGTTCGGGTGTACTCGGAAGAGATGGGTTTTAGCTGTCGTTTGAAGGATACCAGTGTATCCGTAATGTCAATGTCAATGTCAGTTTTATTTATATAGCACTATTAAACACAACCAAAGGTTGACCAATGTGCTGAACAATACAAATCACAAAGAGAAAGGTATAAAAGTATAGCTAAATACCAAGAATCAACATTTTGTCATATTTCAGTGAAAAATCCCCTAGAAAATCTGCAAACTCGTTTAAAAAGTTTGTGTTATGCTTTGGAGGGCGGTATATCAAAGCAACCAGAAGTGAAAAGTTTAACTCCAACGTAAACAGCTGCAACTCAAAAGACCGATAGTCATTTGTCACAACTTGAACTGAGCGGCAAGAAAAAGTGTCTTTAAAAATAGAGATTAGGCCTCCACCACGACCAGACTTACGAGGGGAGTTAAAAAACGAGCAATTCGGGGGTAACAGTTCAGAGAGAGAGCTTTGGTCTCCAGTGGTAAGCCAAGACTCGGTGATAAATAAAAAATCCAAATCGCACGATAAAAAAAGATCATTAATAATAAAAGTCTTATTTACCACTGATCTGGCGTTTATCAGTCCCATCCTGAAACGAGGCGGATTATCAGAAAGCACATCAGACTGCCGTGCCCGGGAAAGTGAGCGAAGATGGTCCAAACACACTCCTCCACGATGAATTCGGGGTGTGCCGAAAACAGGGAGCGGAACATCTGCAACAGGAGTCAGTGCAACATTCCACCTGCCACCTGGATCCAGGGACCGCCAGCGAACAGAGAAATCGCCGACCACATTCTTCCAAGCGAGGTCCCGAAAATGCCGCGACTCGCACTGTCGAACCAGGTACTGTTTCAGCTTGACGGCAAAGCCACCTCGTCTACCACGTTTCCTTCTGCGCTTCCTCACTGGCAAGGAACATGGCCATCGGCGAAGATAGCCGGGTATCAGCGTCGTAAAAGGGGGTGAATGATGAGAGCTATATTGTTCTGAAGACCACAGCTCATTTGCACTAGGTTGTAAACTTAATAAAGTTGATTTGTCATAGACCAGTAGAGACAAACTGCACTGTGTAACATAAGAAATAAAACCCAATAAAAAGTACAAACTTAAAATAAAATTACGAGACCGACGGCAAGCCACAAGCACCGGCGCCATCGTCGCTCGACATAGATCAGTCAACACTACTGTACTGCTCAATCCGAGTAGGGAATGGGAAGATGATTCCACCAGCGTGGAACATTGAATAAAAACATAGTGGTGAGTGACTTACAGCCTCTCTGCGACGGCACCACAAGACGGTACTCACAGCCTGACCGGAGGCTCCTTTGGTTGTCACGATGGCTTTACAAGCGGAAGGTCTCCTGTTAGAAACTGGGTGGAAACATGCAGATTTGCTTTCATGCACATTCTGAAGTGGCTCTCTGCTCACTGGATGGTTCACGCTACAAAGTCATTGCTCCGAGCTAGGCAAACGGCGTGTATGCTAAAACCTGCAGGGAGCTTGTCACACTGAGGAGGCTTTGTCCGCTTGATTGACAAACGCGTACACCTTGTGTTATCCTTGCAGGCCAAACTTTCCTGCTGAAAGCACGGGTGGGGTTTCTGTAGTGTAGTGGTCATCACGTTCGCCTAACACGCGAAAGGTCCTCGGTTCGAAACCGAGCAGAAACAGCGTTCTTCTTTTGGCGAGTAAACGATAGCAGCAACTGCTGCCAGCCGAACGATTGTCAACAGACACCCATAACAAAAAGGTTACCTGCGTCCTGTACTCTCGTAGGTTTCCGTAGTGTAGTGGTTATCACGTTCGCCTCACACGCGAAAGGTCCCCAGTTCGAAAGTGGGCGGAAACAACCTCCGGCTTTTATGCCAATTGTCAAATCAGGCTTCTGTTGAGCACTGACGTTCACTGAAAACATCCTTTCTGCAAAGCGGTGTGAGGCTAGAAACTTGAATTCAACTCAGTGTTTACTTGCCCTGGTGGTGTCACAAACTTGCATAGAATCTGATTTCTTTTAGCTTTGTGTTGTGCACGAGCAGGTGGCCAGTGCGTTTGCTGGCCCTCCACGGTGCAGACCGTACAAGACGGCTCTATAAAAAATACTATAAAAACTTGAAGCAATGCTCTCATATCAGTTTCCGTAGTGTAGTGCTTATCACGTTTGCTTTACACGCGAAAGGTCCCCTGTTTGGAACTGGGCGGAAGCACACATTTAGCGGACACTTTATGTCCAAAGCGCACTACGATGGAGCAGGTATTTAGCGGTTCAATAGGACAAGGAAATGCAAGAAAATACGTGAAGGGCTATTTATTCCAAGTAACTTGTTTGTGCTAGAGTAGGAGCTTTGTTCTCTTTAGAGAGAGGGATATTCACCGGGGTTCGGGTGTACTCGGAAGAGATGGGTTTTAGCTGTCGTTTCAAGGATACCAGTGTATCCGTAATCCGAGTGGGAATGGGAAGATGATTCCACCAGCGTGGAACATTGAATAAAAACATAGTGGTGAGTGACTTACAGCCTCTCTGCGACGGCACCACAAGACGGTGCTCACAGCCTGACCGGAGGCTCCTTTGGTTGTCACGATGGCTTTACAAGCGGAAGGTCTCCTGTTAAAAACTGGGTGGAAACATGCAGATTTGCTTTCATGCACATTCTGAAGTGGCTCTCTGCTCACTGGATGGTTCACGCTACAAAGTCATTGCTCCGAGCTAAACAAACGGCGTGTATGCTAAAACCTGCAGGGAGCTTGTCGCACTGAGGAGGCTTTGTCCGCTTAATTGACAAACGCGTACACCTTGTGCTATCCTTGCAGGCCAAACTTCCCTGCTGAAAGCACGGATGGGGTTTCTGTAGTGTAGTGGTCATCATGTTCGCCTAACACGCGAAAGGTCCTCGGTTCGAAACCGAGCAGAAACAGCGTTCTTCTTTTGGCGAGTAAACGATAGCAGCAACCGCTGCCAGCCGAACGGTTGTCAACAGACACCCAAGCAAAAAGGTTACCTGCGTCCTGAACTCTCGTAGGTTTCCGTAGTGTAGTGGTTATCACGTTCGCCTCACACGCGAAAGGTCCCCAGTTCGAAACTGGGCGGAAACAACCTCCGGCTTTTATGCCAATTGTCAAATCAGGCTTCTGTTGAGCACTGACGTTCACTGAAAACATCCTTTCTGCAAAGCGGTGTGAGGCTAGAAATTTGAATTCAACTCAGTGTTTACTTGCCCTGGTGGTGTCACAAACTTGCATAGAATCTGATTTATTTTAGCTTTGTGTTGTGCACGAGCAGGTGGCCAGTGCGTTTGCTGGCCCTCCACGGTGCAGACCGTACAAGACAGCTCTATAAAAAATACTATAAAAACTTGAAGCAATACTCTCATATCAGTTTCCGTAGTGTAGTGGTTATCACGTTCGCTTTACACGCGAAAGGTCCCCTGTTCGAATCTGGGCGGGAGCACACATTTAGCGGACACTTTATGTCCAAAGCGCACTACGATGGAGCAGGTATTCAGCGGTTCAATAGGACAAGGAAATGCAAGGAAATACGTGAAGGGCTATTTATTCCAAGTAACTTGTTTGTGCTAGAGTAGGAGCTTTGTTTTCTTTAGAGAGAGGGATATTCAGAGGGGTTCGGGTGTACTCGGAAGAGATGGGTTTTAGCTGTCGTTTGAAGGATACCAGTGTCTCCGTAATCCGAGTGGGAATGGGAAGATGATTCCACCAGCGTGGAACATTGAATAAAAACATAGTGGTGAGTGACTTACAGCCTCTCTGCGACGGCACCACTAGACGGTACTCACAGCCTGACCGGAGGCTCCTTTGGTTGTCACGATGGCTTTACAAGCGGAAGGTCTCCTGTTAGAAACTGGGTGGAAACATGCAGATTTGCTTTCATGCACATTCTGAAGTGGCTCTCTGCTCACTGGATGGTTCACGCTACAAAGTCATTGCTCCGAGCTAGGCAAACGGCGTGTATGCTAAAACCTGCAGGGAGCTTGTCACACTGAGGAGGCTTTGTCCGCTTGATTGACAAACGCGTACACCTTGTGTTATCCTTGCAGGCCAAACTTCCCTGCTGAAAGCACGGGTGGGGTTTCTGTAGTGTAGTGGTCATCACGTTCGCCTAACACGCGAAAGGTCCTCGGTTCAAAACCGAGCAGAAACAGCGTTCTTCTTTTGGCGAGTAAACGATAGCAGCAACTGCTGCCAGCCGAACGATTGTCAACAGACACCCATAACAAAAAGGTTACCTGCGTCCTGTACTCTCGTAGGTTTCCGTAGTGTAGTGGTTATCACGTTCGCCTCACACGCGAAAGGTCCCCAGTTCGAAACTGGGCGGAAACAACCTCCGGCTTTTATGCCAATTGTCAAATTAGGCTTCTGTTGAGCACTGACGTTCACTGAAAACATCCTTTCTGCAAAGCGGTGTGAGGCTAGAAACTTGAATTCAACTCAGTGTTTACTTGCCCTGGTGGTGTCACAAACTTGCATAGAATCTGATTTCTTTTAGCTTTGTGTTGTGCACGAGCAGGTGGCCAGTGCGTTTGCTGGCCCTCCACGGTGCAGACCGTACAAGACGGCTCTATAAAAAATACTATAAAAACTTGAAGCAATGCTCTCATATCAGTTTCCGTAGTGTAGTGCTTATCACGTTTGCTTTACACGCGAAAGGTCCCCTGTTTGGAACTGGGCGGAAGCACACATTTAGCGGACACTTTATGTCCAAAGCGCACTACGATGGAGCAGGTATTTAGCGGTTCAATAGGACAAGGAAATGCAAGAAAATACGTGAAGGGCTATTTATTCCAAGTAACTTGTTTGTGCTAGAGTAGGAGCTTTGTTCTCTTTAGAGAGAGGGATATTCACCGGGGTTCGGGTGTACTCGGAAGAGATGGGTTTTAGCTGTCGTTTGAAGGATACCAGTGTATCCGTAATCCGAGTGGGAATGGGAAGATGATTCCACCAGCGTGGAACATTGAATAAAAACATAGTGGTGAGTGACTTACAGCCTCTCTGCGACGGCACCACAAGACGGTGCTCACAGCCTGACCGGAGGCTCCTTTGGTTGTCACGATGGCTTTACAAGCGGAAGGTCTCCTGTTAAAAACTGTGTGGAAACATGCAGATTTGCTTTCATGCACATTCTGAAGTGGCTCTCTGCTCACTGGATGGTTCACGCTACAAAGTCATTGCTCCGAGCTAAACAAACGGCGTGTATGCTAAAACCTGCAGGGAGCTTGTCGCACTGAGGAGGCTTTGTCCGCTTAATTGACAAACGCGTACACCTTGTGCTATCCTTGCAGGCCAAACTTCCCTGCTGAAAGCACGGATGGGGTTTCTGTAGTGTAGTGGTCATCACGTTCGCCTAACACGCGAAAGGTCCTCGGTTCGAAACCGAGCAGAAACAGCGTTCTTCTTTTGGCGAGTAAACGATAGCAGCAACCGCTGCCAGCCGAACGGTTGTCAACAGACACCCAAGCAAAAAGGTTACCTGCATCCTGAACTCTCGTAGGTTTCTGTAGTGTAGTGGTTATCACGTTCGCCTCACACGCGAAAGGTCCCCAGCTCGAAACTGGCCGGAAACAACCTCCTGCTTTTATGCCAATTGTCAAATCAGGCTTCTGTTGAGCACTGACGTTCACTGAAAACATCTTTTCTGCAAAGCGGTGTGAGGCTAGAAATTTGAATTCAACTCAGTGTTTACCTGCCCCGGTGGTGTCACAAACTTGCATAGAATCTGATTTCATTAGCTTTGTGTTGTGCACGAGCAGGTGGCCAGTGCGTTTGCTGGCCCTCCACGGTGCAGACCGTACAAGACGGCTCTATAAAAAATACTATAAAAACTTGAAGCAATGCTCTCATATCAGTTTCCGTAGTGTAGTGCTTATCACGTTTGCTTTACACGCGAAAGGTCCCCTGTTCGGAACTGGGCGGAAGCACACATTTAGCGGACACTTTATGTCCAAAGCGCACTACGATGGAGCAGGTATTTAGCGGTTCAATAGGACAAGGAAATGCAAGAAAATACGTGAAGGGCTATTTATTCCAAGTAACTTGTTTGTGCTAGAGTAGGAGCTTTGTTCTCTTTAGAGAGAGGGATATTCACCGGGGTTCGGGTGTACTCGGAAGAGATGGGTTTTAGCTGTCGTTTGAAGGATACCAGTGTATCCGTAATCCGAGTGGGAATGGGAAGATGATTCCACCAGCGTGGAACATTGAATAAAAACATAGTGGTGAGTGACTTACAGCCTCTCTGCGACGGCACCACAAGACGGTGCTCACAGCCTGACCGGAGGCTCCTTTGGTTGTCACGATGGCTTTACAAGCGGAAGGTCTCCTGTTAAAAACTGGGTGGAAACATGCAGATTTGCTTTCATGCACATTCTGAAGTGGCTCTCTGCTCACTGGATGGTTCACGCTACAAAGTCATTGCTCCGAGCTAAACAAACGGCGTGTATGCTAAAACCTGCAGGGAGCTTGTCGCACTGAGGAGGCTTTGTCCGCTTAATTGACAAACGCGTACACCTTGTGCTATCCTTGCAGGCCAAACTTCCCTGCTGAAAGCACGGATGGGGTTTCTGTAGTGTAGTGGTCATCACGTTCGCCTAACACGCGAAAGGTCCTCGGTTCGAAACCGAGCAGAAACAGCGTTCTTCTTTTGGCGAGTAAACGATAGCAGCAACTGCTGCCAGCCGAATGATTGTCAACAGACACCCAAGCAAAAAGGTTACCTGCGTCCTGAACTCTCGTAGGTTTCCGTAGTGTAGTGGTTATCACGTTCGCCTCACACGCGAAAGGTCCCCAGTTCGAAACTGGGCGGAAACAACCTCCGGCTTTTATGCCAATTGTCAAATCAGGCTTCTGTTGAGCACTGACGTTCACTGAAAACATCCTTTCTGCAAAGCGGTGTGAGGCTAGAAATTTGAATTCAACTCAGTGTTTACTTGCCCTGGTGGTGTCACAAACTTGCATAGAATCTGATTTATTTTAGCTTTGTGTTGTGCACGAGCAGGTGGCCAGTGCGTTTGCTGGCCCTCCACGGTGCAGACCGTACAAGACAGCTCTATAAAAAATACTATAAAAACTTGAAGCAATATTCTCATATCAGTTTCCGTAGTGTAGTGGTTATCATGTTCGCTTTACACGCGAAAGGTCCCCTGTTCGAATCTGGGCGGAAGCACACATTTAGCGGACACTTTATGTCCAAAGCGCACTACGATGGAGCAGGTATTCAGCGGTTCAATAGGACAAGGAAATGCAAGGAAATGCGTGAAGGGCTATTTATTCCAAGTAACTTGTTTGTGCTAGAGTAGGAGCTTTGTTTTCTTTAGAGAGAGGGATATTCAGAGGGGTTCGGGTGTACTCGGAAGAGATGGGTTTTAGCTGTCGTTTGAAGGATACCAGTGTCTCCGTAATCCGAGTGGGAATGGGAAGATGATTCCACCAGCGTGGAACATTGAATAAAAACATAGTGGTGAGTGACTTACAGCCTCTCTGCGACGGCACCACAAGACGGTGCTCACAGCCTGACCGGAGGCTCCTTTGGTTGTCACAATGGCTTTACAAGCGGAAGGTCTCCTGTTAGAAACTGGGTGGAAACATGCAGATTTGCTTTCATGCACATTCTGAAGTGGCTCTCTGCTCACTGGATGGTTCACGCTACAAAGTCATTGCTCCGAGCTAGGCAAACGGCGTGTATGCTAAAACCTGCAGGGAGCTTGTCACACTGAGGAGGCTTTGTCCGCTTGATTGACAAACGCGTACACCTTGTGTTATCCTTGCAGGCCAAACTTCCCTGCTGAAAGCACGGGTGGGGTTTCTGTAGTGTAGTGGTCATCACGTTCGCCTAACACGCGAAAGGTCCTCGGTTCGAAACCGAGCAGAAACAGCGTTCTTCTTTTGGCGAGTAAACGATAGCAGCAACTGCTGCCAGCCGAACGATTGTCAACAGACAACCAAACAAAAAGGTTACCTGCGTCCTGTACTCTCGTAGGTTTCCGTAGTGTAGTGGTTATCACGTTCGCCTCACACGCGAAAGGTCCCCAGTTCGAAACTGGGCGGAAACAACCTCCGGCTTTTATGCCAATTGTCAAATCAGGCTTCTGTTGAGCACTGACGTTCACTGAAAACATCCTTTCTGCAAAGCGGTGTGAGGCTAGAAATTTGAATTCTACTCAGTGTTTACTTGCCCTGGTGGTGTCACAAACTTGCATAGAATCTGATTTCTTTTAGCTTTGTGTTGTGCACGAGCAGGTGGCCAGTGCGTTTGCTGGCCCTCCACGGTGCAGACCGTACAAGACAGCTCTATAAAAAATACTATAAAAACTTGAAGCAATACTTTCATATCGGTTTCCGTAGAGTGGTGGTTATCACGTTCGTGTGGTATGTGTTAGGAGTGACCCCTATGGATCACAGGCATGTGCAGAGAATAAAAAAAAGTTTGTTAAATTTTATCTGGGAAGGAAAACCACCAAGAATCGGATATAATGTATTAATTGGAGCAACAGATGACGGGGGGTTGGGATTGATAGACCCAGAGACAAGAAAGAAAAGCATGAGAGTCAAAGTGATAAAAAGGTATTTAAATAAGGATTTTAAAGCAGAATGGAAACATGTAATGAGGTTTTATCTTAGCAAATGCGGGGGGTTTAATATGAATGATGATATTTTATGGATGAAACTGAAGCAAAGCATGATGACTGGGATTCCTGATTTTTATAAAGAAGTTTTACAAGCATGGAGTGAGTTTTTAAGACATGTTGATTTTAAACCTGAAGGGAGGAAAATGTTACTGAATCAACCTTTGTTTTTAAATGCTAATATTTTAACAGAAGAGAAAGAAATATATTTTAAATATTGGTTGGAAGCGTGTGTATGCCAGGTTAAGGATGTTTTATATGAGATTAAAGAAGGGTTTTTACCAAGCCAAGTAATTGTGGACGCCATGAAAGAGATTGGGAAAGATATCAAAAGAGAAACTTTGGTAAATCAATTTGAAATAGTCAAAAGTGCAATACCTAAAGAATGGATAGAAAAAAATTGAATAAAATAATGAAAGTAATGATAACGTGAAAGTATTTTTAAGGGAAAAGGAGAAAGACTTTCAAGAATGTGTTCTCAAAAACTTCTATATTTGTTTCAGAAACAAAGTGTGTAAAAGACCAGTTTCAGTACAATTTTGGAAAATCATCTTTGTGGAAATAGATGAAGAGGGAATCTGGAAGAATTTAAAATGGAAGTATTTAGACGCAAAAATTGAAACTTTGGATTATTTTATCCGACATAATGTTATTTTCACTAAAACAAAACGCACAAATTGGAAGTAGTGAGAATGCATTATGCAAAATATGTGGAATGGAAAATGAAGGTATTATGCATTTGTTTTTAAAATGTGTTGAATTAAGTACATTTATGGCAAAGTTAAAAGAAATGATGAAACAAATGATGCCACGTAAGACAGAGCAAATTGAGGAGGAGACAGAATGGTATAAAATATTTTTGTTTGGTTTTAATGGAAGTAAAACAAGGGTTGCCAATTTGTTTCTATCAATTGCAAGACATGTTATTTGGGAAAGGAGAAACATTGTTAAAAATAAACATGCTAAAATAGAGTTATGGAAAATGTATAAAGGAAAACTTGGAAAATATATTAAAACTTTAGAAGAATATTTTAGAATGGAGGAGAAAGAGACTGTATTTTACAAAACTTTTATGTTGACTAATCCTTATATTGTGTACACTATAGATGGTTTGAAAATAGATTTACCAGAATGATTATAATTGTTGTTTTCCTATTTTGAAAACATATTAGGGAATGATTGGAAATGACGTTTTAATATGCTTCTGAACTGATATTTTAAATATGTTTTTTTAATGTATGTATTGTAGAATTTGAATAATTTTTCAAATAAAGGAAAAAAAAAAAAAAAAACGAGTGGCCGAGTGGTTACGGCGATGGACTGCTAATCCTTTGTGCTCTGCACGTGTGGGTTCAAATCCCATCCTCATCGTTCATCTGCTCTGGCATTTGAGAGAGCCTGGTGCTTCCGTGGACGGTGTTTTACTTGCACCCTCTTAGCGTTTTGAAGGGTGTTGTTGCAAAATTGTATGTCGTCTTTAGCGAAAATAGCTGCAAATACGTACATATATGCCACAGTCCAGCTACCATTAGAAAAACAGGAACATACATGACGAGGTGGCCGAGTGGTTAAGGTGATGGATTGCTAATCCATTGTGCTCTGCACGCGTGGGTTTGAATCCCATCCTTGTCGTTCAATTGATTTGTTGTTTGTGAGAACCTGATGCAGCTCTAAAATGTTTCTTACTTTCACCCTCTTACCGTTTTGAAGGATGTTATAAAGTTAATCCAGCCTCAAGCAGGGATGGACTGCTAATCCACTGTGCTCTGCACGTGTGGGTTCGAATGCCATCCTTGTCGTTCAATTACTTTGGCGTTTGTGAGAGCTTGGTGCTTCCATGGAAGGTTTCTTACACCACTCTATTTGCATTCTGAAGAATGTTATTGCACAGGTTAATCCAGCCTTTTGAATGTTTAGGAGCTCACGTCTAACATAAATTGCAGCCCGTTAGAGAAACAGAAGCACAGCTAACTTTTGCAACCAAACATTAAGCCTTCTAAGAGGTTGACAAAAATTGCCAAAGCTGACTGTATTTCAAATCATCTTGGCGGGGTATTGGGTAAAGTTTTCAACCAGCAATGATCACGCCTCGGTTTAACCTCATAGGCTACAATATTGCCTTTGCGAAAGAATAGTGATCACAGCTATGAACTCTTCTGTGTACCAATCGGGACATGCAACGACAAGGTGGTATCAAATTTTAACCTGCCAGCAATCAGCCTTCTGGCACCAACGAGTGCATGCTGTGTCAGCAGAACAGGTTATCGATATGCCCAAAAAGAATTACATATACATCGTTCCATTACTTAAAGAAAAGTATACACTACTTTTGTGAATCTGGGAGAAGAGAATTGTGGGTAATCTGGTAAAGGGGGTGGAGTCACAACGCTGAACGGCAGAGGAAATGGTTGAGATTGAAATTTGGGTTGTACAGGGATTGGGCTAAGATAACGAACAATGCAAGGACACTGAAACTAATTTTGACAGAAATCCAGGGTCAGCTATGCTGCCGTTTTTAGACTCAGGCATTCTGTCTAGTTTCTCTACAACAAAACCAGAAGAAACCTGTTGAAACCTGGGCACTGATCAGAGCTGAAAAGCTCATTATGTCAACCTTTAACTTCATCTATTTTGTAAGAACCCCTAGGACACAACTAATTCCAGCTTCCCGCACAGCAACCTGCTGACCAGCGACGAGGTGGCCGAGTGGTTAAGGCGATGGACTGCTAATCCATTGTGCTCTGCATGCGTGGGTTCGAATCCCATCCTCATCGTTCATCTGCTCTGTCATTTGAGAGAGCCTGGTGCTTCCGTGACCGGTGTTTTACTTGCACCCTCTTAGCTTTTTGAAGGGTGTTGTTGCAAAATTGTATGTCGTCTTTACCGAAAATAGCTGCAAATACATACATATATGCCACAGTCCAGCTACCATGAGAAAAACAGGAACATACATGATGAGGTGGCCGAGTGGTTAAGGCGACGGATTGCTAATCCATTGTGCTCTGCACGCGTGGGTTCGAATCCCATCCTTGTCGTTCAATTGATTTGGTGTTTGTGAGAACCTGATGCAGCTCTAAAAGGTTTCTTACTTTCACCCTCTTACCGTTTTGAAGGATGTTATAAAGTTAATCCAGCCTCAAGCAGGGATGGACTGCTAATCCACTGTGCTCTGCACGTGTGGGTTCGAATGCCATCCTTGTCGTTCAATTACTTTGGCGTTTGTGAGAGCTTGGTGCTTCCATGGAAGGTTTCTTACACCACTCTATTTGCATTCTGAAGAATGTTATGGTACAGGTTAATCCAGCCTGTTGAATGTTTAGGAGCTCACGTCTAACATAAATTGCAGCCCGTTAGAGAAACAGAAGCACAGCTAACTTTTGCAACCAAACATTAAGCCTTCTAAGAGGCTGACAAAAAATTGCCAAAGCTGACTGTATTTCAAATCATCTTGGCAGGGTATTGGGTAAAGTTTTCAACCAGCAATGATCACGCCTCGGTTAAACCTAATAGCCTACAATATTGCCTCTGCGAAAGAATAGCGATCACAGCTATGAACTCTTCTGTGTACCAATCGGGACATGCAACGACAAGGTGGTATCAAATTTAAACCTGCCAGCAATCAGCCTTCTGGCACCAACGAGTGCATGCTGTGTCAGCAGAACAGGTTATCGATATGCCCAAAAAGAATTACATATACATCGTTCCATTACTTAAAGAAAAGTATACACTACTTTTGTGAATCTGGGAGAAGAGAATTGTGGGTAATCTGTAAAGGGGGCGGAGTCACAACGCTGAACGGCAGAGGAAATGGTTGAGATTGAAATTTGGGTTGTACAGGGATTGGGCTAAGATAACGAACAATGCAAGGACACTGAAACTAATTTTGACAGAAATCCAGGGTCAGCTATGCTGCCGTTTTTAGACTCAGGCATTCTGTCTAGTTTCTCTACAACAAAACCAGAAGAAACCTGTTGAAACCTGGGCACTGATCAGAGCTGAAAAGCTCATTATGACAACCTTTAACTTCATCTATTTTGTAAGAACCCCCAGGACACAACTAATTCCAGCTTCCCGCACAGCGACCTGCTGACCAGCGATGAGGTGACCGAGTGGTTAAGGAGATGGACTGCTAATCCATTGTGCTCTGCACGTGTGGGTTCGAATCCCATCCTCATCGTTCATCTGCTCTGTCATTTGAGAGAGCCTGGTGCTTCCTGCAAGGTGTCTTACTCACAACCTCTTGTTGTTTCGAAGTATGTTATGGCAAAATTGAATGTCATCTTACGAAAATAGCTGCAAAAACGCACATGTACATACATGCCACAGTCCAGCCTCCATCAGGAAAATAAGTAGTAATGTGACTAGGTGGCCGAGTGGTTAAGGCAATGGACTGCTAATCCATTATGCTTTGCACGCGTGGGTTCAAATCCCTTTCTCGTCGCTTTGGCGTTTGAGAGAGCCTGTGCTTCTGTGGAATGTATTTTGCTTGCACCCTCTTAGCGTTTTGAAGGGTGTTGTTGCAAAATTTTATGTCGTCTTTAGCGAAAATAGCTGCAAATACATACATATATGCCACAGTCCAGCTACCTATAGGAAAGCAAATACATACATGACGAGGTGGCCGAGTGGTTCAGGTGATGGACTGCTAATCCATTGTGCTCTGCATGTGTGGGTCCGAATCCCATCGTCGTCGCTCATCTGCTCTGGCATTTGAGAGAGCCCGGTGCTTAGGTGGAAGGTATTTTACTTGCACCCTCTTAGCATTTTGAAGGGTGTTGTTGCAAAATTGTATGCCGTCTTTAGCGAAAATAGCTGCAAATACATACATATATGCCACAGGCCAGCTACCATTAGAAAAACAGGAACATACATGACGAGGTGGCCGAGTGGTTAAGGCGATGGACTGCTAATCCATTGTGCTCTGCACGTGTGGGTTTGAATCCCATCCTCGTCGTTCAATTGATTTGGTGTTTGTGAGAGCCCAATGCTGCTCTAAAAGGTTTTTTACTTACACCCTCTTACCGTTTTGAAGGATGTTATAAAGTTAATCCAGAGTGGTTAAGGCGATGGACTGCTAATCCATTGTGCCCTGCACGTGTGGGTTCGAATGCCATCCTCGTCGTTCAAGTGCTTTGGCGTTTGTGAGAGCTTGGTGCTTTCATGGAAGGTTTCTTACACTACTCTATTTGCTTTCTGAAGAATGATATGGTACAGGTTAATGCAGTCTGTTGCATGTTTAGGAGCTCATGTCTAACTTAAATTGCAGCCCGTTAGAGAAACAGAAGCACAGCTAAATTTTGCAACCAAACGTTAAGCCTTCTAAGAGGCTGACAAAAATTGCCAAAGCTGACTGTATCTAAAGTCATTTTGGCGGGGTATTGGGTAAAGTTTTCAATCAGCAATGATCACGCCTCGGTTAGACCTCATAGGCTACGATATTGCCTCTGCGAAAGAATAGCGATCACAGCTATGAACTCTTCTGTGTACCAATGTGGACATGCAACGACAAGGTGGTATTAAATTTTAAACTGCCAGCAATCAGCCTTCTGGCACCAACGAGTGCATGCTGTGTCAGCAGAACAGGTTATCGATATGCCCAAAAAGAATTACATATACATCGTTTCATTACTTAAAGAAAAGTATACACTACTTTTGTGAATCTGGGAGAAGAGAATTGTGGGTAATCTGGTAAAGGGGGCGGAGTCACAACGCTGAACGGCAGAGAAAATCTATATGGGGCGTCTGCAGACTTGGATCCAGGCAGTTTTACGGCCCAGGCAGTTTTACGACCCTGTTGTTCCTGATGCGTCCAGTAGGGGGGATGAAAGATACATGGCCAAATAATACATTTGAAGTCAACGCTCCCAGATTATTAAATGTCCTATTCATAAATATATATTTTTGATTATATCACGTTAAATATGAAAGCCAAGTTGATGTATCAGAAAGTGACTTTTATACTCACTATAGAATATGCACAATTGATACACTTCCCAAATTATTTCAGATATACAAAAGCACAATTGCAAATTAATTTAGATTCATTTAATTAGAAAAATTAAAAACACAAATAGTTGGATAGTGTAATGGATAATTAATTGTAGCCTAGTTATACGTTTTCATATCGAGATATGCATTTTGTTGTATTGTTTATATATAAAGTTGCATTCTGAAAATAACAAAATTATAACCAAACAATACAGTGTAATATGGATTATTGATATGCTTTGATGAGAATGCAGTGGTATTGAATACCAGACAGCTGCGGAATGTTTAGACAAACAATTCACGCCTTTCTAAAATTCCAAGGACCATTTAGCTACCTGACAAACAAAAACCCAGACAACATTTGATTTTTTTAACATTTATTTATTGGCAACAATATCACTGGAGAGATCACAGTTTTCTTTAAATGAAGCTGAATGCTTGCATCAAATTCTTCACGCTTACTGAAAAATAAATAAATAAAGTTATTTTGTAAAAATACTCTACAAAAATCCTTTTCTCACTTAAAAGTTTCTGACTTGCTTCTAGTCCAAATATCTAAAACATCTTAATCCTTAAACAGTAAGGAATGGAAAATGATAAGCAAAAAAAAAAAAAAAACATTTCATGCCATTTTATATATTATCTGGACCTATGTAAAACATATCAAACTATATATATATATATTTATATTTGATTTAAGATTTAAGGATTTTATGAGTTGTATCTTCCAGGATATGTTGACAGTTTAGGGTATAACTAAAAGGACCAAGTCATTATTATTTATTTTTTGTTATTTGCAGCTACAAATTGTGATCCTGACTTCCCCATATTTAACATATTCAATTACTTTCTTTGAAACAAATTGTTACAATAAAAATTCTGAAACAATAAGTGATGAACAATATGTATGCATATGCAATGAAAACTGTCATGATAATATATATAAAAAATGTACTGTATAGCCATGTTAGTGTCTCTATGTATTTATAGATATATGATAGTTTAATTGTTTAAACTAGAACAGGATTGCATTATATTAAATGTAATTGAATTCAATGCAATTTTAAAATAATTAATAATTTAAAATTCAATTTTCAGATCTTTTAAAGTAAGTAACTTACTTACTATCTTTTAAGATTTGTTTAGATATATTTCAATATAAATTTAAGAAATAATGTAGGAAGGAATAATGTAGTGTAGTTGTAGTGTAGATTTGGCTGACAACCCAGACCACGCTAGTGTATTGAATAATCTATGAGAAAATATATATCTTTAAATAAATTATTATATATATATATATATATATATATATATATATATATATATATATATATATATATATATATATATATTATAGGTGGGCATAGATTCATTTTTTTAATCTAGATTAATCTAGATTAATTTCAAAATTAATCTAGATTAATCTAGATTAAAATGGCTCATTTGAATTCTGCCGAAGATATTCAGAATATGTGTGCTACCCAAATAATAAGTCTTTAAGAACGGGTTTCTCAAGCCGGGTGTCGCATTAGATCAGGGGCTCATCTCCAAAATGTTTCCAAAATGCATCACAAACTGCTTGAGAAACTGTTCTACTATGATAATTGGTGATGAAAATAAATGATGTTCAATAAGATGTGTTTACTTACTTGTGTTTACTAACTGTTTATTCAGTTAAACATGAATGTTGAACTGTAGGCCTACATAAGCTCCAAACAGGGAATTCTGATGAGCTTAATCAGACTAAAGTCAGCACTGAACTAAACAGAAATGGAATTAAGACGTGGAGTATGCAGATTTTAGTGGCATTATTGAAGTAAACACCGCGGTCTTTAGGACCTTTCGCCATATTTTCCGACAAGGTCCACACGCGGCTGTCAGAAAGGACTGCACACACACACACAAACACACACACACATCGCGAAATGCGGAAGTTTTTTTTTTCTTACCATTTGGCATGCGTTATTAAACTCCATAACTCTCTCACCTGTCCTTACTCCGTATTTGCGTCTATATTACCCCAGTTTGTCACGAAGGAATAAATGAAAAGTGAAACTGCAGTTAGAGTCAGGCATCCTGCTGATTTGATTCAATAGAGCAGACGGCTCACCGGTCAGGTATACATCCGCGGTAATATATCAAGGTGAAAGTCATCATAGCTTGCGTAGAATAGACCCTGCTCCCAACCCAACTTTGAGAATAGATTAACGGCGATATTTTTTTTTATCGCGCGATAAGAGTCTCGCGTTAACGCAGCACGTTAACGCCGTTAACGGCCCAGCACTAATATATATATATATGTGGGGACTCAATGCAGACACCTATAACTGAGTCGACACCTGTGATCAGAATCACCTTGATCGAGAGCCATTTTTGGTCTCTGACCAAAATCAGAAGGTCAGGCCACATTTTTGCAGTAGAGCAGGAAGCGGATGCCTTGAGGCTATCGGCCTCATGATGGTTCATCATCATCAGTTAAGTGTCATCGGACCCACTATACTGATGAAGTTAACTCAAGACGAACGGGTAACTGGTCACGAGAACAATATTTTTAACAAAGAGCTTGTGTTTGACCTCAGGAAATGGGGTTTTCCAGCCCCCATGCAAGACAGAGAAGTGACTGACTTTGCTCCAAAACAGAGAATCAAAATCCTCTCTGAAATTTAAAACTATCATCAAACATTAAAGTTCATCAGATCATCCTCAAACGATGATAGCGGACTTTTAATGAAATGTAATGTTATTGCTCTTGTATGACACCTGAATCCTGTATATGTTAAGAATGCATTAATCATGGATAACCCATTATGCTTTGAGTTATTACAAACGTACCATTACGTGTATGTTATTTGAGATGAATGAGTGAAATCCTTTCCCTTTCTTTCATTCCTTTTAATTATAGATATGTAAAATGTATCGTTCATATTATAAATGTATGCTTCATTGTATATGTCTGAGCACCATGGCTCATGTGAGTAAGTCACGACAAAGCTGCATGTTCTGACATGGGACTGCCACGCAGATCCACGGACAATGCCTCATTTATCCAGCTCTATAGGGGCCGGAAACATTGGTGATAAAACCCATCTCCCCAACCATTCTTTAGGCAAAAGAACGGCAGAAAGGCAGCGAAGCAGCAGCAGCTGTTGAGAAGTGGAGATGCTCCACTTCCAACTCTTCTCCGGGTCCAGTCCAGCTGGACTTGGACATTAAGATGGGTTGAGACCAGCCTCAAACTTCCCATCTTCCGTTTACTCTTCTTTCTTTTCTTTCCGTCGAGAGTCTAGTTAAGTTGCGTCGCGAAACCCGTCAATACGACAACAGTTTGGCCGTCTTCAACTTAAACTACTGGACTTCACTTCAGCCTCAGAGACGTCACTTCAACGACCAAACCAACCACCAGCGAACTGGGAACCCAGCTCCACAGAAGGACTTCCCCACATCACTAAGGAACGCAAGTACATCTCCAGATCCATTGCTGAACTGGTGTATGATCTGCTAGTCATGTTAAATGATAGATAACCCTGTCTAAGACACAGTAAAGGTTGAATTGATTATTTGGTTCGCTTGGTTAGGTTTTACATCTTGAGGATTTACATCACATCTCTCCTAAACTCTTCTTTCCTTCTATTCCTCTTCTGCAACCAGTATGAATGCGTGTGTGTATGTGTGGTTTTGTTAGTTTGTAGTCAATAAAGTCTCTTTTGTATTGAAAGGAAAGTGACCTGTGTATACTTATGAATCTAATGCCTTATACCCTAGATCTTGTTACCCTGCTTAAATATTAAAGTGTTTTACTTTAGTTCGAATAGTAATATTCATTTTTGAGTCAACAGCCCTGTCTGTTCAAACGAGCGCTGGACGAGTCGTTTGTTCAGTTCAAGAGAGTCGATTCTTTTGGAGCCGCTTTAAATTCTGTTATATTCCCTTTGAGCTAATTTAAAGTTAACGCACTACATAATTGTGTATTACGTGTGCGAGGCCCTACATAAATTGGTGGAGGATGCTGCGGGCAAGATTAAACTGGATTATAAATATATACGGGTCAATTTCTTTATTGCAAAAGAGATCAGAGACTACCCTATTGTGTGACGTAGTCAGAGCGCGCGCAGCGCGTCTGTGTGAGTGAATGGAAGACTGAGCTGTGACCTTTGACCTGCCTCCCAGCTGTGAACAACTGTGAACTGTTTTGGGATGATCTGCTTTTATAAAGGTTAGAATAGAGCGTGTTCCTCTAATTCTAGAATACCTTTTTGCTAGACTGAATCACTGCGTGTTCCAGTGCTTTTCAGATAGCCACTCAAGCCACGAGCTTGCTGAGATCTCATATTATAATAAGTTGAACTGAGCGTGTTCCTCAGTTTCTGTAATGCCTTGTGTAGCTAATGTCACTGCGTGTTCCAGTGTCATTTAGATAGCTATACTTGTTTTAAAACTGCAGTATTTAAATTAAGGATCGAGCGTGTTCCTCGATCTTTGTGCAAAAGGCCTTATTTATTTATAGCTAGATTGATTGTCAGTGCGTGTTCCATTGTCAATTCAACAAGCTGTCTTTTTTTTTGTTTTTGTTTCTCACCCTGTTTTATCAGTAGCTAAACGCATAACTGCTTCTGTTTGCTGAACAGAGCTCGTGTAACGTCACGTGTGCATTAGTGTGATTTAAACGGGTGTATTTTGAAATCTTGTACAAGTGAAGCTTTACTATGTAAGTCTTGTGCCCAACAGTGAAAACCCTGTTGTGTTTACGTGTCCAGAAACACTGGCATGCAGAGGAGATCTGCCGAGATCACCTTTGCATCTATTAAGTTAACTGCAGTACTACTAAACTGTACTTTTCTTAATGTTTAAACCCACTCTTTACGAGGAGTGTGAAGCGCTACATCATAGAACCGTTTATGATTAGTGTGTTTTATTTGCAGTGTTGAAATGCGCTGACATTTCATGTTTATGCTTGGATCTTTTACTTGCAAAGATTCATATGCTACTAACCTAGCATTTGCTTGGTTGCCATAGTCACCCTGTGACAAGAAAGTCACTGACACTTCCGAGTGAAGTCTGAACTGCGCATGCGCAGTGCATTGGCACCAGAACAAGCTACTGCGTGTTAAACTAGCAGTTGTTTGCATTGAAACAGTATTAGATGCGTTAAAGTCATTAGCCTGCAAGGCTAGTGCTTAAATATTAACCTCCAGTGGTTGAATGCAGTGTCTGTTTGAGAAACATGAAAGTGATTTAACCATTTAACATCTTTGCATTTGTTGGCTTCTCTATTCTTACTCTCTTATGCCTCCTTTACTTGTATTTTATCATAAAACAAAATACAATTTACTGTTCTTTAATTTGGATTTGTGTTTCATATTTAAATCACAAATTATATATTCAAGTGATTGTTTTAAAAGAGGAAATACTGACTCACTATTGTTAAGTATACAAGTTGCAACTTGATTAACAATATTAAACTAAAATCTTTATTCGTGTTTTGTGTAAATCACAATACTGCAGTAAAGTGGAATTCAAATTTTCCACAAATAACTTTGAATTACCATTATTCCAGTATTTCCCTTTTTGGTCTAATCACTTTAGGCATGAATAAGTCTTGAACTTGGAAAGTTTAAGCACTATTATACCAGTTTTACAACTTTTAATTTTCCCCCTTTGTAGAAAATCTGTTTTATTAAATTCAGACTTTCTCATTATTTAATTGCATTGTGGTTATGTACTTTTAGCCATTGCTTGTTTTTGGTTTTCTTGTTTTTTCTCTCCTTATCCTCATTAGGAGACCTCTCACTACGAGTTTTTGAATAAATTAGAGACAACCCTGTCTCATTATAATTTATTTTATTTAGTTGTACATCAACTTTGATTTTTGAATAATTAGGAGTCAACTCTTATAGTCTATTTTGTTTAGTTGTACCTCAACTAGCAATTTCGTACTCGTAGTGAGACGTTAAGGCCTCAGAGCCATTTGTGGACCTGGTCCACCCAGTTCTCCTTCTCCCTGCTTCTTCCTTTAGTATTTCCTGTTTGCTTTATCTTAAGTTTTCCTGTCTTCCTTTCTGTTCATCAAGTTTGTAGGGACCAAGCCTGAGAGAATCAATCAATCAATTCTATAGAAAAGAAACAATTTTGATTGTAATTAAACCATCCTTTGTTCTCATAACCTCCCTGCATTTGTGAATACAATTAAATTTTTGACTTTTTGTCCAAGATCAATTGACAGAGACCAGTATTGAGCAACCGTCCCCTCAAAAGCATCGCTGGTAAGCGGTCCAACAAGTAAGGTGTGTGGTGTCAATCCTGTCAGATTGAGACAAGACAAATTTCAGAATTATAATTGTAGCATTTTTCCTCTTAAATAGAAGCAGTAATATTATTTTATTTTCAGTGATACAAAATATTTAGAAATATTTTCAACTGAAAGAAAATTTATATCCTTCTGTTTAAATTTGCTTTAACCTTGTTTTCTCTCTCTTCTTTTCTCATTTAAGTGGCAAAGTCTTCACAGCACTAGCCATCTTTTATGCTGAGACCAACACATAGCCATCACCTCACTTCATTTTGGTTTACAATCACTGACACGACACTTAGCTGCTCCACCACATATAGACTTATAACACCACAAAGATCTGTGTCTTCACCTCCCGGCGTGCCAGCATGTCACTGACTGCAAACCCCACTGCCCGAGGAGAAGATGTGGACACCTGGCTAAGAGGAATCACGGATGGCTTCACCGGCAAGGCAACTGAACTGTCACCTGACTCAAGCCAGAGTCACGACCATGCAGAGCTATTCAAGGTCACCTATTTCCTAAGCCACGCCTTCACAGCCCAGCTCAAGCTCAGCGACAAGCACATCACCTATCTTCAGAAGGAGCTGACACGTGCACAAAGCCGCATCGACAAGCTGGAAGTGAAAGCCCAGGATGATTTCAAGCGTCAGACCACTGAGTTCCTGAGAGAGCTTCTGCACTCTCAAGGCTGCACAGACAAGCTCGAAGAGGAAACCCAGTATCAACACAAGGTACCAGACGAAGTGGAGTATCTAACTAAGAGACAGTTTGAACAGCTCCAAAAGGCCCTTGCTGTTGCTGAACGTGACCATCATGAACTAAAGTCTTCCCAGCAGGACCTGATACAGCGTCTCCAGTCTGCTGAACAGCAACTACAGGAAGCTGAAGCAAGACTCAAAGACTCTAAACTAAAAGCTCTAGAAGCTCAACTGAACAGGTACAGCAGTGAAAATGATCATCTGACCCAACAGCTTGATGACTTCAGCGATGAACTCTACAGGGTCAGAGATGAACTTCTGCACGCTTACCAACAGAAACCAGAGCCAAGATGGGCGGAGCCCTCATCAGCATCACCACTGCTGAACCTAACTGACTCCCTCATCATCACTGACAGTGGAAGAAGTGGACGACTGCAAACCAGGCCATCAACAGCCTTTGCCACGGACCTCTTCCCTTCTAACGTAAGCAGAAAGCCTATGCACACAGGTTTTACACCTGCACATGAATTGACTCTTAAAGACCTTGACAAACTGGCTAAAAACATCACCCAGTTTAACCCAAACTCCACAGAGAGCAAAGACGTCCAGGCCTACCTCAGAGACATAGACTTTTATCTTGAAGTGAGACCTCATGTGACTGACAGAGAACGGTGGTACCTCCTCAGATCCACATCCTGTCCCGAGGTGCAAAGCTTCCTAGATAGACAACATGCTCACATAAAGTCAAACTACCAGCTACTGTGTGCAGCACTAATTAAGGAGTTTAAAGACTTTGAGTTTGAACACGGACTGTTAACTGCCCTGGAAACCAAACAAGGTCGCCAAGAGACACCTAAAGCTTTCTACCACAGATTTAGACAAGCATACTTTGCTGCACATGATGACCCTGAACTTGAAGAGGATGTGAACTTTAAAACCCTCTTTTTAAGAAACCTGCACCCTGGAGTAAGTCGTCATCTAGGCATCATGGCTTGTCCACGCACAATGTCCCTCCAACAGCTACGGGACCTCACAGACAAAGCCTACATCAAACAGAAGATGTCCTCCAAGAAAGGTTTAAAATCTTCTATCAGCCACGATGACAACACCAGAGTCTTCCGCAGTGCCAACAGAGAACGTGCCTCCCATGTCAACGCCGACTACCACACAAACTGGTCAGAGACAACACGGGACCAGCCACGTTTCTCAAGACACTTAAAGTTGTTTCCCAAAGGAAAAAGAAATGGCTGGACAGTTCGTCAGCCAACACGTTCAAGAACTCAGACCACTTCAAGGGTGAGTGATGTTCTTCATGACTAACATGACTGATACACCTGCATAGTGGAGATGACAACCACCTGTTCTACAACAACTGAACTTAAAGGGGGAGGTCTCTCACCACCGACAAATCCAGAGGTATCAGAACCACCACACTGTCCACCTCACACTCACCAAGAAATGTCCAACTGAACATTCATCTTTACCTGACAGTAACCACGGTCAGGCCTTGAGGTCAGAGAATTTGTTCCAGTCAGAAGGCACCCACAGAGCAATGCGACCAGGGACAAAAGTTTGCATCTCAGCTCCACACAGCTACGTCGAACTATTTCCCTCAGTCAGCCAGAGACACTTTCCTTACTGAACCCTATCAGCTCATGAATGAACTGTCATCCAGGAAAAGATGCAAAGCCAACCTTCACCTGTGCCCACTCAGAGCCACTGAACAAAGAAGCAAGTGCATCAAACCTGCAAGGAAAGGGGGACTTTCAAAAGACTGACACAGATCTGACCATACATATACACTACACTGTTAAGTTATTTTACACTGTTTTATACATGTGACATACACAACACTCAAGCGTTGTCTTCTCACAGCTAGAACTCACAGAACTAGCTTCATTTTGTCTTAACATGCGTCATGAGATTCCATGTAACTCTCCACATAGCAAACAGATTACATGTGATTATGCTATGGCCTATTACACCTGAGCCACTCAACTATAGGTGAAAGCCTGGTTGTCAAACTACTTAAGTTTTTTTGTTTTAAATTTGCCTTTCTTTTCCTGTCCTATCTTTCTTAAATTAGAATAAGATCGAATTACCATTAGGATATCAGGATTGGCACACCATACCTAATTGTTCTTTTTGTTGATACCACCTAAAGATGCTCGTGAACTTGATCACCTTATTCTGGTCACCAGTAATGCCAGAAATTGAAGGTAAACCATCTTAAACTAGAACAATCAATTCTGCGAATTTGACCAAAGTACAACGACAATCTCAAATCTGAATCAAATTGTACTCAACATTTGAAATTTTAACTTGCTAATGAGGTTAAATGATCAGTGCGCAGATAACCTGACGCCCTGCACCAGTACAGTACATGGTAATGGAGGTGTTGTCTTGTTGTTTCCTATGTATGTGTCTGCTTTTCCTCTTGTGTTTATCCAGCGTTCGCCGATGTCTTCATCCCAACACATCGTCTAACGAAAGGGGGTCTGTGGGGACTCGATGCAGACAACAATAACTGAGTCGACACCTGTGATCAGAATCACCTTGATCGAGAGCCATTTTTGGTCTCTGACCAAAATCAGAAGGTCAGGCCACATTTTTGCAGTAGAGCAGGAAGCGCATGCCTTGAGGCTATCGGACTCGTGAAGTGTCATCGGACCCACTATCCTGACCAAGTTAACTCAAGACGAACGGGTAACTGATCATGAGAACACAATTTTCTTAACAAAGAGCTCGTGTTTGACCTCAGGAAATGGGGTTTTCCAGCCCCCATGCAAGACAGAAAATTGACTGACTTTGCTCCAAAACAGAGAATCAAAATCCTCTCTGAAATTTTAAACTATCATCAAACATTAAAGTTCATCAGATCATCCTCAAAACGATGATAGCGGACTTTTAATGAAATGTAATGTTATTGCTCTTGTATAACACCTGAATCCTGTATATGTTAAGAATGCATTAATCATGGATAACCCATTATGCTTTGAGTTATTACAAACGTACCATTATGTGTATGTTATTTGAGATGAATGAGTGAAATCCTTTCCCTTTCTTTCATTCCTTTTTAATTATAGATATGTAAAATGTATCATCTTCATATTATAAATGTATGCTTAATGCTATTTGTCTGAGCACCATGTGAGTAAGTCACGCAAAGTGCATGTGACGACATGGGATTGCCACGCAGATCCACGGACAATGCCTCATTTATCCAGCTCTATAGGGGCCGGAAACATTGGTGATAAAACCCATCTCCCCAACCATTCTTTAGGCTAGGCGAGGCGAGAGCAGAACGGCAGAAAGGCAGCGAAGCAGCAGCAGCTGTCCAGGACAAATCTTCTCCGGGTCCAGTCCAGCTGGACTTGGACATTAAGATGGGTTGAGACCAGCCTCAAACTTCCCCATCTCCCGTTTACTCTTCTTTCTTTTCTTTCCGTCGGGAGTCTAGTTAAGTTGCGTCGCGAAACCCGTCAGTACGACAACAGTTTGGCCGACTCCAACTTAAACTACTGGACTTCACTTCACTTCAGCCTCAGAGACGTCACTTCAACGACCAAACCAAACACCAGCGAACTCAAAAGGGAATCCAGCTCCACAGAGGGACTTCCCCACATCACTAAGGAACGCAAGTACATCTCCAGATCCATTGCTGAACTGGTGTATGATCTGCTAGTCATGTTAAATGATAGATAACCCTGTCTAAGACACCGTAAAGGTTGAATTGATTATTTGGTTCGCTTGGTTAGGTTTTACATCTTGAGGATTTACATCACATCTCTCCTAAACTCTTCTTTCCTTCTATTCCTCTTCTGCAACCAGTATGAATGCGTGTGTGTATGTGTGGTTTTGTTAGTTTGTAGTCAATAAAGTCTCTTTTGTATTGAAAGGAAAGTGACCTGTGTATACTTATGAATCTAATGCCTTATACCCTAGATCTTGTTACCCTGCTTAAATATTAAAGTGTTTTACTTTAGTTCGAATAGTAATATTCATTTTTGAGTCAACAGCCCTGTCTGTTCAAACGAGCGCTGGACGAGTCGTTTGTTCAGTTCAAGAGAGTCGATTCTTTTGGAGCCGCTTTAAATTCTGTTATATTCCCTTTGAGCTAATTTAAAGTTAACGCACTACATAATTGTGTATTACGTGTGCGAGGCCCTACAAGATAGTGAAACAGCATAGCCAGGGTGATGTGAATGACTTTATAAAGTACACACTCGGGAGTTTGTTTTCCATATCAAACTTGCGAAGTCTGAACTTACACGGAGAGGATGCAGGACTGAACTGTGTGAAGGCTACTTAATATTGAGGAAAAAGCCCCAATCAGATAGGTGAATGTCTGCAGCCCCTCCTCCGTTTTCAGATGTCTCCGTTTTCCCTCATCCACACTGAGACGGAGCAGCAGCGTTTCAGAATGAAAACAGACTCTCCAGCGTTTTCAAAACGCTCCGTTTTCGGGGCTCAAAAACTCCGGCGTAGTGTGGACGGATGGCGTAACCGTAGCAAAACTTATGCGTTTTAAAACTAAAACGTATTAGTGTAAACGGGGCCTGAGTTAAAGTTACCACTCTTTCAGAAACAGGCTTGACTTACCCTGCTTTCTCGAGTTTGACAAACCTGCCATTTTGAAACAGAAAACCCAGAGTTTCTCTCATTTTAGGGTTAAAATACTCTGAGTTTTCACCTTCTTTCTGTAATGGGGCCCTGATCTCATATGCTATCATTTTAAAACTTCAGTTGCCTATTAGAGAAATGACCAGGAATAATAAACGGCTACTTGCTCTACAAACAAGTATGTTCATGACTATACATACAAAGAAAAATAATACAATTAGAAAATATGATTTTGCAACAGGTGACGCGGTGGCGCAGTAGGTAGTGCTGTTGCTTCACAGGAAGAAGGTCGCTGGTTCAAGCCTCGGCTCGGTCAGTTAGCATTTGTGTGTGGAGTTTGCATGTTCTCCCTGTGTTCGTGTGGGTTTCCTCCGAGTGCTCCGGTTTCCCCCACTAGTCCAAAGACATGTGGTACAGGTGAATTGGGTAAAGCTAAATTGTCCGTAGTGTGTATGGATGTTTCCCAGAGATGGGTTGCAGCTGAAAAGGCATCCGCTGCATAAAACATATGCTGGATAAGTTGGCGAGTTATTCTGCTGTGGCGACCCCGAATTAGTAAGGGGAACTAAGCCGAAAAGATAATGAATGAATGACTTTGCAACATCAAGCAGCATTAGGGATGGGCCAGTATAAGATTCTGACAGTATGATAACCTTGAATAAAAATATCACAGTTTCACTGTACTGTGATTACTGCTCTAAAATATATTCTTTTTAAATGTCTGGGTAAAAAACAAACACTTTCCCCCTTTGAGCACAATATATTTTTTTTGAGAAACTTTTACAATATTTTGGAGCAGTAAACATGTCAGGCTAAATAAGTCAAATTTATCCTTGACTTCTGCTGTCTTCATTAGTTTCAAAAACACAGATTTCTTTACGATTTAAAACAGCATCTTTGGATATATTGTCTGCTGGAGATACTGTTGTCCTAAAAAACTCAAAACAAAACGTAAAAATAAATAAAAATAAATAAATAAAAAAAACTTACATATACCGTAGGGACGGTACAGCAGAAAATATTGGCGGTTTTAAAACCTTGACTTTTTTCAAACTGTGGTATACCTTGAAAACTGTTATCGTCCCATGCCTAAGCAGCACAACACTGTTTTTAGGATCTTAAAATTCATTCTTTAAAAAAAGTCTCAAGCAAAAAGATTCCAATGGCGCCGCCTGCTGGTAGGTGAAGAATATGGTCAATATTCAGAGAATTTCTGAAGAACTTTACACTCAAATGTTTGCATTTCATCAGCATGCTGTAATCCATTTCTTAAGCAGGAAAAGTCATTTTTAGACTAGTTTGTTGGCCAGTTGTGGACAGTGCAATGCTAAACGTTATTGTTCCACTGTAATTTGTTTGTTTTGTCTCACATCGTCCCACAACATCATCATATAGTTTAGAATACTGTACAATGTTTTATAGCAATTAATTATTTTAGTGTCCATTTCATTCAGCATGTTTAAAAATGGGGGCATCCAGGTTCTGACATACTTTAAACCAGGGTTTCTGCAGGTTTCGCCAAGTTAAATGTAAGACTTTTTAAGACCATTATGACTAAAACATTTTATAGCGCCAGTGCTCAAGGATGCTTTACAAACACAGTAGTGGAACAAGAAAAGCAATAATCTTAAGAAGGTAGAGAAAATGGGAGACTAATAATACATAAAAGAATGACAAAAGACATGAGAACAAGTAACTAAAGAAACTCATTCCTGTCTTTCAATGAGTGTTTATGTGCATTTAGGAGAACTAGGCAGCACACTCAGGGCTGCAAGATGGATTTAATTTAGTATTCTTATTATTAAAATATATCTGAATGAGGATCAAATGACTGAGTTGGTCTTTGAGAATGAAAATTAACCTGTTTGTTCCTGCAGATCTTCCTGTTTGACTCTGAAAGTTTCTTCAATCTTCACATCTTCACTCTCCTCTTTAATAAACGCCATCTTTATAACAGTGTGGAGATCAGTCGCTTCAGCAGGAGTTTTTCTCTGTGTTTGGACACTTTATCCTGTTTAAAATGAACAAAACAATAAAAATGTTCAGTTTAAAATAAATAAAACAATGAACAGAAACAAAATAACTTCTCTTCAACACTTGCTTCAACAGTTTCTTTATATGAGAGTCATTAACAAGAAAAAATCAGGTAAAAGAGTAAGTCTGAGCAAGAAACAATAGCCACAAATGAGCTGAATAAAACTAGTAACGTTACTCCATTTCTTATATATAGCATCGGATGAAAATCTGAAACTTTACTCAATCGCTTTATATGTGTGTAATAGCTTTAAAACAAACCTTTCTTCAGTCGAATCACAGTGCAGCAGCGGCGCCGCCTTATGACGTCACACGCTACTCATCAAGACACAATGAATTCCCCATCACCACACATTATTTTTTAAGCAAAATTGTCGTAAAAACAAAGTATTTTTTTGTTTAAACAGCATTTTCTCAGAATAACAACATAATATTTAGTTTAAACAAGATATTTTCTCTTTAAAACAACATTTTCTTGTACTAAAAAGACGTCATGGATATTTAAAGATGTCATTATAGTGAAATCACTTCTCATTATTATGATGAAAGATGTCGTTTTAATGAGAAAATATTTAATTAGGATCAAAGCCTAGAGAGTTTGAAACATTATTAGTGTGCCATTTACAGCTGAAACTCACACACACACACACACACACACACACACACACACACACACACACACACACACACACACACACACACACACACACACACACACACACACACACACACACACACACACACACACACACACACGCGAGGACACAGCAGAGACGTGTTTACAGCTTATAAAAAGCAGCATATTGGGTCCGCTTTAAGAAGCATTGAATGAAACTGTATGACCGCTGTATATTCCCTGTAGCACAGTCCTGCATATGTCTGATCATGTCTCTGTGCTCCAGAAATATGTGGGAGAGGTGTTCAACATCATCAGCCAGCAGTCCACGGCCCGACCCGGCTGCATTATCGAGCTGGACGCCATCACAGAGTTTGTACGTATGAGATCTGCTTCTGTACGTGTGAGATCTGCTCCAGATGTTGATCAGACAGATGTTCAGCTCCTCGTGTGTGTGTGTGTGTGTGTGTGTGTGTGTTCAGCAAGGGAAGGAGACGCAGATGCTGCATGTGTTTGAGGAGGAGCTGATCCTAGGAAACCACAACACAGAAGAGGAGGAGGAGGAGACGGGTACGTTTCTCACTGTTTCGCTCACATAATTCTGTTTTTTTTTCTGATTTCTCTTTCTCTCAAATTCAAATGAGCTTTATTGACGTCTACAGTTTTGCCAAAGCAATGAATAATGAACAAACAATTATATAGTACATAAAAAAAGAAAATGGGGTGGTGCAGTGGGTAGCGATGTCGCCTCACAACAAGAAGGTCGCTGGTTTGAGTTTCAGCTGGGTCAGTTGGTGTTTCTGTGTTTGCATGTTCTCCCCATGTTGGCGTGGGTTTCCTCTGGGTGCTCCGGTTTCCCCCACAGTCCAAACACATGTGCTATAGGGGAATTGGGTAGGCTAAATTGTCCGTAGTGTATGTGTGTGAATGAGTGTGTATTGGTGTTTTCCAGTACTGGGTTGCAGCTGGAAGGGCATCCGCTGCATAAAACATGTGCTGGATAAGTTGGCGGTTCATTCCGCTGTGGCGACCCCTGATTAATAAAGGGACTAAGCTGAAAAGAAAATGAATGAATGAATTAAAAAGAAAACAAGAATAGATCTGTGAAATAGTTATGTAAACTGCTACATGTACACTATAAACTATATAAATAATTAATCATTCAAATAATAAACATTAATATATAAATATTCATAAAGGCATGTAAAATAATAATAATACACGTTGACAATATGTAATCTCTCTCTCTCTCCACATGATGAACTGTTGTCCTTCAGTTCCCAGGCAGACGCTGTTCTCGGCACGGTTCTTCCTGGTGGTGGTGGAGATCACGCAGAGCCGCAGGTCACTCCTGCACATGTGGCATCTACAGCTCCACGCAGAGCCCGTCAGCATGGGTTCGTCAGGTATTAGTTAAACACATTTCATTCTCAAAACCTGACCCTGATGGCTTGAGGCCTTTTGAGTTAGGGCTGTGCAATGCAGTGTCTATAGTAACTCATCATATCTCTGTAGAATAATGACTTTATTTGTCATACAGCCTGAAATCCAATCACAATCCAGATAACTTTCCAGCCTTTGAAATGTTTCTGTCGCCTCTTCTCCTAACCTGTGCCTTTCTACAGCCTTATCCCCAAGCTCTTTTAAAAGCATGGTGTAATGTGAGTAAAGGTGGAGATTTTCACAGCGTATGATGATTTTCTATAGGCACTGTATGTCTGAAATATTGAAATATCACAAATGGTGCATATCACAGTTTTACATATTGCATATGGAAGTGTTCGACTGGAGTCAGTTTGATGGTTAAACATAATTAGGGAAAGAATGATATAAAATATAACACTCAATCTTTATTTTTACAGTTGAAGAATTATTCACCCTCCTGTTCAATCTGTATTGCTGTATATTTTTCACCAATTTCTGTTTAACGGAGAGCAGATTTTCTTCAGCACATTTCTAATCATAATAGTTTTAATAACTCATCTCTAATCACTGATGTATTTTCTCTTTGTCATGATGACAGCACATAATATTAGACTAGATATTCTTCAAGACACTAGTATTCAGCTTAAAGTGACATTTAAAGGCTTCACTAGGGTAATTAGGGTAAAGTTAGGGTAATTCGGCAAGTCATTGTATAACAGTGGTTTGTTCTGGAGACAATCCAAACTAATATTGCTGAAGGGGCTAATAATATTGAGCTTAAAATGGCTTTAAAACGATTAAAAACTGCTTTTATTCTAGCCCAAATAAAACAAATAAGACTTTCTCCAGAAGAAAAAATATTAGAGGAAATAAAACTCCTGAATCTGTTCAACATCATTTGGGAAATATTTGAAGAAATAAATAATCACAGGGCGGCGAATAATTCTGACTTTGTCTGTATATATGAATGTGTAGTATTATTTATATATAGTTAAATGTGCCTGTCTCTGTTGTTTCAGAGCAAACTCAGCCTCCTGCAGAAAAGCAGACGGTCTCTCCATCAGCCCAGTTTAACTTTGAGTCGGTCGGTTCCTCCAGATCTAAACTGAGCACCTCCAACCTGCAGAGCGCCTGCCGGCTCAGCCTGACCAGCAGCAGAGTCTACAGCCAGGAGATGCAGCTCCCGCAGGGGGTGGAGGTCCTACGGGTCACGCCTGCTGCAGGTCAGCTCACATGGGTTACAGAGCTGTGCTTATATATGAAGAGTTCAGATGCTAAATCCCTCTAAGTGCTATCTGAAACTTTCTTCTAAAATTAGCATTATTCTCAGGCTCCTATGTCTTGATTCAGAAATTTCACTATTAAGGCAAAGAACAGGTTATTTTCATCAATTTTAACATGAAATAACTGAACATAAACATAAGAGGCAGAGAAAAATGCTGTTTGTCGAAGAATATTCTAGATGGCACTTCATGGTTTTTGCATCTGAACTCCTCATATATTGTTCTGAAAGCTCATATGTGAACATTATATGAAAACATTTCTGTAAATGTACCAGATTTAGCCATTTTTCATCTGTTGTCCCTGGACAATGTTAAAACGAGTCACCCTAAAGAAAATGTATTTAAAATACATGTTAAAATAACTTTACAATGACATATCACAATGCATAAAACAAAAATAAAAAAAATATAAAGTGCACAACAGACATAGCCCAAGCTATCAAATATAGGATGTTAATGTTGACATAGCGGAGTACTAATTAGTCGTATTTAACCTTAAATACTTCCTATGTTTCTATATCTCTAACAGTACAGGGAGTGCAGAATTATTAGGCAAGTTGTATTTTTGAGGATTAATTTTATTATTGAACAACAACCATGTTCTCAATGAACCCAAAAAACTCATTAATATCAAAGCTGAATATTTGTGGAAAGTTTTTAGTTTGTTTTTAGTTTGAGCTATTTTAGGAGGATATCTGTGTGTGCAGGTGACTATTACTGTGCAGAATTATTAGGCAACTTAACAAAACACAAATATATACCCATTTCAATGATTTATTTTCACCAGTGAAACCAATATAACATCTCAACATTCACTAATATACATTTCTGACATTCAAAAACAAAACAAAAACAAATCAGTGAGCAATATAGCCACCTTTCTTTGCAAGGACACTCAAAAGCCTGCCATCCATGGATTCTGTCAGTGTTTTGATCTGTTCACCATCAACATTGCGTGCAGCAGCAACCACAGCCTCCCAGACACTGTTCAGAGAGGTGGACTGTTTTCCCTCCTTGTAAATCTCACATTTGATGATGGACCACAGGTTCTCTATGGGGTTCAGCTCAGGTGAACAAGGAGGCCATGTCATTAGTTTTTCTTCTTTTAGACCCTTTCTTGCCAGCCACGCTGTGGAGTACTTGGACGCGTGTGATGGAGCATTGTCCTGCATGAAAATCATGTTTTTCTTGAAGGATGCAGACTTCTTCCTGTACCACTGCTTGAAGGTGTCTTCCAGAAACTGGCAGTAGGACTGGGAGTTGAGCTTGACTCCATCCTCAACCTGAAAAGGCCCCCACAAGCTCATCTTTGATGATACCAGCCCAAACCAGTACTCCACCTCCACCTTGCTGGCGTCTGAGTCGGACTGGAGCTCTCTGCCCTTTACCGATCCAGCCACGGGCCCATCAAGACTCACTCTCATTTCATCAGTCCATAAAACCTTAGAAAAATCAGTCTTGAGATATTTCTTGGCCCAGTCTTGACGTTTCAGCTTGTGTGTCTCGTTCAGTGGTGGTGGTTTTTCAGCCTTTCTTACCTTGGCCATGTCTCTGAGTATTGCACACCTTGTGCTTTTGGGCACTCCAGTGATGTTGCAGCTCTGAAATATGGCAAAACTGGTGGCAAGTGGCATCTTGGCAGCTGCACGCTTGACTTTTCTCAGTTCATGGGCAGTTTATTTGCGCCTTGGTTTTTCCACACGCTTCTTGCGACCCTGTTGACTATTTTGAATGAAACGCTTGATTGTTGGATGATCACGCTTCAGAAGCTTGGCAATTTTAAGAGTGCTGCATCCCTCTGCAAGATATCTCACTATTTTTGACTTTTCGGAGCCTGTCAAGTCCTTCTTTTGACCCATTTTGCCAAAGGAAAGGAAGTTGCCTAATAATTCTGCACACCTGATATAGGGTGTTGATGTCATTAGACCACACCCCTTCTCATTACAGAGATGCACATCACCTAATATGCTTCATTGGTAGTAGGCTTTCCAGCCTATACAGCTTGGAGTAAGACAACATGCATAAAGAGGATGATGTGCTCAAAATACTCATCTGCCTAATCATTCTGCACTGCCTGTAGTTGGTATAATACTCTATTATAGTGCAGCTTTTATTAATAATGAGGACTGATAAAGCTTACTTCCTCTAAATGCTGTAATACAGTCTCTTCTACACGCAACCATAAACAGTTGATCTAATACCGACTAACTGATTAAGTGGAGCGGTTTGTCAAACCATTAACAATTTTATAAATCAAGCAGGCATTTGCAGACCTAATCACAGTGCTGGAATATTCTAAATGTAATATATAGAAGTATAATAAGAGGTCCATGAAAAACAGCAATGTTTCAGCATTTACTGCGTTCTAATCGATGACAGTACTGATTATATTTAATTTGCTGTGTGTGACAGTGAATATGCAACTTCAATAACCCACTTATAAATTATTATTATTATTATTATTATAGGTTATTTAAAGAAACTCCTGCTGTGTGTTGCAGGTCACCTGAGCTCCTCGTCTCTGCAGCCGGCCGGTCAGGCTCCATATCTGCTGGCCACCTCCTGTTCAGATGGCAGCGTGCGCTTCTGGCGGTGCAGCACTGCGTGTGCAGAGCGCACATATGTGTGGGAGGAGTGGCCTCTGCTGGTGGAGGGAGGCGTGGCCAACAGCAGCGCACTGAACGTGTGTGGAGCGATCGCAGGCCTCAGCTGCTGCCACACCAGCAGAATCGCCGTCGCACACCGCAGCACGCACACACACCTCAGCGCAGACACACTCATGCACATCAGCATCTTCCAGTGCGAGTCCACCGGCGGCTCCCAGTGGATCCTGGAGCAGAAGCTGACAGTCAGCGGAGATGCAGAGAAACTCAGCGAGAGTTTCATCAATAATAATAATAATAACATCATATCTAAAGGCATCAAGAAGCAGGTGCACCTGGACTGGGTGTCCAGAGAGGACGGCGCTCACATATTAACTGTAGGTTTAGGATCCAAGCTCTATATGTACGGGCTGCTCTCTGGAAAGCCTCCAGATCTGGGCTCCTCAGACTGCAGCAGGGAGCTCCGCTTCTGCCGGCTGGTGCTGCTCAGGGTGGTGGATCTGGTGTCGTCCGTCGAGGGATCTCCACCCATTCCTGTGTCTCTATCCTGGGTGCGGGACGGGATCCTGGTGGTGGGGATGGACTGTGAGATGCATGTGTATTCTCAGTGGCAGCCGGCCTCACTGCACACACACACACTCAGCAGCAGCTCCGGCAGCGTTGCTTCTCTGAAGCAGGAAGGACTGAGCCCGAACCCCAGTAAGAAGACTCTGTCCAGGTCCATGAGGAGTCTGGCACAGAAGCTGAGCGGGAAGAGGACGGTGCTAGACCTGCCGCAGGAGATGCAGGACTGTGGGCTGTTCGAGGCGGCGCATCAGCTGTTCCCCACACTGCCGCAGTACCACCCCGTGCAGCTGCTGGAGCTCATGGACCTGGGCAAGATGCGGCGCGCCAAAGCCATCCTGGCACACCTGGTGAAGAGCATCGCTGGAGAGGTGCGCCAATCCAACATTTATTCATATTTAGTTTCATTTATCTTCATTTTTAAAGCACTTTTACAATGTACAACCTCACATCAGAAAACATTCAGACAGTTTGGAAAATGCAAATTAAAAAGGAAGTAGTGATTTCCAGATTTACTTTGACTTGTGTTTGATTGCAGACGATATAAACACACAGTATCTGATGTTTTGTCTGCTCAGCTTCACTTCATGTGTAAATCTCCATCCTCTCCTGTCATTCAGAGCTGCAACACACTCCAGAAACAGTGACAGGAGCAGTGCTCAGGTCAACTGCTGAATAATGATGTGATGTGACACAGGTGATGTCCACAGGGGATTGTGATTTGGTACAAAAGCAGCATCAAGAAAGGTCTAGTGCTTTAAGAGCAGAGATGGGCTGAGGATCGCCAGTTTGACCACAAACAGGAGAGAAAATGACTGAGCTGTGTGAACACAATGTTCCTCAGAGAAAGAGAGGAAGACATGTGGATATTTCACCTTCAGCAGTGCAGAACATCATTAAAGATTGAAGGAATCTGGAGGAGTTTCAGTGCGTAAAGGACAAGAGCGCAAGCCTAAGCTAAACAACTGTGACCTCCGAGCCCTCAGGGGGCGCTGCATCAAGAATCCTCATTCATCTGTAAGCCAGATCAGCACATGGGCTCAGGAATACTGCGGTAAACCTTTGTCAAGCACCACAATACAGAGTTACATCCACAAATGACAGTCAAAACTGTACTGTGCCAAAAGGAAGCCCTATGTTAACAGTGTCCAGAAGTGCTGTTGACTTCTCTGGGCTCAGAGGCATCTGGGATGGAGCATCACACAGTGGAGACGTGTACTGTGCTCAGATGAAGCAGTGTTTCAGGTGTTTTGGGGAGAAATGGACGCCGTGTGCTCCAGACCAAATAAGAAACGGATCATCCAGACTGTTACCAGCAACAAGTCCAGAAGCCAGGCTCTGTTATGGTCTGGGGTTGTGTCGGTGCCCTTGGCAAAGGTAACTTGCTCTTCTGTGATGCTCCATTAATGCTGAAGAGTACAGAGAGATTCTGGAGCACAATATGCTGCCTTCTTCTCCAGAGATGCCCTGCAGAGTTCAACAAGACGATGCAGAACCACATTCTGCACACATTACAGAGTCCTGCTGCAGAGGAAGAGGAGACGGGTACTGGACTGGCCTGCCTGCAGTCCCGACCTGTCTCCAATAGAGAATGTGTTGCACATTTTAAAGCACACCCACCCTAACACTTGTTTGCAGAATGAATGGGACAGAATGACACCTGAAACACTTCATCACCTGGTGTCTTCAGTCCCTAAATGTCTTTAAGTGTTGTAAAAAGGAACAGCAACGTTACAGAGTGCTAAAGGCTTTAGTGCTCTTGAAAAGTTTTTTGGGATGTGTTGCAAGAACCAAAATTGGAGTACGTGTTTATTTAGAAAAACAACAACAAAAAACATAAAAATCACAGGGAACACATTAGATAATGTGTTATATCATGTGCAGTGAAATACAAGTAAATTTAGAAATCTCTACTTTTTTATTTGTGTTTTCCAACTTTTTCTGATTTGGGGTTATAGTTTGTCTGTAATAAGTGCGTTTCCATAATGGTGTGACGTCATGTGAAAGCTATCGACTCCTAATAACCCAAGACAGATTATACAAGTAGTTTTGCATAAGAGAGGCATAATTATTGGGTGTAAATGTATATAAATGTGTGTGTCCTGCAGTGTATCCTATAAGGCGATGTGTATGTGTGTAATGCGTGTATAATGGAGTGTGTTTGTGTGTCAGGTGGTGTCCCTGAAGGGTCAGGAGCGACGTGTGCGTTCCCTCACCATCAGCACCAGCGGCAGCACCACCCGCGACCCGCGAGAGATGTTCAGCCGGACAGAGAGCGCAGACTACACTGAGATCGACTCCATCCCGCCACTGCCGCTGTACGCACTGCTAGCTGCTGACGAGGAGACGGCCTCCAATGCTAACGAGCGCACTGACGGTAGGGCTCTGCACATTTGCATGTTGCTCAGCAGCGATACTTGGTAAACTCAGAGCACAGTGAATGGGGGAGTACAACACATCGTTATTCTACTATCCTATTAGCTGAAATAATGACAGAAACACTCCAGGATGGTGTTATCAAGACTTTCAGAAAGAGCAAAACAATAGTGAGAAACTGATAACGGCAGCTAGAAGATGAGAATCATGTCAGATTTGCTGTCCTGCACCCACACACACTGCATTACACACACTCATGAGGAAATACTGTGAAAGGAAAAACAATCCACAGGTCTAATAATTCTGACTGTATGTATGAAGCGTTTTAGATATATAGCCCACTGATTATCGCTTTAAGTGATCATGATTACGATTCTGACCAAACTAATGGTGATTATGATTTTTCCCGTGATGGAGCAGCCCTGACAGACAGTGTATCGGCCCATGGTGTGCTCACCTCCAGCCACAAGGATGCGTACGACGAGCTCTTCATGGCCAGCGGGGGCGCTGTGGAGGATCTGGACCCATTTGATGACGATGATGAGAATGATGCTAGCGCTAAAGTGATCGACCTGTCCAAATACAGCCCTGTGTTCTTCGGGCCGGAGCAGGCTCAGGTGCTGTCGGGTCACCTGCTGCACTCCAGCCTACCGGGGCTCTCGCGGATGGAGCAGATGTCTCTGATGGCGCTCGCTGACACCATCGCCTCCACCAGCACCGCCATCGGGGACAGCACAGGTCAGGGGCCGAGGGGTCTTGTTTCTAGTCCAAATATCTGAACGTTGTTAAATCAAGAAGCATTTTCTAGACAAGTAAAACATACAGTGCTGTTTTCAGAAGTAATGAGTCAGAATGAAGTGAGTTTATCATTAAAACAAGCAAAATAATCTGACAATGAGGGAAGAAGAATAGTCTCATGTCAAAAGGAAACATATATATTTTTTCTTACCCATTTGGCAGATTATTTTGCTTATTTTGAAGGGCAGCTATGGTGAAAATCATCTGTTGTAAGCTGTTTGGGCAGAACTGTGTAGTATAGTGTGTCCACAGTAGGGCTTGCTTAGACTAGTCGAGCGATCGCCTACTTCAACCACTAGTCGACACTGTCAGACACAATCGACTGCTCGAGCGTTCATTTACCATAAATGACATAAAGAAGACAAAGGAACAACACCAACAAACAACACGATCCAAGGTTAAAAGCAGCCAGCTACAATTGAGGATTAAATGAATATTATTTTAGATGCCTGACAATAACACCATGAGGAATCCTCTTGAATAGTCTCGTAGTGAACATCAGTTTCCTCTACTATCCAAGCAAGCGGAATCCTTTCTTGCTGTCGCTGCCACTAGCACACGAAGTGTAAGAATTTTTCTTTGGCCGGCAACACCATAACAAGGCAAAAAGCAAGCCTGCATCCCTCACGTAGATGCGCTTCCACAAGCTCGACCAAAGACAGTCTGTGGCTAGAGGATGATAACGGGGATGCCTTATATGTGTTCTTTATAAAGTCAGATGAAGTAAGATTCTAATCTTTATTTTTGTCGAAATCAGGGTAAATGATTACATTGCAAGACAGGCATTTCATTCATAATTGCATTGCAGTTTTTTTTCTACGACATTCTCTGCATGATGTCTGCATGTTAAAATATCATGTAATCATTTGTTTGTTTACTGTGTCTACGTATATTCTATGTATTATTTAAATAATTATTTATTCATTTTAATAATTTATTCATAAATAGTTTATTTATTATTTATTTTCACGTTGGCTGTGCATTGTCACTTGTTGAACTATTTCTTTTCCAAAGCAAAATAATTTTCCTTCTTGTTATCACTGCTTGAAAGCTAAATGTTAAAGTTATTTTTTTATTAGGCGACTTGTACAGTTGCAATCAGAATTATTCAACCCCCTGATTTATTCGCCCCCCTGTTTATTTTTTTCCCCAAATTCTGTTTATCAGAGAGCAGATTTCTTCAACACATTTCTAATCATAATAGTTTTAATAACTCATCTCTAATAACTGATTTATTTTCTCTTTGTCATGATGACAGTAAATAATATTAGACTAGATATTCTTCAAGACACTTCTATACAGCTTAAAGTGACATTTAAAGGCTTCACTAGGGTAATTAGGGTAACTAGGCAGGTTAGGGGAATTAGGCAAGTTATTGTATAATGATGGTTTGTTCTGGAGACTATTGAGAAAATATATAGCTTAAAGGGGCTAATAATATTGACCTTAAAATGGGGTTTAAAAAATTAAAAACTGCTTTTATTCTAGACTTTCTCCAGAAGATCAAATATTATCAGACATACTGTGAACATTTTCTTGCTCTGTTAAACATCATTTGGGATATATTTAAAAAAGAAAACAAAATAGCAGAAATCAAATGATTCAATGAGATTTAGCCTACTTCATAATAATTTTATTCATGTTTTAATTACTTTTATGAATACTGCGTTATGAATATTTTTTATGAGTTTTCAAGACGCATTTTAGGTTTCGGGTGTAGCTGACTACTTTTACTTTCTATAGCCTACAATAAATGTACAATTAAAAGGTAATAATTAGCCTAAAGCTTTTTTCTTTAGTATTATTATTTTATGCATTTTCAATGTAAACTATTTATTTATGAATTATTTATTTATTTAGGCTATTTATTTTTTGCGGGTGAGCTGTATTGTTGACGAGAACTATTCTTCTTTCCAAACTGGTTTAAGTAAGTTTCATTTATTAGTTCTTATTATTGCTGAAAACTTGTTAAATAATAAAGTTCCTTTAATAAATGATTAAAGTATTACAGGATGAACACGACTTCGCTTCGCATATACAGGAAGCCAATGACGCAGATGTTAAGATTACGATGTTGCGTGCAGCTTTTTATTTTTATATTACTCTGTAACTTTGTAAAAAATTATGTAATATCAATGTTTTGACAATTTATGTTAGGCCTTTGAAATTGTTGCGTTCGGCTATGAATTAAAACGTGTATTAGGAAGATTTGTTTGCGTCTTTTTAACTGGTAGCCCGAAACACGGGTAGTCGAGTAACTCGAGTATTGTTTTGAAAAGAAATCGATTAAGTTGTGCAAGCCCTAGTCCACAGTCATATTGGGGTGATAGAAACACAATAAGTCTTTTTTTTTTTTTTTTTTTTCTGATGTAAAATAAGATCCAAATCCCTCCTATTTTGAGACCCACCGCAATGTGACGTAGGAGTGCGGTTTCCCCACCCACTGAATTGATTAGCATGTCTCTGTAGTAACATGTATAATCATATCAACAAGACCGGACGTGTGCGAAGCAACCGGGATTAAAAGATCTGTTCAGCTCTCTGTGATCATCAATCATCATCAAACGTGATCAATTCAATTCAATTCATCTTTATTTGTATAGCGCTTATACAATGTAGATTGTGTCAAAGCAGCTTCACTTGGAAGATTCAAGAATACAAGTTTTAAACGTTATTATAACAGTGCATGTTAATGAATTACAGCGATGTACTTCAGCTTTACTTCATCAACACAGCCGCGTGTCAGTACAACTACAATAGAAGATGTTTGTGGATGTTAAATCAGGTTTATTTTGTACATTAACATAACAGATATCCATACAGCAGTGGATATTAACCTGTATCCTGTCACATTTGCTGTGCAAAAATAGTGCAAAGCTGAACCCGCGCACTGTGTGCGTGTGTGTGTGTCTGTGTGTGCATGACCTTTGTAATGACATTGTGTGTGACTCATCATTGCAGAAAGGCTTGAATTAACTCCACAACAAATGCATCAGATAATCACTGGTTAAGATCTTACTGTAGTATTTCTCACAGACGTTACGTGACATCTGCTTCTTCATGTCTGTCACTGTGCTGTTTATCTGACACAGCCGAGGCAGAGACGGTGGGTGGGCGGGGAGCGGGGAGAACCAGCATTAAAGGCACAGGCCACAAAACAGCTACAGTCTGTTTAGAGCAGAGAATCCAACATTCTGAAAGCTCTAATCAATAATCTGATGGGTGTTTTGAGCTGAAACTTTACAAACGCATTCTGGAGACACAAATGACTCATCTTACATCTTTAAAAAGGGGTAAAATAGGTGCCCTTTAAGGAAAATCTTGCTTAATTTGACTCATTATTTATGAAAACAAGACTATAAGTTGTGCTTGTCTAGAAAATGCTTCCTGATTTAAGAATGTTTAGATATTTGGATTAGAACACTACGTAGGAAAAGCATTTTATTTAAATCGGCTTCATGAGGATCATGTTTATGACAGATTTATGACAAGTTCTGTTGTGTTGGTAATGTCAAGCAGTCATGACCAAGACGAAAACAGTTTGTGATGTGTTTGTTCATGTCAAGTTGTCATAATAATGTCCACATCATCTTTGCATTTAAAAATCTGCTGTTGTGTATTCAGGTGGAGAGACGCTGGATGAATGTGGGCTGAAGTTCCTGTTAGCCGTCCGTCTGCACACGTTCCTGCTGACGTCTCTGCCTCCGGCTCACCGCGCTCAGCTCCTCTGTCAGGGTCAGTGTTCAGAGTAGTTGGCGGTTCATTCCGCTGTGGCGTCCCCTGATGAATCAGAGACTAAGCTGAAGGAAAAGAATTGAATGAGAGATGAATGCTCTCACACACACACACGCACACACACACACACACACACACACACACACACACACACTAGGGATGGGCGATATGGCCTAAAATCCATATTGCGATATACATTGCAGCCTCTTGCGATAACGATATATATTGCGATATATAAATTATAATAGAACCATTTCAGAACAGGTTACAGAGACCCTTAGGAAAGCCAAACTGCTATTTTTTTTAAGAAATAAAGAAACGTTGCATGTCATTTTGAGAACATTTATTGTGCAAAAGCAAAACTGTAATTAAACAACACAATGTTGCAGATAAATAAACTAAATGTAGTGCCTTTCAGAAAGAAAGCCTTTTCTTTTAAGTCCTTGGTTCCTAAATGCCAAGTTACAGAGAACAAAAAACTGGTGTTTAGTTAAGGAACTTACACTGTACTGAAATTACTTCCAGTATTAAATTAGTCAAATAAAATTGTGTATTGCAGATACTTTAAATAAAAACATATTTCTAACCTGCAGCCTAAGGTAACACATTTGATTTTAAACATTTTGTTCTCCTAATGAAATTAAAACTGGTGTCTTGATCTGCTCTTTCTCTCTCCCTCTCTCTCTGTCTGCAGAGAGATTGAGACGCATCAGACAAAGTTTGCTTATAAAGTAATGCAAAAATGAATACAATTAATATCGAAAGCGAAAGCAGATTCTCGGACATGTCCGGGGAAAATGTATTGTCACCCCAAATAATGAGCTGGATCAGTCTATTTAGTCTTCGCGCTCTTCTGTACCCAGCGCGTCTCTGTGGGTCTGCATGCAGAGCATGTGAGTCTGTGGCAGAGTGTTCTCAGTTTCTCGCGAACACAGAACCGGGCCGCCCCAATAATATATCGGCCGCAGCCAAATGGTCGCACTGTTGTTTATTCAAGATGATGCGTTGCAGCCGGCTGCAGCTCGTTGCTCTTAATTTCGCGGGTAGATTGCGTCATCAAACATGCATTATCGCGATAGTGCAATAGAATTAGAATCTCTATCGTAGGCCAATTTTGTATCGTTTATATCGCATATCGTTTATATCGCCCATTACTAACACACACACACACACACACACACACACAGAGACTCACACATACACAGAGACACACACACACAAACAGACACACACACAAACAGACACACACTCTCTCTCTCTCACACACACACACACACACACATAAGACAAATGTTCACACACATAAACAGACTCACACACATAGACATGTGCACACACGGACACAGACACACTCACACACACAAACACTCATACATGCACTCTCACATAGATGTGCGCACACACACATACAAAAAAATGCTCACACACACACAGATATATGGACACAGACACACGCTCACACACACACATGCACATATATGCACACAGACACACACACAGACAACTGCTCACACACAGACATATGGACACAGATACACGCTCACACACACACACACTCTAACACACTAACATACATTTACACTCACACACATATATGCACATATATGCACACAGACACACACGTATAGACAAATGCTCACACACATAAACGCGCACACACACACACATTTTCTGTGTGTTCGTGTGGGCGCAGGCTCTTGAGTGTGCCTGACCTGTTGAACTGTAGTACAGTTTGTCATCTTCTATCAGTGTCAGTCAGTAGCCTGTGTGTGTGTGTGTGTATAGTTCATCAGTGTGTGTGTGTGCAGGTCTGTCCACGTGTCATTACGCCTGGGCGTTTCACTCAGAGGCAGAGGAGGAGCTGCTGAACCTGCTGCCGGCGCTGCAGAGAGGAGAGCCGTCCTGGCCTGAGCTCAGGGCGATGGGTGTGGGCTGGTGGCTCCGCAGCAACAACAAACTGCGCAGATGCATCGAGAAGGTTTGACCATTACTGCATGCATTCAAATGACACTGGACATGGGTCTAACGGCGCTAATTACTGCATATGCAGATCACACTGGAGCTATCGACGGTATACTGGGAGAAATGGATCACTTAGTTTTTCTCTAGAGTTAATCGGTTGTGTGGCTCATCATTGTTCTTATATTTATTTATTGATTTTTCTTCCTCCATATTAATTCATCTGTATTTCTCCAGCGCCTCTACACTGTAGATTGTGTCACAGCAGCTGAACACAGAAGTTCTAGTAAACTGAAGCTGTGTCAGTCCAGTGTTCAGAGCTGAAGTTCAGTTTAGTTCAGTTCAGTGTGGTTTAATCTTCACTTTCCCAAACCAAGCAGGACAGTGGAGACAGTGCATATATCCAACATGCACACATATAGGAAAGCATATATGGCTGAAAGAGGAATTCAGTAATGTATAGTTCACACTACAGGATTTTAAGCATCGGCAGATCACTGTGCAGTTCACACTACATGACTTGATTTTGTGTCTTTTAATCTCTGTGGTGTTCACACTACGCGACACTACGTAAATGATCAACAAGAGGGGGGTCACACACTACATGATCTGACAACAACTTGTTCAGTCAAGCTACCAAACCACAGCCAGTGAAATTTTGAGGGAGGAGTCGTCAGAAAAAGCTGAACACTATTGGCTGCTTGTGTGCTGATTACATCACTGACAGTGTTTCAAGCTTTCAATGGAGCATTTAAAAACGTCATCAGTCAGTTGATGCATCAGCGGATTAATCACTCATCTGCAAAGTTCAAGTGGAAAGATACACAGAGAGTTTTTAATTTGTGTAATTTTATAACTCTTTGAAATAAAACTAACATATCTATAACACTCTGACGTTTTCTAAATATCTGTGCATGTCTTTCTAACACTGTTATTTTTTGTCTACCTTTAATTACCATATTGGTTAAAATGACTGTGACTTTAAATATGCATGCATTTCTTTGCCTAGCAACTTCCTGCTAAAATAGACAAAACTTTCTGATGGCAAAAACATAAATTTACCTCAGATATATCTTTCAGAACAGCATATTCTGTGCTGGGAAATAGCTCCTGTTTGAAAGTGAAAATGAAAGCGAGGCTCAGACCTTTGCATGTTCTGGTATCTTAACTACATATTTATAGGCTGTATTACCAAAAAAGATCATATTTTTAGGGTAATGCTGTCATAAATTATGATGACAGACATTCAAAGCTTAATTTAATATCGCAATAGAAGTTTTGAATGTAAATATGATATGAGAAAGGTCAGAATGAGCATTATGGTAATTCTAATAGTTGCAGAATTCTAGTTCCACTGTTAATAATATAGCCTACTCTCGTGTATAGAGGTAAAGTTGGTTTAATATTGGGATATTCAGACATTCTTAATAATATAATTTCAGAAAAGTATTCTTTGCACATTCTAAATAGGGAAATCATATAAGCAGCCAATGATTAACAAAGTACAGCATTGTTTACAGTCAATTAGATAGTGTTAATGTGGTTTTGAAGTCATGCTTGCGTGCTATTTCTGATTGAACATTGAAAGTAACATGGTAAACAATATAGAGACTTCTAAATGAACGAATGTGCGAATATAAAACCAACTTTACCTCTATCTCTCGTGTCCGTGTTAACACAGAATGAAGCGAGTGCATCGATGCCCATTCTGGCCAATCACAGACGTTTCTGTTCAGCTCCTGAACACACGGCCATTCAGCTCATGCTGCTATGCTCTCTCATTGGCTGCAGTTCATCACTACATCTGACCACACGTGGGGTCGAGTCGGCCGACTGCTCTGGAATATTCAGCATGCTAAATATTGGATTTCCGTCTGCGAGGTGTCGGCGACGCTTCAGTGAGCCTCTTTGACGCGTTGTTCAGTAGTTCACACATAAAGACTGCCGAGCACCGTGCACCCGCAGATTTTTCCCCGATCACAGCCCGATCGGTCGGCGAGCTCGTTAACTTCCAAATCGGCCTCAAATCAGGCTTAAAATCCTGTAGTGTGAACCAGGCATAAGAGTGTGTTCAGATGTGGCTCTCTGACGTCTCTCTGATAGACGTGTCATACTAATTGAAAGAAGAGAATAAAAAAAGAGAAGGTTTTAGGAAACTAACACCATGCTTGTGTAAATTATACCCTGGTATATTTGCAAAGAATACATTTATTATATGTTTATTGAATCATCACTTCAAGAATCTATTTAAATCAGATAAACAAGCAAAATCAGCCAGTTGGGTGAGTAAAATAGACTTATTTCAAAGAGAAAACAGGAATATTCTGCTTGTTTTAAGGAAAAGCTCTCTTCATTCTGACTCATTATTAATGAAAATAAAACTTTGTTCTTTACTTGTGCAGAAAATGTTTCTTGATTTAAGAGTTTTCAGATATTTGGACTAGAAACAAGACAAAAACTGAGTAAGAACAGCATGTGTTAGCAGTGTATTAGCAAATGTAGGGTCGCCTTCTGAATATTCATTCATTCATTTTCCTTCAGCTTAGTCCTCAGGGGTCGCCACAGCGGAATGAACCGCCAACTTATCCAGCATATGTTTTATGCAGTGGATGCCCTTTCAGCTGCAACCCATCACTGGGAAACACCCATACACACTCATTCACACACACACTCATACACTACGGCCAATTTAGTTCATCAATTCCCCTATAGCGCATGTGTTTGGACTGTGGGGGAAAACCGGAGCACCCGGAGGAAACCCACACCAACACGGGGAGAACATGCAAACTCCACACAGAAACACCAACTGACCCAGCCAGGGCTCAAACCAGAGACCTTCTTGCTGTGAGGCGATCGTGCTACCCACTGCGCCACTGTGCAGCCCTGATTTGCATTCAGTATATGAATAATGTTTTAGTTTTTAGTTTCTTACATTAATATTTAGTGAATATACTGTAAGTTCAAGTCTCGTCAGTGTTTCTGGCTGAAACCTAAAGTGGTTTTAAGGTCTTCAAATGTATGGAAAAAGTGTTAAAAAAGGTCTTGAAAGGTATTACATTTCTGATTCCTCTATATACTCGGTTCTGGCAGGTGGCCAAAGCTGCTTATCAGAGAAACAACGACCCGCTGGATGCTGCGCTGTTCTACCTGGCCATGAAGAAGAAAGCAGTGGTGTGGGGACTGTACAGGTGACACACACACACACACACACACACACACACACACAGACACCTTTTGGAAGTTTGTCCCTTAAGAACAGGAGTAGACTGAGTCAGGTTGTTAGGTGGTCTAGCAGGTTGATTGGTCCTCACAGCTGAGTATTGGATCTCTGTATAGTCGGCAGCTCTTACTGATTGCCCAGAACATTAGTAGCTGTAGCTCTCATCCTCTGTCTGAGGAGTTTATCCTGCTCCCCTTCGGGTCGAAGGTTTCAGATGCATTTTAGTAGGACAAAACATTACAGCAATAGCTTTGTCCCATCATCTACTGTTGCTCTGAATAAGCGGTGATATTTTATAGGGGGCTTTTGTGTGTGGGTATGTACACTATATGTGGGATGGAATTAATTGTTTGTGTCAAACGCCAAACTTTGCTGCAAAAAGAATCTACCTAAGGGAATCAATAAAGTCAACTCTCAACATATACACTCTCTCTTTCCCTCACTTACACACGCACACACAAACACTCCCTCAGACACTCTCTCAGTGCTGTGTGTGTGTGTGTGTGTGTGTGTGTGTGTGTGTGTGTGTGTGCAGGTCTCAGCAGAATGTGAAGATGACGGCCTTCTTCAGTAATAGCTTCAGTGAGGAGCGCTGGAGGAGAGCGGCGCTGAAGAACGCCTTCTCTCTGCTGGGGAAACAGCGCTTCCAGCACTCCGCTGCCTTCTTCCTGCTCGCCGGATCACTCAAAGACGCAGTTGAGGTATTGTGTGTGTGTGTGTGTGTGTGTGTGTGTGTGTGTGTGTGTGTGTGCGTGTTTACATGTGTGTATGTGTGCGTTTCTGTGGAGAAAGTGTTATGTGTGTGTGTGTGTGTGTGAGAGAGTTTGTGCATGTGCGCACGTGTGTGTGTGTGGGAGAGAGTGTGTGCTTGTGTAAGTTTTGGTGTATATATAAAAGATATTTCTATGACGTGTAGGTATGATGGTGTGTGTGTGTATGATGATGATGGTGTGTGTTCAGGTGCATATAGAGGTTCTTCTGTGACGTGTTTGTATGGTGATGATGATGGTGGTGGTGGTGTGTGTGCGTCTGTGAGTGTATAGAGAAGATGTTTCTGTGACTTGTGTGTATGGTGATGATGATGATAATGATGATTTTGTGTGTGTGTTCAGGTGTGTATAGAGAAGCTGCAGGATCTCCAGCTGGCTCTGGTCATCTGTCGGCTGTACGAGTGTGATTTCGAGATGTCGTTCTCCTATAAGCGGATCCTGCAGAGGCATGTGTTGGGTCAGGAGCAGATCTCAGCCAATCAGGACCCGTTCCTGCGCAGCATGGCCTTCTGGGTACTGGAGGACTACAGCGGGGCTCTGGACACACTGCTGGAGGAGCCACAAGCTGACGGTCAGACTCCAGCACCCGGAGCTCAGTTACACACAGATGAAGATGGAGTTATTCTCCCTCCTCAGACGTTTACAGCGGATGTCAAAGATTTCACCAGTGCTGTTTAACAGAGAGGAGATACTTCAACACATTTATAAACATCATAGTTTAATCATCATTGCCAGGATGACAGTATTTAATATTTTACTCATTGTTCTGCAAGATACTAGTGGCTCAGTGTGCAGTTTAAAGACTTTACTAGTTTAGTCACTTTAGGCAAGTTAGGCTAATTAGGCAAGTCATTTGACAACAGTGCTTGATCTGTAGACATTCAAAAAACACTGATAGCCCCGCCCTAAATGACTGATAGTCCCGTTCTGAAGAGAGATAGGACTGTCCTAAAAGACGGATAGCTGTGCCCTAAATGGCTGAGAGCCCCGCACTAAAAGATGGATAGCTCCACCCTGAATTACTGATAACTCCGCCCTAAATCACTGATAGCCCTGCCATAAAGGACAGATAGCTCCACCCTGAATGACTGATAACGCTGCCCTGAATGGCTGATAGCTCCACCCTGAATGACTCTGATAGCCCCGCCCTAAATGACTGATAGCCCCGCCTTAAAAGACAGATATCTCTGCCCTCAATGACTGATATCTCCGCCTTAGAATGGCTGATAGCTCCACCCTAAATGACTGATAGCCCTGCTCTGAATGACCGATATCTCCACCCTGAATGGATGATAGCTCCGCCTTCAATGACTGATTGCTCCACCCTGAATGATTGATAACTCTGCCTTTAATGACTAATAGCTTTGCCCTGTATTGATGATGGCTCCGCCCTGAATGACTGATAGCTCTACCCTGAATGAATGGTAACTCCGCCTTGATTGACTGATAGCTCCGCCCTGAATCACTGATTGCTCCGCCCTAAATGACTGATAGCCCTGCCATGAACGACCGATAGTCCTGCCTTAAAAGACAGATAGTTCTGCCCTGAATGACTGATATCTCCGCCTTGAATGACTGATTGCTCCGCCCTGAATGGATGATGGCTCCGCCCTGAATCACTGTTAGCTCCGCTCTGAATGACTGATAGCTCCGCCCTGAATGGATGATGGCTCTGTGCTAAATGACTGATAGCTCTGCCCTAAATGACTGATAGCTCTGCCCTAAATGACTGATAGCTCCGCCCTGAATCACTGTTAGCTCCGCCCTGAATGGATGATGGCTCTGTGCTAAATGACTGATAGCTCTGCCCTAAATGACTGATAGCTCCGCCCTGAATCACTGTTAGCTCCGTCCTGAATGACAGATAGCCCCGCCCTGAATCACTGTTAGCTCCGTCCTGAATGACTGATAGTTCTGCTCGGAATTACTGATAGCTCTGCCCTAAATAATTGATAGCCCCGCCCTAAAAGACTGATAGCTCCGCCCTAAATGATTGATAGCCCCGCCCTGAATGACTGATAGCTCCGCCCTAAATGATTGATAGCCCCGCCCTGAAAGACTGATAGCTCCGCCCTAAATGATTGATAGCCCCGCCCTGAAAGACTGATAGCTCCGCCCTAACATCAGAAGTGAACAAAGTCATTTTGAGGGCAAATACATTTTTACAGAATAATGAAGTGCACAGACACGTTTATGACCATATAAGCCCTACTGTGTACATATAAAATAAGAAGAGCACATTGAAATATCATAGTGACCTTAATAAAAATAAAGCAGTTTATATTCCAACAGTTTATATTCCAACAACCTGCGAAACTTGACGCATGACCCTGCATGTCCGGTCTGACTCATTCGTGTGCGTATGAATGAAAGTCTATGGGGAGAACAGTCCAGTGTGAGCACAGCTTTAGTCTTTGTTTCCATATTAATCTGGAATATTTTAACACTCACTAAAGGACACACTCCCATTGAAGATCCCAAAAAAAAGCATTTGTGCAGTGCAGCATCATCGTTTAGCAGTGCTTGTGCTGAAATGGGTTGTTTATGTTTCTCTTCCAGGAAGCAGCGTGTCTTCTTCCTGTAACCCTGAGGTGTTTAACTTCTACCTGTACCTGCGCACACACCCTCTGCTGCTGCGCCGGCACCTGGGCTCCGCAGGGGCAGCCGGTGTGGGTCTGCAGGGCGAAAGCCGACCGCTGGACTCCATCAGTCTGACCGAGCGCAGGCTCTTCTTCACGGCTGCGTATGCTCACCTGCAGGCCGGATGCCCCATGCTAGCTCTGGAAGTGCTCTCCAAGATGCCTGCGGTGGTGAAGAGCTCCGGGGTGCACAGCGCCTCTGCAGGGCTGGAGAAGAACGGCAACCAGAGGTGATTATATTGCTGCAGTTTTAATTTTCATACGATCTAAAATTCTTATTTTCAGTTTAATAATAATGATAAGTTTATTTTATATAGTGCCACTTCAGTGCTCATGGAAGCTTCCCTATCTAAACAAATATGTACACGTAAGGAAATGTAAGGAAAGCAGATGTTTGTGTGTAATTTGTGTGAGTGAGATCTAACCTCTTCAGGGTCTGCAGGAGGAAAATAGAATTTTTTGCTGGCACTAAAAATATATTTTCTTTTTATGGTCATCACCGGCCACTTTATTAGGTACACCCCACTAGTACCGGGTTGTTCCCCTTTCACCTTCAGAGCTGCCTTAATCCTTGGTGGCAGAGATTCAACAAGCTACTGGAAATATTCCTGAGATTTTGCTCCATATTGACATGATAGCATCACACAGTTGCTGCAGATTTGTCGGCTGCACATCCATGATGCTAATCTCCTGTTCCACCACATCCCAAAGGTCCTCTATTGGAGTGAGCTCTGGTGACTCTTGTCCAGTTTTGGTGAGCCTGTGTGAATTGTAGCCTCAGTTTCCTGTTCTTAGCTGACAGGAGCGGCACCCGGTGTGGTCTTCTGCTGCTGTAGCCCATCCGCCTCAAGGTTGGACGTGTTGTGTGTTCAGAGATGCTCTTCTGCAGACCTCGGTTGTAACGAGTGCTTATTTGAGTTACTGTTGCCTTTCTATCAGCTGGAACCAGTCTGGCCATTCTCCTCTGACCTCTGGCATCAACAAGGCATTTGCGCCCACAGAACTGCCGCTCACTGGATATTTCCTCTTTGTCGGACCATTCTCTGTAAACCCTAGAGATGGTTGTGCGTGAAAATCCCAGTAGATCAGCAGTTTCTGAAATACTCAGAGCAGCCCGTCTGGCAGCAACAACCAAGCCACGTTCAAAGTCACTTAAATCCCCTTTCTTCCCCATTCTGATGCTCGCTTTGACCTGCAGCAGATCGTCTTGATCATGTCTACATGCCTAAATGCATTGAGCTGCTGCCGTGTGATTGGCTGATTAGACATTTGTGTTAATGAGCAGTTGGACAGGTGTACCTAATAAAGTGGCCGGTGAGTGTATTGTTGTGTATGTCCCTGCCAAATAAATACATTCAAACTCAAAATACTAATTTACAACAAAAGTAGGAGACAGGGGTCATACATATGGATTCAAGGTCTGGAAAGTGCTTCAAAACAAACATAGGTCCTCGAAAGTGCTTGAATTAAAGTGAAATTAAAGTCGTTGCTTCTGTCAAAAACAGAACAAAAAAATTGTAATTTTGATCAGAGTTTCAGAAACCGCATTTGAATATTGCTAGTATTGAATTCAACAGATTTGATTAGTTCTTGATCATTTGTTAAATTTAGTTTTTTTTTTTTTGTTGGAAAATAACACATTCAAAACACCATCTTTACATAGACATTTATAATGTAAACATTAAGAGTAAGGGTTAGGATGTAGTAAATTAGGGCTTAATTAGGACTTTCATGGCACTACATGTGCTTGATTTAAAATGAATCCTGTTTTAAAAAGTCCTTAAATCTGCTTTCCATGAAAGAGTGGGAACCATGAGGAGAACATGACGACAACAAAGTCAAACTAAATATCACAGAGAGAAGAGAACAAATAGCAAAAAGCAAACAGAAACAGCAGCGACAGAACATTCAGAAAATACGGGAGTTTAGTTTTAGATTGTTTCATTAGTTTTGTTTAGTTTTTATTCTGTGAACGCATTTCTATTTAGTTTTTATATATTTGGTTTTGGGCGACACTGTGACTCAGTGGTCAGCACTGTGGCCTCACAGCAAGAAGGTCGCTGGTTCGAGCCTCGGCTGGGTCAGTTGGTGTTTCTGTGTGGAGTTTGCATGTTCTCCCCGTGTTGGTGTGGGTTTCCTCAGGGTGCTCCGGTTTCCCCCACAGTCCAAACACATGCGCTATATTGATCAACTAAATTGGCTGTAGTGTATGAGTGAGTGAGTGAGTGAGTGAGTGAGTGAGTGAGTGAGTGAGTGAGTGAGTGAGTGAGTGAGTGAGTGAGTGAGTGAGTGAGTGAGTGTGTGTGTGTGTGTGAAAGAGTGTGTATGGGTGTGAAAGAGTGTGTATGGGTGTTTCCCAGTTCTGGGTTGCAGCTGGAAGGGCATTCGCTGTGTAAAACATATGCTGGAATAGTTGGCCCTGCTAAATAAAGGAGTAAGCTGAAGGAAAATGAATGAATGTTTGGTTTCAGTTTTAGTAATTCTAGATTATCAAAGGTAAGAGAACACTAGAGTAAAAGGCAGATTCATTCACAAATGATTTTACAAACTCACAAACTATCCTATATGAAATAAAAAGAATGAATCGAACACATCCAGAGTCAACCGAGTTTAGTGTTTACACCCCCACTTACATTCACTCTAGTCCAGCCAAAACTACACCATTTTAAGCCCATTTTACCTGTCTCACTTTTTATACAAAAATAACATAACACACTTTCTCATTACACATTTTTAAATACTTATTATTACTTATACTTATTACTTTAACTAAATGTGTTATTAGTAGGCCCACACGGAATCTGCGCGCGCAGAATTCCGCAAATTTTCTGCATTTTCCACAGATTTCTGCAGATTTTTAGTCCATCATTAATTCTGTTTATTTACTTACAGTTAACTATTTACAGTTAATCTAATTGGATTTGCATTTTAAACATTAAATACAAGTTATAAAGATATTATTTTTTATTTAACATATTAAGGTTTTAGTTATGAGACTCCCAAAATAATTCCGCAGAAATCCGCAGATTTTTACCAAAATTCTCCGCAGAAATAGCAAAAAACGTCCGCAGATTCCGTCTGGCCCTGGTTATTAGTTACTTTTTTGACGATAGAAAGCTCTTTTAATTTTGATTCATTATTTGTGCAAATGTATTGCTTGTCTAGATAATGCCTCTTGATTTAAGAAGCTTTAGTTATTTAAACTAGAAACAGGACAGAAACCCTGAGTAAGAAGAGCATTGTGTACAGTGTGTACGGTGTTATTTGAGCACTAGTTTTCCTGCTGATTTTCTGACCTGTCCTTTCAGACAGCAGATGTCGGCTGTGGACTGGTCTCCGGCGGTGCAGAATGGGCTGGACTCAGTGTCGTCACTGTCGTCTCCACGTGAGGACAGTCAGTCAGACTCGGTGCTCAGTTTCGACTGGAGTCAGCCCTCCGTCACGCTGCAGGACGAGCCGCTGGAGCTCCACTGGGAGGATGAAGATGAAGAGGAGGAGGAGTCGGGGCTGGCCATGAAGAGCATCCATCCAGACAGAGAGCAGAGCCTCACTCCAGAACAAGGTCTTTCCCCAAACTTTATTTCATTTTCTCCAAATCAGCAGGATTTACTGTCACAACTATAGATACAGCAAGACTGAAGAATGCTAGTGTGATTGATCCCAGCATAAATGAGTACACCTCTGTTGAAAATGAATCTCTTTATCCATTTCTCAATGAATATACATTATATATGTTGGTGTATTTAAACTAATTGCTTTTATTAATCAGTAATTATAATGAATCATGATTAATCACATCTAAAATAAAAGTTTTAACAGTCAGTAATGCATGATTATCTGCTGTCATGGCTTTACAATCAATAAATGTGATTATAATGGAAGTCAATGGAGTAGAAACAGCACCAACATCACCAAAGCAGAGTCAATCACGAAAGATGAGGAGGAAATAAGACTCAAAAGCAGCCCAGAGTGGATTAAAACGACCCAACAGCACATAAAGGTTAATGAATCCTTTGACTAATACTGTAGGTTCACTATCGTCTGGTTGTTCTCTGCAGGCGCGGCGGCGTCCCCCTCGTCCCCGTGTGCAGACAGCAGCAGCAGCAGCGGTGTTGTTCTCCCCCTGAGCTCTGACATGCTGGCAGCACAGCTGAAGTTCAGCTCCTGTCTGAAGATGCTGACGGCGGAGCTGCGCACGCTGTCCACGGGCTGCGAGCTGGACGGAGGGAAGCTGCGGAACCAGCTGAGTGTGTGGCTGGAGCGCGAGGTGGCGGCGCTGCAGACGAGCTGCGGGTACAACCCTTTGCTGGAGCCGCAGCCGCAGCACCGGCGCAGACACTGGCTGCAGAGGAACCAGCCGCTCCTGCGCATCTTCCTCAGCTACTGCAGCCTGCACGGCTCACACGGAGGAGGACTGGCTTCTGTACGCATGGAGCTCATACTACTGCTGCAGGAGTCACAGCAGGTGCGCACACACACACACACACACACTACATCAGCCGCACACTGCTCTTCACTACAGCACAGTTTATATTTACACTAGAGTCATTAGGGTAATAGTACACACTCTTACACAAACTCATTCTCTCTCTCACACACACACACACACACACACACAGTCTCACTCACTCCCTCTCATGCGCACACTCATATTCACATATACAGTAAACACTCTTTTAAACACACACTCACTCAAACACTCTCACATACACACTCTTACTCTCTCTCTTACACACACTCACACACTTTCTCATTAGTGTTATCCTCCAGGGACACACACTCATTTTCTTCCTGAGCTGTGTTCATCAGTATGTGTGTGTGTATTGTTTGGTCAGGATGGGGGTCTGCAGGTCTCAGTCCCCGCTCCGCAGCATCTCTCCGTTCCTCTTTTCCTGGCCTGGACCGCCAGCTCTAAAACAGTGGTGGCCAATCCCATAATGCACCTCACCAACCTGACCCATGACGTCCTGCACACCATCACGGCTCTCGACGCCCCGCCACACCCGGACCTCATCAATAATGAGGTGAAGCTGATGATCTGAGATGTGTATGTGTGTGTGTGGTGCATATGCAGTTGAAGTTAAATTATTTGCCTAACCCCCCCCTGTGATATTTATTTTTTCAAACATTTCCCAAATGATGTTGAACAGATTCAGGAAATTTTCACAGTATGTCTGATAATATTGTTTCTTCTGCAGAAAGTCTTATTTATTTTATTTCAGCTAGAATAAAAGCAGTTTTTAATTGTTTTAAAGCCATTTTAAGGTCAATATTATTAGCCCCCTTCAGCAATATTAGTGTTGGATTGTCTCCAGAACAAACCACTGTTATACAATAACTTGCCTAATTACCCTAACTTTACCCTAATTACCCTAGTGAAGCCTTTAAATGTCACTTTAAGCTGTATAGAAGTGTCTTGAAGAATATCTAGTCTAATATTATTTACTGTCATCATGACAAAGAGAAAATAAATCAGTTATTAGAGATGAGTTATTAAAACTATTATGATTAGAAATGTGCTGGAGAAATCTGAGAGGGGCTGATAATTCTGTCTTTAACTGTAGACTGTATAATGTTGCTGCACAGTAAGCAGTGTTTCAAAGTGAACAACCCTTATCTTGGCGTTCTGTATATTTAACATGTGACTGAAGTGAAAGTTTTAATGTGTATGTTAAACCATAACCTTTGTTTAATTCATGATATTTGACCAACAAATCATTAATATTGAGGGTGACTTTAATATTTGACACTTGATCGAAATTATTGCGCTCATATTAACAAGTCATCAAGACTTTGCTATTTCTAAATGTAAGCTAACAGTGCTTAATTTGATCTGCAGTAAACATAAGAAAAGTCGGTAACACTTTAGTTTAGGTCACAATTCATGCTATTAACTACTGGCTTATTACCTGCTTATCCCTAATCCTACCTAAAACCTTAACCCAACTTCTACCTTACTATCTATTATTAATAAACAGATAGTTAGTAGTGTATTAAGCTAGTAGTGTTAGTTAATGGCTTGTAAGAACAGTGGATTGTGACCTAAACTAAAGTGTTACCTAAACTATCTGGACATCAGTATAACAGTTGATCTGCAGATAATAATGAGCCTGATATGAATGAGATGTGGCTCACCATTATGTTCATCCTATGATTCTGAAGGTCCAATTCATATTTATACTTTTATTGTAATTTTGGTAACACTTTACAATAAGGTTGTGTTAGGTTATGTGAGTTAATGAATTTACTAACATGAGCAAACAATGAGCAATACATTTATTACAGTATTTGTTCATGTTAGTTAATGAAAATACAGTTGCTCTGTGTGAGTTCAGGTACAATAATGTTAACAAGCATGAATTTGGATGTTAGTAATGCACTAGTTAATGTTGAACTATGATTAATAAATTCTGTACAGCTGTTCTTTATTAGTTCATGTTAGTAACTATATTAATCAATGAAACCTTATAGTAAAGAATGACAGTAATTTTAATGTAATGCCATTGCATAAAAATACACCTAAAAATAAAGAACAAATTGTGTTATGTAAGGGATAATGTAGATCCAGGAGTTTTTTTTTATCTCAGAATAAAGCCTGACAGGTTTATCAGCACTGCAGGCTTTATTCTGAGAAAACAACCGCCTGGACGTACTTTATCCTGATTATTACACAGCCACCCGCCACTAAACATAAACATTAGACAGAAAACATTGTTCAGAGCCACAATAGTTTATTTATGCTTTAAATAAACACAAAGCTGACAGAAACAAAAACAGCTGATGGAGTATACACTAACCTGTGCATTTTTCAGACACTAGATGGAGACAAAGTCAAAACATAAAGCTGAAAGACACTAAAACAGCTGATGGAGTATACACTAACCTGTGCATTATTCAGACACTAGATGGAGACAAACAGTCAAAAACACAAAGCTGACAGAATGAAAACACCTGATGGAGTATACACTAACCTGTGCATTATTCAGACACTAGATGGAGACAAACAGTCAAAAACACAAAGCTGACAGAATGAAAACACCTGATGGAGTATACACTAACCTGTGCATTATTCAGACACTAGATGGAGACAAACAGTCAAAAACACAAAGCTGACAGACACTAAAACAGCTGATGGAGTATACACTAACCTGAGCATTATTCAGACACTAGATGAGGACAAACAGTCTAAAACAGCTGATGGAGTATACACTAACCTGAGCATTATTCAGACACTAGATGGAGACAAACAGTCTAAAACAGCTGATGGAGTATACACTAACCTGTGCATTATTCAGACACTAGATGGAGACAAACAGTCTAAAACAGCTGATGGAGTATACACTAACCTGCGCATTATTCAGACACTAGATGGAGACAAACAGTCAGAAACAGCTGATGGAGTATACACTAACCTGTGCATTATTCAGACACTAGATGGAGACAAACAGTCTAAAACAGCTGATGGAGTGTACACTAACCTGCGCATTATTCAGACACTAGATGGAGACAAACAGTCTAAAACAGCTGATGGAGTATACACTAACCTGCACATTATTCAGACACTAGATGGAGACAAACAGTCTAAAACAGCTGATGGAGTATACACTAACCTGCACATTATTCAGACACTAGATGGAGACAAACAGTCAAAAACAGCTGATGGAGTATACACTAACCTGTGCATTATTCAGACACTAGATGGAGACAAACAGTCTAAAACAGCTGATGGAGTATACACTAACCTGTGCATTATTCAGACACTAGATGGAGACAAACAGTCAAAAACACAAAGCTGACAGACACTAAAACAGCTGATGGAGTATACACTAACCTGAGCATTATTCAGACACTAGATGAGGACAAACAGTCTAAAACAGCTGATGGAGTATACACTAACCTGAGCATTATTCAGACACTAGATGGAGACAAACAGTCTAAAACAGCTGATGGAGTATACACTAACCTGTGCATTATTCAGACACTAGATGGAGACAAACAGTCTAAAACAGCTGATGGAGTATACACTAACCTGCGCATTATTCAGACACTAGATGGAGACAGTCTAAAACAGCTGATGGAGTATACACTAACCTGAGCATTATTCAGACACTAGATGAGGACAAACAGTCTAAAACAGCTGATGGAGTATACACTAACCTGAGCATTATTCAGACACTAGATGGAGACAAACAGTCTAAAACAGCTGATGGAGTATACACTAACCTGTGCATTATTCAGACACTAGATGGAGACAAACAGTCTAAAACAGCTGATGGAGTATACACTAACCTGCGCATTATTCAGACACTAGATGGAGACAAACAGTCAGAAACAGCTGATGGAGTATACACTAACCTGCGCATTATTCAGACACTAGATGGAGACAAACAGTCTAAAACAGCTGATGGAGTATACACTAACCTGCACATTATTCAGACACTAGATGGAGACAAACAGTCAAAACAGCTGATGGAGTATACACTAACCTGTGCATTATTCAGACACTAGATGGAGACAAACAGTCTAAAACAGCTGATGGAGTATACACTAACCTGTGCATTATTCAGACACTAGATGGAGACAAACAGTCTAAAACAGCTGATGGAGTATACACTAACCTGTGCATTATTCAGACACTAGATGGAGACAAACAGTCAAAAACAGCTGATGGAGTATACACTAACCTGCGCATTATTCAGACACTAGATGGAGACAAACAGTCAGAAACAGCTGATGGAGTATACACTAACCTCTGCATTATTCAGACACTAGATGGAGACAAACAGTCTAAAACAGCTGATGGAGTATACACTAACCTGCGCATTATTCAGACACTAGATGGAGACAAACAGTCTAAAACAGCTGATGGAGTATACACTAACCTGTGCATTATTCAGACACTAGATGGAGACAAACAGTCAAAAACAGCTGATGGAGTATACACTAACCTGCGCATTATTCAGACACTAGATGGAGACAAACAGTCAGAAACAGCTGATGGAGTATACACTAACCTGTGCATTATTCAGACACTAGATGGAGACAAACAGTCTAAAACAGCTGATGGAGTATACACTAACCTGTGCATTATTCAGACACTAGATGGAGACAGTCTAAAACAGCTGATGGAGTATACACTAACCTGCGCATTATTCAGACACTAGATGGAGACAAACAGTCTAAAACAGCTGATGGAGTATACACTAACCTGTGCATTATTCAGACACTAGATGGAGACAAACAGTCAAAAACAGCTGATGGAGTATACACTAACCTGCGCATTATTCAGACACTAGATGGAGACAAACAGTCAGAAACAGCTGATGGAGTATACACTAACCTGTGCATTATTCAGACACTAGATGGAGACAAACAGTCTAAAACAGCTGATGGAGTGTACACTAACCTGCGCATTATTCAGACACTAGATGGAGACAAACAGTCTAAAACAGCTGATGGAGTATACACTAACCTGTGCATTATTCAGACACTAGATGGAGACAAACAGTCTAAAACAGCTGATGGAGTATACACTAACCTGTGCATTATTCAGACACTAGATGGAGACAGTCTAAAACAGCTGATGGAGTATACACTAACCTGCGCATTATTCAGACACTAGATGGAGACAGTCTAAAACAGCTGATGGAGTATACACTAACCTGCGCATTATTCAGACACTAGATGGAGACAAACAGTCTAAAACAGCTGATGGAGTATACACTAACCTGCGCATTATTCAGACACTAGATGGAGACAAACAGTCTAAAACAGCTGATGGAGTATACACTAACCTGCACATTATTCAGACACTAGATGGAGACAAACAGTCAAACATAAAGCTGACAGAAATGAAAACAGCTGATGGAGTATACACTAACCTGCACATTATTCAGACACTAGATGGAGACAAACAGTCAGAAACAGCTGATGGAGTATACACTAACCTGTGCATTATTCAGACACTAGATGGAGACAGTCTAAAACAGCTGATGGAGTATACACTAACCTGCGCATTATTCAGACACTAGATGGAGATAAACAGTCTAAAACAGCTGATGGAGTATACACTAACCTGCACATTATTCAGACACTAGATGGAGACAAACAGTCTAAAACAGCTGATGGAGTATACACTAACCTGCACATTATTCAGACACTAGATGGAGACAAACAGTCTAAAACAGCTGATGGAGTATACACTAACCTGTGCATTATTCAGACACTAGATGGAGACAGTCTAAAACAGCTGATGGAGTATACACTAACCTGCGCATTATTCAGACACTAGATGGAGATAAACAGTCTAAAACAGCTGATGGAGTATACACTAACCTGCACATTATTCAGACACTAGATGGAGACAAACAGTCTAAAACAGCTGATGGAGTATACACTAACCTGCGCATTATTCAGACACTAGATGGAGACAAACAGTCTAAAACAGCTGATGGAGTATACACTAACCTGCGCATTATTCAGACACTAGATGGAGACAAACAGTCAAAAACACAAAGCTGACAGACACTAAAACAGCTGATGGAGTATATACACTAACCTGCGCATTATTCAGACACTAGATGGAGACAAACAGTCAGAAACAGCTGATGGAGTATACACTAACCTGCGCATTATTCAGACACTAGATGGAGACAAACAGTCAGAAACAGCTGATGGAGTATACACTAACCTGTGCATTATTCAGACACTAGATGGAGACAAACAGTCTAAAACAGCTGATGGAGTGTACACTAACCTGCGCATTATTCAGACACTAGATGGAGACAAACAGTCTAAAACAGCTGATGGAGTATACACTAACCTGCACATTATTCAGACACTAGATGGAGACAAACAGTCAAAAACAGCTGATGGAGTATACACTAACCTGTGCATTATTCAGACACTAGATGGAGACAAACAGTCTAAAACAGCTGATGGAGTATACACTAACCTGTGCATTATTCAGACACTAGATGGAGACAAACAGTCTAAAACAGCTGATGGAGTATACACTAACCTGTGCATTATTCAGACACTAGATGGAGACAAACAGTCAAAAACACAAAGCTGACAGACACTAAAACAGCTGATGGAGTATACACTAACCTGAGCATTATTCAGACACTAGATGAGGACAAACAGTCTAAAACAGCTGATGGAGTATACACTAACCTGAGCATTATTCAGACACTAGATGGAGACAAACAGTCTAAAACAGCTGATGGAGTATACACTAACCTGTGCATTATTCAGACACTAGATGGAGACAAACAGTCTAAAACAGCTGATGGAGTATACACTAACCTGCGCATTATTCAGACACTAGATGGAGACAAACAGTCTAAAACAGCTGATGGAGTATACACTAACCTGTGCATTATTCAGACACTAGATGGAGACAAACAGTCAAAAACAGCTGATGGAGTATACACTAACCTGTGCATTATTCAGACACTAGATGGAGACAAACAGTCTAAAACAGCTGATGGAGTATACACTAACCTGTGCATTATTCAGACACTAGATGGAGACAAACAGTCTAAAACAGCTGATGGAGTATACACTAACCTGTGCATTATTCAGACACTAGATGGAGACAAACAGTCAAAAACAGCTGATGGAGTATACACTAACCTGCGCATTATTCAGACACTAGATGGAGACAAACAGTCTAAAACAGCTGATGGAGTATACACTAACCTGCGCATTATTCAGACACTAGATGGAGACAAACAGTCAGAAACAGCTGATGGAGTATACACTAACCTCTGCATTATTCAGACACTAGATGGAGACAAACAGTCTAAAACAGCTGATGGAGTATACACTAACCTGCGCATTATTCAGACACTAGATGGAGACAAACAGTCTAAAACAGCTGATGGAGTATACACTAACCTGCGCATTATTCAGACACTAGATGGAGACAAACAGTCAGAAACAGCTGATGGAGTATACACTAACCTCTGCATTATTCAGACACTAGATGGAGACAAACAGTCTAAAACAGCTGATGGAGTATACACTAACCTGCGCATTATTCAGACACTAGATGGAGACAAACAGTCAGAAACAGCTGATGGAGTATACACTAACCTGTGCATTATTCAGACACTAGATGGAGACAAACAGTCAAAAACAGCTGATGGAGTATACACTAACCTGCGCATTATTCAGACACTAGATGGAGACAAACAGTCAGAAACAGCTGATGGAGTATACACTAACCTGTGCATTATTCAGACACTAGATGGAGACAAACAGTCTAAAACAGCTGATGGAGTATACACTAACCTGTGCATTATTCAGACACTAGATGGAGACAAACAGTCTAAAACAGCTGATGGAGTATACACTAACCTGTGCATTATTCAGACACTAGATGGAGACAAACAGTCTAAAACAGCTGATGGAGTATACACTAACCTGTGCATTATTCAGACACTAGATGGAGACAAACAGTCTAAAACAGCTGATGGAGTATACACTAACCTGCGCATTATTCAGACACTAGATGGAGACAAACAGTCAGAAACAGCTGATGGAGTATACACTAACCTCTGCATTATTCAGACACTAGATGGAGACAAACAGTCTAAAACAGCTGATGGAGTATACACTAACCTGCGCATTATTCAGACACTAGATGGAGACAAACAGTCTAAAACAGCTGATGGAGTATACACTAACCTGCGCATTATTCAGACACTAGATGGAGACAAACAGTCAGAAACAGCTGATGGAGTATACACTAACCTGTGCATTATTCAGACACTAGATGGAGACAAACAGTCAAAAACAGCTGATGGAGTATACACTAACCTGCGCATTATTCAGACACTAGATGGAGACAAACAGTCAGAAACAGCTGATGGAGTATACACTAACCTGTGCATTATTCAGACACTAGATGGAGACAAACAGTCTAAAACAGCTGATGGAGTATACACTAACCTGTGCATTATTCAGACACTAGATGGAGACAGTCTAAAACAGCTGATGGAGTATACACTAACCTGCGCATTATTCAGACACTAGATGGAGACAAACAGTCTAAAACAGCTGATGGAGTATACACTAACCTGTGCATTATTCAGACACTAGATGGAGACAAACAGTCAAAAACAGCTGATGGAGTATACACTAACCTGCGCATTATTCAGACACTAGATGGAGACAAACAGTCTAAAACAGCTGATGGAGTATACACTAACCTGTGCATTATTCAGACACTAGATGGAGACAAACAGTCAGAAACAGCTGATGGAGTATACACTAACCTGCGCATTATTCAGACACTAGATGGAGACAGTCTAAAACAGCTGATGGAGTATACACTAACCTGCGCATTATTCAGACACTAGATGGAGACAAACAGTCTAAAACAGCTGATGGAGTATACACTAACCTGCGCATTATTCAGACACTAGATGGAGACAAACAGTCTAAAACAGCTGATGGAGTATACACTAACCTGCACATTATTCAGACACTAGATGGAGACAAACAGTCAAACATAAAGCTGACAGAAATGAAAACAGCTGATGGAGTATACACTAACCTGCACATTATTCAGACACTAGATGGAGACAAACAGTCAGAAACAGCTGATGGAGTATACACTAACCTGCACATTATTCAGACACTAGATGGAGACAAACAGTCTAAAACAGCTGATGGAGTATACACTAACCTGCACATTATTCAGACACTAGATGGAGACAAACAGTCTAAAACAGCTGATGGAGTATACACTAACCTGCACATTATTCAGACACTAGATGGAGACAAACAGTCAGAAACAGCTGATGGAGTATACACTAACCTGCACATTATTCAGACACTAGATGGAGACAAACAGTCTAAAACAGCTGATGGAGTATACACTAACCTGCGCATTATTCAGACACTAGATGGAGACAGTCTAAAACAGCTGATGGAGTATACACTAACCTGCACATTATTCAGACACTAGATGGAGACAAACAGTCTAAAACAGCTGATGGAGTATACACTAACCTGTGCATTATTCAGACACTAGATGGAGACAAACAGTCTAAAACAGCTGATGGGAGTATACACTAACCTGCACATTATTCAGACACTAGATGGAGACAAACAGTCTAAAACAGCTGATGGAGTATACACTAACCTGCGCATTATTCAGACACTAGATGGAGACAAACAGTCTAAAACAGCTGATGGAGTATACACTAACCTGCGCATTATTTAGACACTAGATGGAGACAAACAGTCAGAAACAGCTGATGGAGTATACACTAACCTGCGCATTATTCAGACACTAGATGGAGACAAACAGTCAGAAACAGCTGATGGAGTATACACTAACCTGCGCATTATTCAGACACTAGATGGAGACAAACAGTCAGAAACAGCTGATGGAGTATACACTAACCTGCGCATTATTCAGACACTAGATGGAGACAAACAGTCAGAAACAGCTGATGGAGTATACACTAACCTGTGCATTATTCAGACACTAGATGGAGACAGTCTAAAACAGCTGATGGAGTATACACTAACCTGCGCATTATTCAGACACTAGATGGAGACAAACAGTCAGAAACAGCTGATGGAGTATACACTAACCTGCGCATTATTCAGACACTAGATGGAGACAAACAGTCAGAAACAGCTGATGGAGTATACACTAACCTGCGCATTATTCAGACACTAGATGGAGACAAACAGTCAGAAACAGCTGATGGAGTATACACTAACCTGCGCATTATTCAGACACTAGATGGAGACAAACAGTCAGAAACAGCTGATGGAGTATACACTAACCTGTGCATTATTCAGACACTAGATGGAGACAAACTGTTAAAAACAGCCAAAAATCATGATGTAACAGACATATAGGAATGCGACATATATGAATATATGAATGATGTAAGTATATGGATGAACGCGTTCACTGACAGTGATTCTCAGTTCCTGGATCAGTCTGTGTTATTCAGCGGTTGGTATCTGGGAATAGCATGACTTTATATGTCACGACTGACCAATCAGAATGGAGTATTCCTGATAGCTGTGTAATAAATTAATTTAACAGTCAACGATGTTTTGTGGCTCCATCCAGATTTCATTTGGTCCAAAAAGACTCTTCTGCTGGTAAATGTTGCTGACCCCTGCTCGCCTCTAATGCTGTGTTTGTGTGTTTAGATCTACGTGATGCACACACTGGCGGCGTCACTCTCAGCCTGCATCTACCAGTGTCTCTGTGACGGACACAACTACAGGTGTGTGTTTCTGTCTCCGTCACTCTCTCATCAGATTCTGCATTACACATTAAGAGCTGAATGGATTATTAGAAGTCCACTTTTATGTTATTTAAGTCGATTGAAGTCACTGGTGACGTCGTCAATGAAACACAAGATGCAAATGTGTTCCAGCACGACACAATTTGAAAAGTATGACAGCTCATAACACACTGCAAGAACAATGCACCATTACTCATTTAAGTGTAAATCAAGTGCCCTGTCAACACTGCTCATTTCATTAATAACACAACACTACATTAGCATGGGCTGATTTTAGTGATAAATAAATGCAGTCAGCTTATTGATCAGAATACATTCTGCGTAGAATGTAACAATGATTAACAAATGTTTATAGTGCAGAAGTAATGTATACGTCGTCAGCACATAGAACAGATTTATGGGAAGTTATTATATAACAACATAACGCACAGGACAGACACTGTCAGAGTCCTGCTCAGACACATGTATAACCACTGTGATAATCAAAAAAACACTCAAAATCTTGCTCAAGTCAGACCTTGTCCATGATTACTGCTCATCTTGATTACCAGCCGTCTCCTGCTATGAAGTTTATCTACACGACTGAAGGATTCATGCTTTCTGTGCATTTCTTGGTTCATTCACAAAACGCATCAGCATCTGTGCTTCGCAGAGAACAACAGCCAATAGAGGTGTGAACCTACACTGGTCTCACGGTTCGGTTCTGTTACGATTATCATGCCATCGATTTGGTTCAATTGGATATCTCGGTGCATTATTGTGCATTGACGATGCTTTCCCCAAACACAGTTTTATATTTGGGGCTGTCTGTATAAACACACACATAGACACACAGCACCAAGCAAGCGACACAGAGCATCACGCCCTCTCATTCACACGCATACACGCACACACAAATATAGACAGCAACACACAGCATCGCTCTCTCTCATTCACACACATAAACACACACACACACACGTGCTTGCTCGGGAGCGATATTGTTAGACCGCCCACTCCCCATTCAACTTACACCAGAGTTACCGACCGCTCCCGCGCTTTATTCGGAAATTTATTACCGCGCCTCAAGAAATCTGGTCTGGTCCAGCGGCTCCCGCCTTACACCCGCGGGAATGCAGACCTCTATCCAGAAGTATCGCCGTATCAGCCGAGAGCTGAGAAGAAGTCACGCCAGCAGGTCAAATGGGCCACAGCGAGAGAGAGAGAGAGAGAGGGTAATGGAGTTTACTTTCATTCTCTCTATCGCAGTGAAATAGGGGCTTCTGCTGTAAGTGTCAGTGAAAGAGAAAACACACACGCAGTGAAATTGTGCACAGTTTGTGCGTCAAGTAGGTGAAGCATTGTAAACACTCGCGCTCGCCTCCCTCGCCATAGTAAGCTACAGCGACATAGCGCATAGGAGATAAATGACGTCAGTATAATAACCGGTTATGATTATTACTGAACCCATACCGAATTGTCCGCGTCTGCATCGCGGTGCACCGAAGAAACGATTAATTTTGACACCCCTACTAAATATATTAATATTTATATGCTATTTGTAATACAATTTTGTCCTTTAATACAAGCAGTAAGATATATGAACTGGACCTTTAATTTGACCTGCTCAAAGAAAACACTCTTACTGAATGCATCAAACAAAACTTTGATACATGCACAGAACAGCATGAGCATTTACAGCTAATAAACTAATGGAAATGTTATCCCGCTTGCTTTTTGAGTGCTGTTAAAGGAGGTCTTACACCCCTATGATTGGTCATTGTCTTCACCCGCTCAACAGAAAGGGCTGGGCTTGGCTTTAGAAATGAAAGTGCTGTTCACCAATGAGTGACCGAGGAAAAACAGCCGCGGTTACAATCTATATGTGCATCATACGCGGTAATCACAGGTAATCCAAAATAGACACAGTGGAGAAAACTCGCACCACAGGCACGCTCATGTCTGGATCCACAAGAATCGCTTTAACAGCCAAGAGGAAAGGAAAAGTTACCTCACGAACACGCCAGCGGGTCAAATGTCCAAAGTGAGAGAGAGAGGCAATGATAGAGTCTTACAGCATTTCTCCCTAGTAGTGAAATAGCGGCTCGTGTGCTGTGCCTTCTTCACTGTCAATGAAAGGCCAGCAAACTCACAAGCAGTTGAACTGTGCATAATGATCTACCTTTTACGTAGTTGGAGCGTTTTATTTTCTCGCCTCATTCGCCATAGTATTCTGCTGCGACATCACGCATATCAGATAAATGACGTCAGTACATAATAACCGGTTATGATTATTACTAAACCGATATCGAATTGTCCCCGTCTGCATCGCGGTGCACCGAAGAAACAATTAATTTTGACACCCCTAACAGCCAATCACAGTACTGCTCCAGTGTTGCATAAACACGATTGGCTATCATCTGCTCTAGGGTGTTTGCATGGAGCACATACAATTTAATGGAAAGTAATGCATTACAATATTGAGTTACTCCCCAATAAAGTGACTAGTTGTGTTACTTCGTTGCTCTTTATGGTAAATAATGCGTTCCGTAACTTTTGAATAGTTCTTTCTTTAATAGAGGAGCTTTGTAATTGACAGCACACTCTATAACCTTCATTTACCTTTAAATGACCCTACAGACTAATAATGTAGCATAATGTAATCTTCAGAGTATATACAGATTAATGAACGTTTAAAGCAGTGTGCTCTGTCTCATTAGCTCAGTAAATCAGTGTGCACTGAGACTATACAGTAATGCCCTTTTCCTTTTCTTCATGTGTTCAGAATAATGAGAATACTTTTCAGCATTGCAGACATGTAAGCCACAGCAGTCCTGCTTTCTGTCTGCTCCTGCATTCTCTCTTCAGTGCTGGATTCAACATGACGGCGTTCATTTTAATTCAGCCATTTCTTTTTTAAAAGCTGATTATTTAAACTAAAAAGCCACTTTCATTGCACTTTCATATCAAAAAGTAACCCGTATGTTATTGCTTCATTTTTTAATGTAATGCATTACTTTACTGGTTACTTAGAAAGGTCATATCATTATACAGTGTCATGCGTTTCCCCCAACACTGCCTACAGAAGGCTTGTCCTCTCTGATGAGATTCTTCATTACAGAACGCTTCTCTTCATTAGCGTTTGCTCGTCTCGTAATGTTCTCATGAAAGCCGACTGACCTCTGGAAGTGACGCTGCGCTCCTGACATTAGCAGAGCTTCAGATTCTGCAGAAGTGAGCGTGGCCTTTTTTGTGCTCCGTCACGGCGGATTACATCAGCGCTCGATGTTTTGAGCTGAAGCCTGAACATGTTGGAACAGAAGCCCGGATGATTAAAGCAGAACTCGTGTTTCTGTCCTCATTTATTCTCCCTGGTGTTCCTCAAACCCGTATGGCTGTCTCCATCAGCCTTCATGCTGTTCTCCAGCACACAATCACTGCAGGCGGAGCAGAAACGGCACATTCTCTCATCACACGTGTGCTGATATGAGGATGATGGATGATGGAGCAACACTTTAAACACAACATGCACCTTTTTAAAGCACACATTGATAGATCTTCTTGTCAGCATCTCATCTGTGTATGATTCATTTATTCCAGTAAAGTCTTCTCCTGGTGGCGTGCTTTTATCTAGACGTTCAGCTGTTATTAACTCTTTCCCTGACAGCAGCTTTTTGATAACCTCAGAATGTTTTCAGCTCTGAATATATGAGCATATTATACAACCCTCTGCTTTCACACGATAAAGCACTTCATTCATGTTTGCTTAACAGCCCTCTCTACTTTTTTAACATAGTCATGACATGTTCAGCTTAAATGAAGGACAATCTTCAACGCTTTGCTGCACAGATTTAAGCTTGGTCTCATTTTAACGAAGACAAATGTCAGATTATAACTGAAGTGAAAAAGGAAAAGAACAAACTAACGTTATGTGCCTTTAAGTTTATGAAAATAATAAAACCAGAAATGTAGATTTTAATATAATATATAGTAAAAAAATTCTATTTTTGGGCAAAACGGTGGCTCAGTGGTCAGTTGGTGTTTCTGTGTGGAGTTTGCATGTTCTCCCCGTGTTGGTGTGGGTTTCCTCTGGGTGCTCCGGTTTCCCCCACAGTCCAAACACATGCGCTATAGGGGAATTGATCAACTAAATTGTCTGTAGTGTATGAGTGTGTGCGTGTATGGATGTTTCCCAGTACTGGGTTGCAGCTGGAAGGGCATCCGCTGTGTAAAACATATGCTCAATAGTTGGTGGTTCATTCCGCTGTGGCAACCCCTGATGAATAAAAGGACTAAGCCAAAGGAAAATTAATGAATTTCTATTTTACAAAACCAGTTTTACCCTAAATTTAAAGCTAAATATCTGAACAAATTATAATCCAGATTTGAAGTTGATATCTATATCAAGCTTTCATTCAGATTTAGTTTGGCTGCAGTACCAGACATGACCACCATTCAGTTCACATTGGTGACTATGCAAGAGCGCCCCCTATGTCTGTGTCTGTTTTGAGAAAAATAAAACCATATTTTACATGATTTTGAAAATATTTTGAAAGTAGACATCAAATTCTAAAGTAGTATGGTCAGTTTGAGTGTGACACACTGAGTGTGAGTAAATAATGAGGAAATTATCGTTTTTGTGTGAACTGTCCCTTTAAGAGCCACGCCCACACCTCAACAATCAACAACCAATAGACAGTTGTCCCGCCCTGAAATAGTTTGATAATCCGTCACACTCAGATCACGGTGTGGAAGAGCAATCAGATGCTGCTTTAAGGTTTAGATAGTGTTTTAATTCTAGGTGTTTAAAGGGGAAGTGAAGCACTCAGTGAAGTTTACATGATTTTGTACATTGATTTCCACTTTAATGAAAATATATTAAACAAACTTGATTAATGTCAACATTTAGCAGAAAACAGCATGTTTTACTATAGCTTTTAGGCCTAGGGCGCCGCCAACTTGGAATATCGCTGTGTCTGACGTCACAGGGTTGGTTCCGTTCTCTAAGCTGAACAGATACAGTGGAAGTAAAGGACTGAACACGGAGACTGCACAGCCTAATTTAACCCAATGAGTGAAGTTGTGGACATGGAGCTGCTGCAAATACAAACATCAGATGTGTGTCTAATATAAACATATATTTATATATATATATATAAATATATATATATATATTCTATTTTTCTTCTTTTTTTCCTTTAATTATGGATCATTTGATGCACTTTGCTCCACTCTCTGTATTACGCTGCCTGACTGCCTGTATATGTTTCAACCATGGTAGTAATGGACTGAACAGGGAGACTGGACAGTCTAATTTAACCCAATGCATGAAGCTGTGGACGTGCGTCGCAGAGCTGGTTCAAATACAACAAATACAAGCATTTAAGTGTCTTAAGTTGTGTATTTTTCTTTTGTTTATACCTCTCGCTTGATGTACTGTGCTCCACTCTCTCACGCTGCTCCAGCTCTGCCTGACGAGGGGATTTACAGTCTGACTAATGCAGCGATTAAAATCATACCTGACTTCAAGCTTCACTAAGTTACTTTTAGATTACATTTCGATTACTTTTGAACTGTACTTATTTACTGATTACAGATTACTTGACAAGTTTTGGTCAATAATATAATTTTCTAAATTACACATTTATACATTTGAACTGCGATTAGTTACTGATTACAGATTACATGACAACAATTTTTGGTCAGTAATATAATTTCCTTATTTACACATTTATAGTAATGTAATCTGATGACTTTTGGATTACATTTGGACTACTTTGTAACTGTCTGACTACTTTTAGATTACATTTTTGTAACATTTGAACTACGATCAGTTACTGATTACAGATTACATGACAATTTTGGGTCAGTAATATAATGTCTTAGATTACGCATTCATGGTGATGTAAACTGGCTACTTTTGGATTACATTTAGATTACTTTCAAACTGTTTGATTAATTTTGGATTACATTTGGATTACTTTTGAACTGTCTGTCTACTTTTAGATTACATTTGGATTACTTTTGAACTGTCTGACTACTTTTAGATTACTTTGCAACTGTCTGACTACTTTTACTTTGTAACTGTCAGACTACTTTTAGATTACATTTTTGTTACATTTGAACTACGATCAGTTACTGATTACAGATTACATGACAATTTTGGGTCAGTAATATAAGGTCTTAGATTATGCATTCATGGTGATGTAATCTGGCTACTTTTGGATTACATTTAGATTACTTTTAAACTGTTTGATTACTTTTGGATTAGATTTGGATTACTTTTGAACTGTCTGACTACTTTTCGATTACTTTGTAACTGTCAGACTACTTTTAGATTACATTTTGCAATGTAAATTTTGCAGTCTCAGTGTTCAGTCCTTTGCTTCCACTGTATCTGTTCAGCTGAGGGAACTGAATCAACCCCGTGACGTCAGACACAGCTATATTCCAAGATGGCGGCGCCCTAGCTCTAAAAGCTATAGTAAAACATGCCGTTTTCTGCTAAATAGTTTCATTAATTGAGTTTGTTTAATATATTTTCGTTAAAGTGGAATCCAGTGGACAAAATAATGTAAACTTGACTGAGTGCTTCATTTCCCCTTTAACAGTCTCTAATATATATATATATTTATTTATATATATTTCTGCCTGTTCTTCTTCAGCCATGTGAACCCATTCACGGGCAGCTCGTACCAGAGTGTCCTGCTTACCCATCAGCCCTCAGTGCGGAGCGGCAGTGTGGAGGACTCAGTGCTGCCCGACACCATTCCCTCACAGTGGCCTGGTAAAGCACACAGATTGTGTGTCAGTGACCCATAATATGACAATAGTTGTTGGTGTGAAAATAATGTAAAAAAATATGACGTATAAAAAATGACGTTTATGAATATGATGTCAAAAAATGACATTGATGTATAATATGACGTGAAAATAATGTGCAAATCCGTGTTTAATTCTGTGTGTGCATGTGTGTTTGTGTCTGCGTACGTATATGTGTGTGTGTGTGTGCGCGTGCAGGTGTGAGTGTCCTGATGCGTCTGCTCAGTGCATCTGGAGAGGAGAATCAGCCGGGTGTGTCTGTGCTGCTGTGTGAGATCCTCACTGCAGTCTTCCTCAGTCTGTTCGTTCACGGTTTGGCCACACACTCCACACACCAGCTCTACCGCACCGTCGCACACCCGCTCAACAGCAGACTCTGGGTGTCTGTGTTCGGCGGCGGCGCTCGCAATCCTGCACCCCAAAAACCAGGATCGCCATCAGGTGCGGCTCTCAAAGACACACCCATGTCTGACTGTAGAACACACACAAATATTGGAGAACACACACAAAGACACACAGTTTATACACAGATTATTCATTATCAGTATGCGGAGCTGCTGGATTACTCAATCTGATTACAAATTACATGACGAAATGCAGTCAATTATATAATCTCCTAGATAACGCATTTATGGTAATGTAATCGACTACTTTTGGATTACATTTAATTACTTTTGTGCTGTACTCAGTTATTGATTACAGATTACAAGACAACAATTTTGGGTCAGTAATTTCTCTTAGATAACTCATTCATGGTGATGTAATCTGACTACTTTTGGATTACATTTAGATTACTTTTGATCTGTAATTAGTTACTGATTACATGAGGACAACTTTTGGTCAATATAATCTTTTAAATTAGACATTTATTGTAGCATAATGGCACTAATTTGGAATTACGTTTGGATTACTTTTGAACTGTCAGACTACTTTTAGATTACATTTAGATTGCTTTTGAAATGTACTTAGTTACTGATTACAGATTACATGATTTTTGGTCAGTAATATAATTTCCTGAATTACACATTTATAGTAATCTAATCTGAATACTTTTGGATTACATTTAGATTATTTTTGAACTGTCTGACTACTTTTAGATTACATTTGGATTACATTTGAACTGTGATCAGTTACTGATTACAGATTACATGACGACAATTTTGGCTCAGTAATATGATCTCTTAGATTACGCATTCATGGTGATGTAATCTGACTACTTTTGGATTACATTTAGATTACTTTTGAACTTTCTGTGACTTAGATTACATTTTGATTACTTTTAAATTGTCTGAATGCTTCTGGGTTACATTTGGATTACTTTTGAACTGTTTGGCTACTTTTGGATTACATTTGGATTACTTTTGAACTGTCAGACTACTTTTGGATTACATTTAGATTACTTTTGAACTGTACTCAGTTACTGATTACAGATTACATGATGACAATTTTGGCTCAGTAATATAATCTCTTAGATTACGCATTCATGGTGATGTAATCTGACTACTTTTGGATTACATTTAGATTACTTTTGAACTGTCTGTGACTTGGATTACATTTGGATTACTTTTAAATTGTCTGACTGCTTCTGGATTACATTTGGATTACTTTTGATCTGTCTGACTACTTTTAGATTACATTTAGATTAATTTTGAACTGTCTGGCTACTTTTGAATTACATTTAGATTACTTTTGAAATGTACTCAGTTACTTATTACAGATTACATGACAATTTTTGGTCAGTAATATAATTTCCTAAATTACACACTTAAAATAATGTAATCTCACTACTTTTAGATAACATTTGCATTAAATTTTAAACTGTCTCACTACTTTTGTATTACTTTGTAATATTCGGACTACTTTTAGATTACATTTGAATTACATTTGAACTGTAATCAGTTACTGATTACAGATTACATGACAACAATTTTGGATCAGCAATATAATCTCATAGATTACGCATTATGGGGATGTAATCTGACTACTTTTGGATTACATTTGGATTACTTTTGAACTGCCTGACTGCTTTTGGATTACATTTGGATTAGTTTTGAACTGACTACTTTTCAATTACGTTTAGATTACTTTTGAAATGCAATCAGTTACTGATTACAGATTACATGACAACAATTTTGGGTCATTAATATAATTTTCTAAATTACACATTTATACATTTGAACAGCGATTAGTTACTGATTACAGATTACATGACAACAATTTTGGGTCAGTAATTTCTCTTAGATAACGCATTCATTGTGATGTAATCTGACTACTTTTGGATTACATTTAGATTTACTTTTGAACTGTACTGTATTACATAATAATTTTTGGTCAGTAATATAATCTCCTAAATTACACATTTATGGTAATGTAATCTGATGACTTTTGCATTACATTTAGATTACTTTTGAACTAATCACAGCAATTTTGTAGAATATTTCATATACAAATCTCTAGAAGTGTATTAATGTCGTATAACCCCTCTCCATTGGAAATAAACACCATGAATGTATACGAGCAGCAAGTTTATTATGAAAATATGTAAATGTTATAAAAACTGCAGTTGTTTAAAGAACATGTAATTATGAAAAAGTAACTGATTACAAGTATTTTAAAAAGAAATTTACTCTAATTACAAATACTTAAATTTTGTAATCTGGATGCATATAACCCCAGCTGTTATCATGCTCAGTGGTTGTGTAAGTGTTTGCGTGTTCACTGGATCTGGTGGTGTGTTTGTGTGTTAGTGGAAGATTCAGAGCGCAGACAGCGGCGGTTCCGACTGCGTTCATCACGCAGTAACTCCAGAGAGACTCCTGACAGCCCGCTCAGCCCCAGGCCCACCTTGACGGAGCCAGAAACATCCGTGATTAAAGAGAGATTCGTTCCTCCAGAGCTCAGCATCTGGGATTACTTCATCGCAAAGGTGGGTTGTTGCTAGGAGGGATACAGCTGCGGCCTAAAGTTAACCAGAATTATTTGTGTTTATTAAGTTAGCATTACTAGTGTTTTTGTACCCCTACCCCAATCCCAAAACCAACCCTCAAAATGTAAACACAGTCATTTTAACAATAATTATATATATAATTTATTAAATTCCCCTTAATTGTATTGTATTAAGGTCAGCCCCTACACCAACCCTTATTCCCAACACTCACAGTAATGTAAACAGAGTAATTATAATCAGAATGATTCATATTGTTTATTAAATTACCCATCATTTGTGTATTATTACCGTCATTAGTTTTGTATGGTAGTTGTATTGTTGTAACAATATAAACAATTCTGGTTAACTTCCGGCCGCGGCTGTATCCCTTCTGGACTTTAATACAGAGGGTTGTGTGTGCTTCTAGCAGGAGTAAACCTTAACTGCATGTTAAATGATGATGTTGCTAATTATATTCATTTCTGTCATGTGTGATGGTGAAATTGCGTCATCAGTAATCTGTGTGTGATCTGTGTGTGGGTCTGTGCAGCCGTTCGTGCCTCCGTCCGGCAGTGTAGTGGAGTATGACTCTGATGAGAGCCAGGGCAGCGAGGAAGAAGAGGAGGAGGAGGAGGAAGAGGAAGGAGATGGGTTTGATTCAAACTCTCCAATGACTGAACATTCCAACAACAACTCCTACAGGTGAGCCCTGGGTCATGTGATCATGTGCCTGTGCTGTGATTGGCTTCTGATGAAGTTCCTGTGCTGTGATTGGCTTCTGATGAAGTTCCTGTGCTGTGGTTGGCTTCTGATGAAGTTCCTGTGCTGTGATTGACTTCTGATGAAGTTCCTGTGCTGTGATTGGCTTCTGATGATGTTCCTGTGCTGTGATTGGCTTCTGATGAAGTTCCTGTGCTGTGATTGGCTTCTGATGATGTTCCTGTGCTGTGATTGGCTTCTGATGATGTTCCTGTGCTGTGATTGGCTTCTGATGACGTTCCTGTGTTCTGATTGGCTTTTGATAATGTTCCTGTGCTGTGATTGGCTTCTGATGATGTTCCTGTGCTGTGATTGGCTTCTGATAAAGTTCCTGTGCTGTGATTGGCTTCTGATAATGTTCCTGTGTTGTGATTGGCTTCTGGTTTTGTTCCTGTGCTGTGATTGGCTTCTGATGATCTTCCTGTGCTGTGATTGGCTTCTGATGATCTTCCTGTGCTGTGATTGGCTTCTGATGGAGTTCCTGTGCTGTGATTGGCTTCTGATGATGTTCCTGTGCTGTGATTGGCTTCTGATAACGTTCCTGTGCTGTGATTGGCTTCTGATGACGTTCCTGTGTTCTGATTGGCTTTTGATAATGTTCCTGTGCTGTGATTGGCTTCTGGTTTTGTTCCTGTGCTGTGATTGGCTTCTGATGATGTTCCTGTGCTGTGATTGGCTTCTGATAAAGTTCCTGTGTTGTGATTGGCTTCTGGTGATGTTCCTGTGCTGTGATTGGCTTCTGATAAAGTTCCTGTGCTGTGATTGGCTTCTGATAATGTTCCTGTGTTGTGATTGGCTTCTGGTTTTGTTCCTGTGCTGTGATTGGCTTCTGATGATCTTCCTGTGCTGTGATTGGCTTCTGATAATGTTCCTGTGTTCTGATTGGCTTCTGATAATGTTCCTGTGTTGTGATTGGCTTCTGGTTTTGCTCCTGTGCTGTGATTGGCTTCTGATGATGTTCCTGTGTTCTAATTGGCTCCTGATGATGTCTCTGTGCAGCTGGTGTCTGATGCGGCTGGCGATGGTGCAGATGATCCAGATGAACCTCAAGACCTTCTACCCAATGGCAGGACACGACCTCTTAGGTAATGCGGCACACGTATGATTTAGGATCCAGCGAGATCACCAAATATTTAGTGTTTATCACTGTAGTTGTGCTGTAAACTGCTGTTGTTCAACACTGTCGGACATTTTTTAAACTATCTCATTATCTTTATAGTGGTCGTGCTTGATGTGAACAGGCCTTTAGAATTGGCCCTAATTCAACATGGTTGGTCGTGACCATATTTGGAAGGGTCATGAATATTAATGAGATCTGCTCTGATGCTCCTACACACACAACAAATAGCATGATGTACTCGGCACAATACATGTTAATAACTGAACAAGGGACATACAGTAATGAGTGTGTGTGTGTGTGTGTGTGTGTCAGACCTGCCGGTGTGTTCTCCGCTCTGTCACGCCGCTCTGAAGACTCTCCAGCGATGGGAGCAGCTGCTGCTGAAGCGGATGGAGGTTTTTGGAGGTCCTCCATCAGAGCTGATCTCCACACAGATGCTGGAGGAGAGTGTATCCCTGGGGCCCGCGCTCCTGCGGCACAAAGCCCTGTTTGAGCCTGCAAACACACCCTTCAGGTACAGTGTGTGTGTGAGAGAGAGAGAGTGTATCCCTGGGCCCCCGCTCCTGCGGCACAAGGCCTTGTTTGAACACATGCTTCAGGTACAATTAGTGTGTGTGTGTGTAATGGTGGGTGTGAGAGAGAAAGAGTGTGTCCCCGGGGCCCATGCTCCTGCAGAACAAGGCCCTGTTTGAGCCCGCAAACACACCCTTAATGTACAGAGTGTGTGTGTGCGTGTGTGCGTGTGTGCGCGGTCAGTGGGGTTGGGTCTGATGTGCGTTTCCCCTCAGGTCCCGCCGGCGCTCCGCTCTGCCCGTCAGACGGCTCTGGCAGTATCTGGTGAAGCAGGAGGAGATTCAGGAGACCTTCATCAGAAACATCTTCACTAAGAAACGAGATCAGAACGAGGTATTTGTGCTGTTGTTCGCTCTCAATCCCAGAATGCACCTTTACACATCAGACTCCTGCTTGATTTCACCCCGGAGTGTGTATTGTCATCCCCCAGTGCCTGTAATGTCATTAATATCTGTTAACTGGTGCTGTTGATGTGGTGATTTTGTCATTAACCATCTAACTGTGTGTGTGTATGTTTGTGTTTGTGTGTGTGTGTTTGACCTGCATGTGTCCTTGTAACTCTTGAATCAGGAGACAGACAGTGTGAAAGTGCCGCTGGAGTCCCCACACACACAGGTATCTGACGCAGCGTCTGCTCTCATCTTCAGTCATGTGATCTGGCATTAAGGCTCTTTAAGACGCGTCTCGAAGTCCACATCAAATCAGGTTGAGATTAGATTGAGTGCTCACAGATTCTGCAATGATTGTCTGTTCAGGAAGCTGCATTGTAATATAAAAATTATCACGTCACCCACAATAAACAACACCTTAGCATCTGCATGGGGGCATGATTAGATATGTGTTAGCTTCAACTGTGTTTCTCCCATAATGCACTGGAGTCATAATGCACAACGGAGTTAATGGTGTAAAGGAGTTG
>LR812526.1:358844-411427 GCA_903798195.1 Danio kyathit | reverse complement strand
TAATGTGTGGCAGCAATGCATCACAGTATAATCTAAGTAAATTTGTCGTTTTAACAAGAGAAGATCTTGTTTTTACTGCAGTTGAGTGTAAAAATAATGTGTGTGTGGCAGCAATGTGTCACCGTACTACACATAAGAAAAAAGATGAAACCCTGTGAACAGATTAAACACAGGAATGGAGAAAAGAGTGCTCTTTTATTAGCTCAGCTGTCAGTCAGCGCCCACTCTGTTTTTCTGGGTCACTGCGTCTTTGCGTGTAGTGTCGATGCAGACATCAGATACCAGTCACATATAAAAGATGATGTAAGCGGGAAAACAAATAAATAAATAAATAAACACAGCAAATACGACCACAAAATCAGAACTGACCATCAAGACCTGCAGTGTTAAAGCCTGGTTTATACTTCTGCGTTGAGTGATCGGCGTGACCCACAGCGCATGCCTTTTGCGTAGCCGTGCATTTACTTCTGTGTGTTGTTTGTGTTGCTCAATAACACTTCTGAAACACTAGCTGGCAGTGTCTCTTTTGCCTGCAGTGATTAATGTGCTGACTGCATTTATTCAGCAGTATAATTAGCCCGGGTGCTAATGTTGCATTAATAACGGAATAATAGTGTTGACAGTTTATTTGTTTCACACTAAAATTAGTCATTGGTAGGGCCAGACAGAATCTGTGGGCATTTTTAGCTATTTCTGCTGAGAATTTTGTAAAAAATCTGTGGATTTACGCAAAATGATATTGGGAGTATCATAACTAAAAACTTAATATATGAAATAAAAATAATACCTTTTTAACTTTTAATTAATGTTTACAATGGAAATCCAACTAGATCCACTTTATTTGGTGAACAAAGCAAATCTATTATATAAGATATCGACTAAAAGACAGAAATTATTACTTTACACACTGTATTATAAATAAATCACATAAACATTCATATTTGTAAATAATATTACTGAAATTAATTTAAAACTGAATAAATATAAATTACACAAGTAAATAAATAGACTCAATGATGGGCTAAAAATCTGCAGATTTCTGTGAGCGCAGATCCCGTGAGGGTCTAGTCATTGGTAATGTTGCATTGTTTTTGAAATGTGTTATGAGCTGTAAAACAGCATGCGTTTATATTTCTTGCAAATAAATAGCAAATTTTGGCATGTTGCAAAACATTTGCGTCTCGTGTGTTATTGATGACGTCACCAATGACTAGTCGACAGTGACTCGACCTTGATAACATGAAAGTCGACTTCCAAAAATCTAAAGTCGTTCAACCCCTAGTGGGAACAGATCTTTTAATTCCAGTTTCTTTGCAAATCCTGTCTGGTGGACATGATTATACGTGTTACTATGGAAACATGTTAATTTGCGCCTGTCAATCAATATCGGTGGGCAGGGAAACCCTCACTGCTACGTCACGGTTTGGTGGGCCATTTTACATCACATTGATTGCCATATACTGAAACCAGCAGCAGTAGTTCACCTCAGATCTTAAAATTGAACTTTAGAACTAAACACGTGATTCAGAATCTACATTTAATAATGTTTAAAGAGGTTTAATATGTAATAAATAGATTATAAACCTTAACATTTCATGAGCGAGTGCACTATTCTGTGCTTCTGAATGGCTGGATTTACATTTCTGTTGTGTTTTGTCTTGTGCAAACAGCCAAATTGCTCATCACTGCGTATCTCATCATGAAGCATGTTGTTAGGACACGCGGTGTAACCTGCTCACCTAATATTTACGCTCGTAATATTTATATTATTTGCTAATTAATAACCTCATGTGGAACTGAATCAGTCTCATTTCGGAGTTCATATGATACTGTCCACTGGAGGTCGCATTTGGTCACGGGCGCATGCTTTCAGAGCCTTTCTGAATGAATGAATGAATGAAATATGCGGTTTTCCACCAAGGCAACCAAGAGTGTTGAAAAAGAACTGGCTAAACTGGCATTGGGTGGGTTAAATGAACAAAACAAAGACAGACGTTCCGGCACGGGAAACACATATTTAAAGCAGAATCTCTGACTTTAGCATTGTTTTCAAATAAACAAAAAATGTTCACCGAGCATGTTTCTTAAATTTCTGCAAACATATCATGGTATTTTTATGCTTTAGAAGAGTCAAAAACTTACATACAGCACCTTTAAAGGTGCAGCATGTAAAATAGAGTGGCTGAACTAATTATTGCAGTTCAAATTCAAAATGTTTTTAACCCCGCTTCTCCTCCACAAACACAGGTTGCCAGACTGATGACACAACCAGGTAAGATCAAGCTGTACACTGTAAGCTGCTCAGCTAATGTTTATGTTAGTGATATTTATATTATTCACTAATTAAAAACCACCTCATGTGTATTTTCATAACTCTGATTCTGCGTGTCATGATAGTCTGCTGCTGTCCTCCAGAGGGCGCATTTTTAGCCTATGTCAAGAGCAGGGGTGCACAAACTTTGTCCTACAAAGCAGGGGCTCCCAAACTTTTCAGCCCGCGACCTCCAAAATAACAATGCCAGTGACTCGCGACCCCCAATATCCTCTGAAGTTGTTATAAATATAGAAACCTTGCATGCAATGGCGCACACACACCAACAGACCCAAGGCTATTCTTCGTTTAATTTTATTTTTGTATGTGTTATAATATGTGTTATAAAATCAATCTGCTGCATCTGACGCTATTGCCGTGTCTTTAATATAATGTAATTACCCCAGAGACTGGGAACTAGTAACTATAAGCTACTATAGTGACTATATAGTACTGTATATAGTAACTATAAATGACAATTTTTTTCTCTTCAATAGGTTATGGATAAAATATGGTAATTCTTATGGTTTAATAAAAATAAATAGATTTTTGGAAATTACCAGGCGACCCCCCCCCCCCCCCCCCCCCCCCCCCTTCATTGTCCTGCAACCCCTCGGGGGGTCCTGACCCCCACTTTGAGAACCACTGCTATAAAGGGCCAAAAAGCAAACTTAATTGAGGGTTGTGGGCCAAATATATTTACCAAACCCATATTTATTAATTTTGCCATGGGTAATTTCCTAATTAATTCGGCAATATTTAAAAATATCTCGCAAATATTGCTTTAAATGATAATTACTAATGCAGTATCATTTAATAATGAACATATTACAGTAAAAACATAAACAATCCCATTTATAACACAATGGAGTTCGATGTGAAAACACTAGTCGAGCTGCTCCTGACTTTACCTTGGTTTGCTGGCAGATATCTTATGCATTGTCTGTCAAGTGACAGTATTTGCATTTTAAAAGTCTGATTCATTTACAACTTTTAATTGAATCATTTAATTTCTGTTGGCTTTCGAAATGTCAATCTCTGTCAAAGGAATTTGCCCCAGCCACCTCCTCTCTTTTCAGATGGGATGGCAGGACAAATCAAAGGTTACCAAGGGTCAACTTTGGGCATCTCTCATCAAGAGCCTTCATGACTGAAGAGTAATACACTGCTTTTTTCCACCAAGGCAACCCTGAATAATGCTGAAATATAACTGGTTAAACTTGCAGTGGGCGGAGCTACAGACCAGATCAAAGACAGACACATTTACAAAGCAGAATAACTGACTTTAGCATTGAAGTGTGTTCACTCAGCAGGACTCTTAAATATCTGCAAACATATTAAGGTATTTTTATGCTGTAAAAGAATCATACAGCCCCTTTAACCTATTAATATAGAAGTGGTGTTAGTTCTTACAGAGATGTCGGGGTTGGAGAGTTCGCTCAGCAGTTTTTTGGCCTCAATAATGGCCTGGTAGAGTCTGAGCGAGTGTCCGTCGCTGGCGATGAAGCAGGCGCTGGGTGAGTTTCCATACACACCTTTGGGAAGCAAAATGAAATATGAATAGAGCAGCAGTAACATCCAATCAGCTTCAAACTGAAAAATCACACAGACAGGATGAGCCAGGCATCGTCAATTAAACTTTAAAAGATGCGCAGTAAATATTGATGAGCCGAACACACATTTATGAATAATCTACTCTGTTTCCCACTCACTCATTAATAGATGCAGCTCAGAGAAACCTTTAAAAGCGCACAGATAATCCAGACGCAGAGTGCTTTCTGCTGTACTCTACTCTTACTGACTTTTTACCTTAAAGCAGTGGTTCACTTACAAAATAAAAATTCTGACACCATTTATTCACCCTCCACTTTATCCAGACCTGCATGAGTTTCTTCTTCTGCTGAACACAGAAGAAGATATTTTGAACAATGTTCATGTCTGATGGTCACTATTGACATATACAGTAGGTAAAAATACTATGGAAGTCAGTGGTGACCATCAACTAGAAGTAGAAATTAAAGGTTCATGGTTAGCTGATTGAAAATGTATGCAAATATCTGATGATGCAAATTGGTTGGGATGTGTGCATGTACAGTATGTATATTACATTAGGGGTGTAACAGATCACAACCCATGGTTCTAAAGGCACGTGAGCTGCAGATTAATAACCTTCTTTACTTGTAGATTAATTCAAGCATCTTTGTTTTCCTTTAAGATATCTGATGACAGAAGAAGTTGAAGAGGCTCCTAAAGGTTTTCTTAGGTTATTAAAGGTGTTTTCTGTCACTACTTGTTTAGTATACATGAATGCACTCACTATAAAGCTGCACAATTAGTCATAAAAACTTCATGTTTCATTGGTAGATGTATTATTTTTGAAGAATTATTCAGTGGCATATTTTTGATGGGGCAGCAAGGTGGCGCAGTGAGTAACACGTTCGCCTCACAGCAAGAAGTTCGCTGGTTCGAGCCTCGGCTGGGTCAGTTGGCGTTTCTGTGTGGAGTTTGCATGTTCTCCAACACGAGGCGTGGGTTTCCTCCGGGTTTTTCCCCCACAGTACAAACACATGCGCTATAGGGGAATTGGGTAGGCTAAATTGTGTGTAGTGTGTGAGTGTGAATGACTGTGTATGGATGTTTCCTAGTGATGGGTTGCAGCTGGAAGGGCATCCACTGCGTAAAACATATGCTGGATAAGTTGGCGGTTCATTCCGCTGTGGCGACCCCAGATTAATAAAGGGACTAAGCCGAAAAGAAAATGAATGACGGAATTCACGGAATATTTTTGATGGTTATTTGATGCCATCTACTGGTTAAATAATGTAATTGCGACAACTTTCAACAGCGTTAAGTAGCATCAAGCGGTGATTTTTATCTGAACTATAAGCTGTTCTCCCAGTACTTCTGTGTTATTTAATTGTTTGTAACTCACTGAAAAGTGTAAAAACTGAATCTCTCTCTCTGAATCTGCAGCACATCAAAGGATTAATAAACATATGCAAATCACTATCATTTATCATTTATGTTGTGTGGGTGTTTGAATTGAGATCCCAGTCTATCAATGATTAATCGTGCAGCTTTATACTGAATGCATTAATGCAGAATAAACATGTAGTGACAGAAAACACATTTAATACCTTAAGAAGGTGCCTCCACAACTACTTCCATAATTAATATATTTTACAGGAAAGCCAACATGCTTTATACATGCAATTTTAATGACGCAGGAGGCGATCTCTCTGTGATCATTACAAATGAGCTTTGTGGTGGGTCGTGCAATATTTAAAAAATTTTCTTAGCAGTGGACAATTAGGAGAATGATCATCTTGCCTTAGTTCATTTTATCCCCTAGCTCAGTGGTCCTCAACCACCAGTCCGTGGATCAATTGGTACCGGGCCGCACAAGAAATCATTAATTATTTCTGAGTCTGAATGATCTTTTATTTTGAAAAGTCTTTTATTTTGAAAAATGGCCGTATTCTCTCACATCTCGGTCACTTGAGTGCCCAAATTTAACCCACAGACAGCAAAATGAGTAAGAATTAAACATTTTTGAAAAGTTCCTTCGAGAAAAAGACCCAACGAAGGACCCATGAACTGCCAAGGAATGAATTCGCAACCCATTTGTCAACAAATCAGGTGAATCCAGCATGTCTGTCCAAAAAGATCAACTGATGGAGATCGCAAATGATGGCGGCCTTTTAGGGGTCGTTCGCATATCGCAGTTTCTAGAGCAGAGGCGAGCAAACTACGGCCCGTGGGCCATATGCGGCCCGCTGAACACTTTCATCCGCCCCGCGAGGTGATGCAATACAAGTGACCGCCATTTGATGGCAGTATTGCACGCGGTACAGTTAGCGCAACCAGTAGAATTAGTACACACTCTCGCATATTCACTCAACCGCTAATGACTGTAAATGAGTCGGGCAAAAAAAAAAAAAGACAAATTGACTATGAATGTCGTGTGTTTAAGGAAGAATGGACAACAAAATACTTCACCAATATCGGACAGAAAGCGGTATGTCTAATATGCCAAGAAAGTATTGCTGTTTTTAAAGACTACAACCCAAGTCGGCATTTTTCAAGCAGACATTCGATTTATGCTGTCAACCAGTCACCTGCAGAAAAGCCAAACAAGGCTACAAAACTCACCACAAACCTAAAAGCCCAGCAAAAGACATTTATGACACAGAGCTCTATCCAAGAGTCTGTAACGAAAGCTAGTTATGTGGTGGCACATAAAACTGCAAAGCACTGCAAACCTTTTCAGAGTTTCGTATGGATTTATTAATCATTCTTACTGTTTAATGAACGCAAACTGTCGTAGATTAAAGACCCAAACCCCTCACTGCACGACAGCTGCAGCTTCAGCACACCTCCTAATACCTGCAGCACGAGGACTTTATGACTGTTTATGAGCGTCAACAGTGGCTGATCTGTTCAGGGAAATATTTAACTGCGTGTCACTGCATCTCAAACGATTTAAAGAAATCTCCACTGTGCAGAGCGAGAGCCCTTACTGAACAGCGCATCATCGATGACGTAAGCGTGCTCAGGCCCGAATGCAATGTGTGAGTGCGGGCCGTCGGGAGGGAAGACAAGCGTGCTTCGGCCCAGTTCAAGGCAACTGTACATAGTGTGAGTACGCCCTCAGATTCTTCTTTCGGTTTTATCTCACAGTTTTATGATTGATATGAGCATATTAATATAAGCTCAAATGAGATTGTTGTGAATTTGACTCAAATGATATAATAATTGCTGGTTAAATGTGTTAATTTTTGTCATAGAATAGGTTTTCCATGCATACATCCACTTTAAAAAGTTCTTTTATCAAAGATTTGTGGTTTCATCAAGTTTTATGCTCATTGATCTCTATATTCTAAAAGCAGTGTAAAGTAGATTATTCTACATTTGACTGAAGAGTAAACTTTAAGAGTTATTTTAATTTGTTAATAGGAGATTTTGTCTATCAGACCATATCTTTTCTATTCTCCACTGTAAAAAGTATTACATTATTATTATTATTAATATATTTTATAAGGGATTATTTTATTGTTTTATGATGATTAATAAGTAAATATAAATAGCAGCGCAAATTAATTTGACTCAATAATAATTATTAAAAATCTGTTTTGTGTTAATGTGACATGTTTCTGTCCGATATTACATGTTCCATGCATACTGCCACTATAAAGAAAAGTTATTATTTGAAGGATTTGACATGTGGCCCTTCACTTGGTTTGCAAGACTTGATGTGGCCCTCTGGTCTAAAAGTTTGCCCACCATTGTTCTAGAGTTTGCACAAGTTTGTTGTTTCCAATGGAGGTGCGGGGCTTGCGCACACAAGTGGCGTGACACGCTCACACCAATGAACCCCAAGCCGCGAGCGCACCACAGGTCACGTGACAAGAATTGCTTCAGCTTGTCTGGAATATTCACATTTCGGTAAGACCAATTTTCTCAGACAAACACAGAACACACAAACACTGCAGAGCTTTGTACTTTTCTCCATAAATAAAACGTGTATCAGAGTGACAGCAATGTTTTGTCAGCGTGTCATCCTGAGAAAACGGTTGATGGTCACCTAGCAATCAACGAAACACCCCCGCTGTTAAATTGTCAAGCGTTGACCGCACCGTGGTGATAAAAAGCTTGAGGGCTACTGCCCTAGCTGACCAAAAAGGGACAAATTTGTAATCAATCCTCCACAAAAAAGAAACGGTCTCACTGATTCGCCTTGCAACAATCCTCACACTAATTGATAGAGCATAACGAATAACATGCAAGTATTAAATTGTAATAGCCTATATTATTGTTTTCCCTTATTGATATTTTTGTTATTAAATTTCATATAGGGCCAATTTAAAGGCCAAAGGCGTATGTTTTTCAGGTTCAAATGACCTACTGTTGCTTTGCTTTTATATTTCACATTAGGCTATTATTTATGCATAAACATATCTAGATATCGTAATAAACATACCGCTTGTTTGAAAACAACATCTTTTGTCATCATTACTGCAAACTTATATGAGCGATAATATCATTAAATGTGTGATCACCAGAATGGGGAAGTGCACCGGTGTTTTGGGATATGGAAAAACTGTCTTTACGCTGTTTTCATCTGTTTTTATATTATTTGTTTCTATTTTATTTATACTTGTCTCTTTAATTCCTGTTTATGTAAAGCACTTTGAATTGCCACTGTGTATGAAATGTGCTGTATAAATAAACTTGCCTTGCATTTATATTAATTAGACTTCTTTAGTTTCTATTATTCTTTTTTTTTATTTATTTGTTTTTAAAATAGTAATTTAGTTAAAGCAGAAAATATATTATTTTGCAAAAAAAGTGCAGCGTTTAAGAAAACTATGAAAGGGCTCTTCACCTTAAATTAGTTTCAAATCATTCTGGTAAAAAATCGTGACTAAATCGTGAATGTGAATGTCAGGTGAATCGTGACATCCCTAGCGTACAGTGTGTTATTTGTGATGTGGTGAGTGTGATTCTGACCGAGGCAGTTGCTGGGGATGAGCGTGGGCAGCCAGGCCACATTGGAGAATGCAGAGGTGTGTAGAGAGTTGACCCGCGCCAGCTCTGAGACGCCGCCAGAGAAGGAGAGCGGGCCGACAGGATCCACTCGCCACAGGATCAGCTCACTGTACACTGCATTGGGGTCCTGGGCCACACCGCCTGATGCCACTCTGCTCCTGCGGGACGCAGTCTGTGTCGGGGATGGGGTCTGGGTCTGGTTCTGGGTGTTGTGGTGTGAGGTGGTCAGCAGCAGCGGCAACACCGAGTGGCAGGCCAGGTCATTAAGGTGGAAGCGGTGTCCGCAGTACCGGGACTTATGGGACACACTGAGTACCGTGGAGAAGGCAGAGTCCTCAGCGAAGCTCACCGCCCACTGGTTAAGGGATCCGTCAGTGTGTTTGGAGATCATCAGAACACTCGGGGTGAAGATGCTGAGGCGCAGACTGCTGCTCGATGGCTTGTTCTGGGTGATCAGGGCGGAGGATGAGTGGAGGCCGGCGGGCCGCTGACGCCCCTGCTGGAGCGCCAGATCCACATTCCTGTTGCAGGCGTACATCACCACACTGCCGCTCAGAGAGTTAGCGTCGCCCGTGGGGAACGCCACCGGGATCCTGGACACGAACGACACCTGCACACAGAGGAGAGCAGGGTTCAGACACACTTTACTACTAAAACTTCAAGACTTTTACAAGACTTTCAAGTTAATTTTCACGACCGAATGTTTCATCTAATGTCTACATATATGTGGGAAATAATAAAAAGAAACAATGCACACTCAAATTTATTACAAGACATACAACATATTCACATACAACTATTCAGTTTAAGTGTATTTCTAACTCTATGTCAAATGTATTTAGATGAAGCGTACACAGCACTAATGATGTGAGAGCATGTGATTGGCCAAGGACAGAACAGAAGACAACTAACCTATATTCAAGTACACCGATATCGATTAAAGAAATTTCCATCACTTTTCCAAAACTTTTGTGGGTTTTTCCAAAGGCCAGGAAAATGCCGTGTGGAAATGAAATGACTTTCCAGGTTTTCCATGAGCGTATGAACAGTACGAGTGTTTGATGTGCTTTTCTTTCATAGCAAACACAGTGCTGTGCATGAGAATAGACCTTTAACAGAATAATGCACAAGGCAATCTGATAACGACAAATGTCGGATTTTACCAGTGTAAAAAATGACTAATAATGTTGTCGACATCTCAGCTGAGCAGATTAAACACTCATGCACACAATGAGAGCAACGACTGCAAGTGTGACAGCAAATGTTGATTAAGTTTTGGTCTTTGACTGGAATTTCATTTTAGCTTTAGCCATATTTTAGTCTTCTGAATCATTATAGTTTTAGACAACTCCATTTCATGCAATTTTTGTGTCAACTAAATGTACTCCAGATTTTGTTAACTAAAATATATTTGGTTTAAATGAAGTGTAATTGAATTAAAATAATGTCTACATTTATGTATTTTATAGTCTCATTAAATGATGGAATATATCCTTTCCAATCCAAGAAGGGTTTATTTTTATCTTAAGTATTATGTACAATTATGAGTGAGCAATCAATCCACATGTAAAAACAGTAGCCTATTCAAAATGCAGGACTTTACATTTATTTAGCAAAGCCTTTATTTCAATGTGGTAATCAGCTAGTGACTAGTCTGTTAAACATTTTCAAGCCATTAAACCTTTGACAGGGTTTAAACTAGCTGAAGTGCACTCTGCAGTGTGAGTGTACAGCAGGCTTTACTGCTGTCTCTGGGGTTACAGCAGACGCTGCTCAGCTCTACAGCACTGAGGAAAGAAGTAATGACACATGACATGTTCACACATCTGCTGATGAGGACGCCTGCAGTGCTGTGTACCTGCGCCTGTCGGAACATGCCGGGCTGGTACTCGTCCAGCCAGTCCACGTTCCACACCAGCAGAGATCCGTCCATGGGGTGAATGCAGAAGAGCATATCAGCAGCTCTGTTCCAGTCCGACAGCAGCAGATCCAGATGATGATCCACTGCTGCACTGCCTGCTGCTGCTGCTGCGCCTGGGGGAGAACTGGAGGAGCCCACAGCTGCGCTCGCATCCGCATCTACACACACACACACACACACATCAGAGTCATCACTGTCTGTACTCACACACACACACACACACACACACAGAGATCTATAACCACAGTACATCTGTACACAGACACACATTTATAATCACAGTACACATGTCCACATGTACACACACACACACACACACACACACAGAGCTCTATAATAACAGAATGAGATTGAGATATTTGTAAATGCGTTTTTTTCACGTGTGTGTGTGTGTGTGTGTGTGTGTGTGTGTGTGTGTGTGTGTGTGTGTGTGTGTGTGTAGTAAGAGTGTGTCGTACCGCAGTGCTGTGTGTGTGTGCTGGGCTCTGCGCTGCTCCTCAGCTGCTGCAGGAACACCTCCATGCTCAGCGTCAGGTGCAGCTCTTTATTATTCAGCCAATGAACAGTGAAGGATCCGCACGCATCATCCTCATCACAGCCAATCATGGAGGAGATGGAGGGTAGAAGAGGGATATCTGCTCACACACACACACAAATACATACACACAGCAGAGTTAATGATGTCTGCACGCAAACTGTGTATGAGTGTGAGTATGTGTGTCTGCATGTAAGTGTGTGCATGAGTTTGTTTGTGTGTGTGTGTGTGTGTGTGTGTGAGACACCTGTGGCTGGGTTTGTGTGTGTCACCTGTGGCTGGGTTTATGCTGGCCGCGATGTGGAAGTGGCAGAGTGCGTTGGCGTGCAGGATCTTGGGTCGGTGTGTGTAGTGTTTGTTCTGCTGCTGTGGCAGAGGGCCGGAGTAGGAGAGCTGAGAGAGAGAGCGCACCTCGTCTCTCCACGCCTGCTTCAGGTTCAGCTGAGAACACACACACACACACACACACACACACACACATTAAGTCCATTTGTCGTCTCTTTAATTTTCATCTTTGTTTGGAAACTCAGCTAGTGAGCAGACACACACACACACACACACACCTCCAGCGGGCTGTGGTTGTGCGGGCGGGTGCTGCTGGCGCTGCTCTTCTTTATGTTGTTGTTCTTCATCGGGTCGGTGCTGCTGTGACTGTGTCCTGACAGCAGGCAGTCGCTGGGCAGCAGAGTTTCAGCCCACAGTCGACACACACTGTCCTTACAGCAGGTCAGCAGCACGTTACACATGGTGCCGCTGTAAGCAGAACACACACACACACACACACCACTCAGAGAGGGTCACAGGGGGCACACACTATTATAGCAAATAAAACATTCCCTGACGAAAAAGCTACATTTGCATAAATATAACACTGATGTGTGTGTGTTCAGGTTTGTGTGTGCGCATGTGTGTGTGTGCCACCTGGGCATGCATCTGCTCTTCTTCCTCCAGGAGTGTGTGTGTGTGTGTGACCTAAGCATAAATCTGCTGGTCTTCCTCCAAGATTGTGTGTGTGTGTTTGTGTGTGTGCGTGTGTGTGTGTTTGTGTGTGTGCGTGTGTGTCACCTGGGCATGTATCTGCTGGTCTTCCTCCAGGAGAAGCCTGTAACGGAGCGTGGATGTGCCAGATAGATGAAGGAGAAGTTGCTCTCGGCTGCAGACGGCAGCTCCGGCGGGCTGAAGAGTTTGGTGACATCAGTCTGCCATTTCCTGGTGCTGTACCACACCTTCACCAAACAGTCGTCCTGCAACAACACAAACACACACAAATCATCAGGTCTGAACTATTATGATGAGTTCAGGCTGGAGGATTTTCAAGGTAGTGGCGTCACAGATGTGTTCACACTGCACGACTCTCTGGGCTAGCGTTTCGTCTGTGTTGTGTTCACACTGTGAGATGGATCAGTCACAGGGGGTTTCACACTGCATGACTTTACAATAGGAAGAATCGCCGATAACTTTAGTATCGTACACAAACTACGTCTCTCACAGCCTAACACACACGAGAAGTGACATGGAAACGTCACAAGGTCACATAGTATATCATGTGTTATTAACTACATCATGAGAGAGAAGCCTTTAATGGGCTAGAGCACAGGTGTCAAAGCCAGTTCCTGGAGGGCCGGAGCTCTGCACAGTTTAGTTCCAACCCTAATTAAACACACCTGATCAAAATAATTGATTCCTTCAGGCTTGTTTGAAACCTACATGTAAGTGTGTTGGAGCAGGGTTAGAACTAAACTGTGCAGGGCTGTGGCCCTCCAGGAACTGGCTTTGACACCTGTGGGCTAGAGAATATACTTATTTTGCTCTCCTAGCCGGAATGATCCATTTCTCCTCAATTCTTTTGTTTTTCGGTTGTGATATTGCTCAGACGACACGTCAAACAGATACAGCGCTCCTGCCAAATTTACACTAGTTTTTCCTTCATTTCCAAATAGAGCGAAAGTGACTTTTAATCCTCCTCCTCCATCCTCCTCCTCCCGCTGGCCTGCAGATACCCACACTAGTGGATGCTGCTCTCTCATTGGCTGTAGGTGATCACTGATGTTATTTTCAGTCAGAACACATTTCACACAGCATGACTTGAATCACCAACAGCTCCAGATATCTAGCATGCCAAATATCTGACAGGTGTCTGCAATTCATCAGTGATTCTCTCAGATCATGTCTTTGATGGTTCACACTGTGTGAGTGTTCCTCACGTATCCCATTTGCTGTGATTTCAGGCATTTGTCGAGATTTCTCAAAACCTGTCAAAATCAGGGCTAAAATCATGCAGTCTGAACTCTGCATTAGTCAGCCTCAGACGACACACCAAGCACGGACCATTAGCTAAACATCTGATGTACACGGCACACTCTTCTGGAAACACTTCTGCAGATCGGCAGTCGTCCTCTGACTAGATTAAAGTAAATGAATGTCCACTGCTGTTATGATGGACACACTGCTGCATGTGCACTCAAACAGATTTCAGCTTACTGAATTGTAGTGTAGGCGACGCAGTGGTGCAGTAGCAGGCCCGTAGCCAGCCTGGTGAAAGGGGTGCTTCTTTTTTCTCAAAAAGTGGACCTTTTTGCAGTTATACGCCTCAGTTTCTATTTAACTATGAGATTTAAATACTGCATTTAGTGACATTTTAAGCAGTACCTTTTTTTTGCTGGATTAGCTAGTTAGATGTCATCATAATCACACTTTTTGATGTACTAAATATATTTCCTAAAAATTTAAATAAAAAATTTCAATAAAAAAAAAATTTAAAAGAAGACAAATTTTTAAAATACAAATTTGTTACATCATATATCATTAAGAAAAAATAGGAATCTGTTAAATTTAAGTAAGAAACTGTAGCCTACTGTCATTTATTAGACGAAAAACAAACTGGCCAGCATTCAACTGTCCTCAATTTGGCCATTTCAATAAAAAAAAATCATTAAAACATAATAATAATAATAATAATAATGAATTCTTCAGATTTTTTCTAGCCTCTTTGGTAAAAAAAAAAAGTACATTTGAGAATTTATGGATATCAACAATAGCCAAAATATATTCAAAATAATGTAATATGCTCCGCTTCTGGTGCTTAATTCACACCTTTTTATTGCTCATTTTTATTTCAGGAATAAGGTCCAAGATTTAGAATAAAGGTTACCTGCAAATGTTTTCTCTGTTTAAAAACAATAGTGAAAGAAGACTTCTCTTACATCATAGTCCCACCGAAGCAACAGCGGACAGAGGATTCTGTTTGGTCTTAAAGCCTTTTTCAATGGATTATTTTCATTATTTATGATGGCATAGCAGTCAAAATAGTACAAATGAGCTCATGTATGGGACAAATTCTGGACCTTTGTCAGTAAGGGGTGGCTCTTAACGCGGCCAGTTAGCCTAGAACCTCATGAATAGGGACAGACTTTCATCGGTAACTTAAGTAACTTTAGCCTTACCTTGTTTGGCAGTCTTTTTGAACATATGTTCAATATTTTGCGATAATGACCCCGCTGCCTGCCCTTTCTGCCACTCTTGCTCTTTTCGACCCATAGCGTTACTCAGTATGGATGTCGCACGACTCGCATCAAAGATTCAAATGTTACCGCTCAGTGGGTTATGTCACCTGACTCGCGTCACATTATTGTGGCTTTGAGGCTCCATGGGATTCGAATTACTGGCCATAGTTATTTAAAATGACACTTTATTACAATATTTATTAAATATAATATATTAATTTGATAATAAATATATTATACAATTTTAAATTACATAAAATAACTAAAAGGACAAATTCTGGACCTTTTGGTCGTGGGGGGTGGTTCGTTCGAACCACCCGAACCCCCCCTGGCTACGGGCATGAGTAGGTAGTGCTGTCGCCTCACAGCAAGAAGGTCGCTGGTTTGAGCTTCGGCTGGGTCAGTTGGCGTTTCTGTGTGGAGTTTGCATGTTCTCCCTGCATTCGCGTGGGTTTCCTCCGGATGCTCTGGTTTCCCCCATAGTCCAAAAGACATGTGGTACAGGTGAATTGGGTAGGCTAAATTGTCCGTAGTGTATGAGTGTGAATGAGTGTGTGTGGATGTTTCCCAGAGATGGGTTGCGGCTGGAAGGGCATCCGCTGCGTAAAAACTTGCTGGATAAGTTGGTGGTTCATTCCCCTGTGGCGACCCCAGATTAATAAAGAGATTAAGCCGAAAAGAAAATAAATGAATGAATTGTATTGTTCTTCTGTTGTTTTATGAGAGAGCTGATCTAAACCTGACAGTTTAATACAGTTCCCTAATTATAAAGTTTCATTTTTCATGATTGTGTTTATTTTGCATCGCTAGAAGCTCCTCAGTTGTGTAGCTGATAGTGATAAAACACTTCTGCCTGTTCAGAACAAACAGAAACACCAAGTACTGGAGATTTGTTATTATTCCTGTTGAACCGTGAACCCTAAAACTGAGGTACGTACCGAACCGTTACTCCAGTGTCCCGTTACACCCCTAATAAATACAGTTGAAGTCAGAATTATTCGCCCCCCTGAATTATTCGCCCCCCTGTTTATTTTTTTCCTCAATTTCTGTTTAACAGAGAGCAGATTTCTCCAACACATTTCTAATCATAATAGTTTAATAACTCATCTCTAATAACTGATTTATTTTCTCTTTGTCATGATGACAGTAAATAATATTAGACTAGATATTCTTCAAGACACTTCTATACAGCTTAAAGTGACATTTAAAGGCTTCACTAGGGTAATTAGGGTAACTAGGCAGGTTAGGGGAATTAGGCAAGTTATTGTATAATGATGGTTTGTTCTGTAGACTATCGAGAAAATATATAGCTTAAAGGGGCTAATAATATTGACCTTAAAATGGTGTTTAAAAAATTAAAAACTGCTTTTATTCTAGCCGAAATAAAACAAAAAAGACTTTCTCCAGAAGAAAAAATATTATCAAACATACTGTGAAAATTTCCTGAATCTGTTAAACATAATTTGGGAAATATTTTAAAAAAGAAAAAAAAATTCAAAGGGGGCGAATAATTCTGACTTCAACTGTATATATATATATAATTAAATCTATGGGTGCCCAAAATAACAAAAAGTGCGATAAACACACACAGAAGAATACAAACACAGACAAACTCACACACACAGATGAACGCACACACACACACACACACACACACACACACACACACACACACACACACACACAGACAAGCTCACGCACACAGACAAATGAGCACACACACAGGCAGATAAACGTACGTACATGAACAAAGCACACGCACAGACAAACAAACACACAGACAAACACACATGAAAATACCCTAGGAAATCAGCTTACAGCTAATATCAAATCACTTCATGGTGCAAAGTGCTGCAAACCAACACAAACACACTCTCACACACATATTGTCTAAGAAGACTGTCAAACATTATACTTTTAACACACACAGCAAACATACACACCTGTCCCGCGGTGGCGAAAAACTCTCCATCAGGGGAAAACTTGATGAAGTGTGTGGGAGCGGCAGACCTGCCAAACACAGAGATTCAGAGTCAGATCAGTGTGTTCAGTGTGTTTAAACTCCATCTTACAAGCACTCGATAAGGAAAACAATGTTTAATCTACCACACAATCATGCTGCACTACTAGCTCCTTCAACATTACAATTCCTCTTTTGAACATCTCGCACAATATTATCCTGTCTGATGTTAATACAGTCTTATGTTATGTGTATTATGTATAATTATATGTAGTTTAATACGTATAATACATGTGTGATTAGTATAGTTTGATTAGCGCTTCTGTATGTAAGTTATGTATATGTTTAAAACAGATCTTGTAGTAATGAAGTAAATGTAATTCATTACTACGCAGCTCTGGTAAATCACATATTCCAGTCAGACAGCAAACACTCACTACCCTGTCATATGATTGAAAACATATATATATATTTTATATATCTATAAAGCGTCCCATCCTTACTGAACACAGACCTGCACTGCCACACACATCTCCAGGAGTGCAGCTCAGCGGCAGCTTCATCTTCAGTGTGTGTGCTGAAACACACATCACACCACAACTGCACACACACCGAGCCCGTCAGCAGACACGACCCTGCACACACACACACACACACACACACTGAGTTTAAGGCTGTTAATTTATCGCCACATCAGTAACTCATCATGGCTACGTCATGGAAACATCCATATAGATAAAAGCATATCATATAATAATAACAACCCTATATCTCATTGATATAGAATAAATAAATTAACATAAATATAATAAGTGGTGCAGTAGGTAGTGCTGTCGCCTCACAGCAAGAAGGTCGCTGGTTTGAGCCTCGGTTGGGTGAGTTGCCATTTCTGTGTGGAGTTTGCATGTTCTCCCCGTGTTGGTGTGGGTTTCCTCCGGGTGCTCCGGTTTCCCCCACAGTCCAAACACATGTGGTACAGGTGAATTGGGTGGGCTAAATTGTCCATAGTGTATGACAGAGAATGTGTGTGTAGGTGTTTCCCAGAGATGGGTTGCGGCTGGAAGGGCATCTGCTGAGTAAAAAAGGTGCTGGATAAGTTGGCGGTTCATTCCGCTGTGGCGACCCCGGATTAATAAAGGGACAAAGCGGAAAAGAAAATGAATGAATGAATATAATAAAAACTATAGATCATATTTGATAACTCATCATTTTTCCTGATGATACATTTTTTATACATTTGTAAAACTCAACTTCTCATTTCTGTTCTACTGCTGTTTATGCACTGCAAAAGATGCTTTTCTTACTTGTGTTTCTTGTCCAAATATCTAAACATTCCTACATTAAAAAGCATTTTCTAGATAAGTAAAAAATACAGTATAGTGTTGTTTTCAGAAATAATGAGTCAAAATGAAGAGAATTTCTCCTTAAAACAAGCAGAATAACCTGTTATATAATCTTAGATCAAACAAGATTATTCCCTCATTATCAGATTATTCTGCTTGTTTTAAGGAGAAACTCACTTCATTTTGACTCATTATTTCTGAAATCAAGACTATATTTTTTGCTTGTCTAGAAAATTCTTCTAGATTTCAGAATTGTTAGATATGTGAACTAAACTAAGTGGGAAAGGCATTTTCTGCAGTGCACCATATATCGTATGAATTTGCACTCTTACTAATAAAAATGTAATTAACAAAAATAATAAAATACCGTTACGATTGTATTTTAAAAGACACTTATAGTGAGAAAGGCTTAGATAAGAGGTATTGAGCAGCTCATCTCAGACACCACACGTACGTACCGCTGGGATGCCAGGTCAGGATGTGTGCGGTGGATGGAAGCGCAAACTGCCCACTCTTCTGCCACTGATAATTCAGCTTCTGCTCAACAGAAAACACACACACACACACACACACACACACACACACACACACACACACACACACACACACACACACACACACACACACACACACACACACACACACACACACACACACAGTTATTCAGTCTGTCTGATCCTGAATCTATAATGTCAGGTACGTTTGGTGATCTTTTTTTTTTTAAACGTGGTTAGATTATAGACGATTTATAAAATGTTTTACATATTTTCATAGATCACAAGACCTTGCATGCCATAACAACACAATACTTTCTGTAATAATATAGTCTTATATTGCCAAAAATCACGATTTCTTGATGTCTGAATTAGTGTAATTCTCCATCATGTGTCATTACATAATTAAATATTTTATTTAAGGTTTTATTTGGCAAATATTACATTTTTTTTTGTATTTATAAAAGCTCTACATGATAATTTTCCTAATTCTACAACATTAAATTGTTTAAAAATAACTTTTTTTAAACAAAAATATGTCCACAAATCTTGCATAAATTCTGTTATTATGTACAGGGTGGGCCGTTTATATGGACACACCTTAATTAAATGGAAATGGTTTCCTGAATACAGTTTCCTGAAAAGTGGATTTTTGGTTGTGAGCGATGAATGACCCCCAAGGTCTCCTGATCTGAGCCCCTTAGACTTTTATCTTCGGGGTCATCTGAAGGCAATTGTCTATGTAATTTATTGAGGTGTATCCATATAAATGGCCCACCCTGTACATACATTTCATTAAATACTTTGCATTTTAAACTGGGTGAGTGACCTCAAATGGTTTATCTACTAGGGGAAAAACAAGATTTTTCTTGCTATGATTTATTGTTATTTCTACACATTACCGAATTTGTCTGTAACAAAAGCTGACAAACAATAATATATATATATATAAAAAACTCCCTGAAAGAAAAAGTGGCAACCACTAAATAATCTAAATGTTTTCAATAGGACACTTTAAAGCAGGGGTCACCAATCTCGGTCCAGGAGGGCCGGTGTCCCTGCTGAGTTTAGCTCTAACTTGCCTCAACACACCTGCCTGGGTGTTTCAAGTATACCTAGTAAGACCTTGATTAGCTTGTTCAAGCGTGTTTGATTAGGGTTGGAGCTAAAATTTGCAGGACACCAGCCCTCCAGGAACAAGTTTGGTGACCCCTGCTTTAAAGACTTGCTGTTCACACTGCAAAAATGCCTTTCTTACTTCATTCTTAAATCAAGAATTATTTTCTAGACAAGGGGGCGTCACGGTGGCGCAGTGGGTAGCATGATCGCCTCACAGTAAGAAGGTCGCTGGTTTGAGTCCCGGCTGGGTCAGTTGGTGTTCCTGTGTGGAGTTTGCATGTTCTCCCTGTGTTGGCGTGGGTTTCCCCCACAGTCCAAACACATGCACAATAGGGGAATTGATCAACTAAACTGGCCGTAGTGTATGAGTGTGAATGCAAGAGTGTATGGATGTTTCCCAGTGTTGGGTTACAGCTGGAAGGTTCATTCCGCTGTGGCGACCCCTGATTAACAAAGGGACTAAGCTGAAAAGAAAATGAATGAATGAATTTTCTACCCAAGCAAAAAAAAAAATCAGAAATTATGAGTGGAATTGACGTGAGTTTCGCCTTAAAACAAGCTAAATAATCTGACAATGGTGGATGAAGAATAACCTTGTTTTTACTATTGATTTAAGATAATGTTTCTTACTGACAGATTATTTTGTTGGAAAAACTCACTTCATTATTTTTGAAGACAGTATATTGTGCTTGTCTAGAAAATGCTTCTTGATTTAAATTTTTTTTTTGGACATTTGGACTAGAAACAAGACAAAACTCAGAGTAAGAGACACATGACTTGCAGTGCATAAAGAGTGTTTTCCTCAACAGTTTGAAATGCCAAATGCAGCTTCAGTTATAGACCTTTTTCTCGGCTGCTGCATGAAGGGCGCCATACCGACCAGCGTCTTCCGGTAGAATGTTTAGAACTTCCGTTTACAACGTTTACAACTGGTAATTTGTGATCCGAAAATGGGTTTCAAGAGCGTTTTGAGTGGAATACAGAGTGTTTTTGTGACACACAACTTTGAAACGTGTGTTAAAGCCGCTGTAATCTGTCAGATGTGGTTCAAGCGCGAGAGAAAAACCTTCTCCTAGTTCACGTGTCTGCCGTCAGAAATATTTCACTTCATCATAGAGCAAATCAGATTACTGTCATGAAATTTAACAGGTGTGTAAGTCATGCAATTTCCAAAATGACCAATAAAAGTGCGTTACTGATGCTCTGCTGGCTGGTTTGCTGTTCATTGTAATCGCGAGCCGTTTATGCTTCATTAGTGTGTTGTATTTACCACGGTTTGTGTTTTTATGTCATTTCAAAACGTCACTTTATTTTCACTTTGTCACAGTTATTAAATCAGTGTGTTAGTGGGACTGTAGAATAGACTACGTGTGTGTCAAACATTCTGGTGAAGTACATTTGTTTGGGTTGATTATATATTTGAAAGAAAGAGAAACTGTTGACTTTAGCGATGACGAGGCTTCATTTAAACTGCAGAAGATGCCGTCTGACAACGAGGAGAAAATGCCTCAGCAGTTGTTTTCCATCCTATTAGATCACATTGTTTTAAATGATCAGTCCAGGAGGTGGCGCTGATCAACAACAGTATTAGTTCAAAGATGATAAAAGCAGGTAAAATAGATTAAAACTATCGTTTCAAAGCTGTCCAAATGAGACTGTTTACACGCATCAGCTGCCGACCGGAAGTTCTTGGCATTCTCCTTGCGCATATACGCAAAGCATAATGGGTAATTTTGCGTTCTAAGAAAAAGGTCTAGAGTCACTGACATGATCAGCTCATCAGAAACCCTGAGTGTGAAGAACACATTAAACTGCAGACACGTTACTGATATTACAGCAAAAACTCACAGGCTAAAAGAGGTCAAACGGAGCAGATATTCTGCTGGACAAACTGAGGAACAGTCAGAAGTCAGAAAACAGATTGATGAGCGATGCAGAACTCTTCTCTGCAAATGTGTTTGACTTAAAATTACACTGAAAAAATGCTTTTCTTACTTTTATTTTAGCCCTGCTTCTAATCTAAATACAGGGAGTGCAGAATTATTAGGCAACTTCCTTTCCTTTGGCAAAATGGGTCAAAAGAAGGACTTGACAGGCTCCGAAAAGTCAAAAATAGTGAGATATCTTGCAGAGGGATGCAGCACTCTTAACATTGCCAAGCTTCTGAAGCGTGATCATCCAACAATCAAGCGTTTCATTCAAAATAGTCAACAGGGTCGCAAGAAGCGTGTGGAAAAACCAAGGCGCAAAATAAACTGCCCATGAACTGAGAAAAGTCAAGCGTGCAGCTGCCAAGATGCCACTTGCCACCAGTTTTGCCATATTTCAGAGCTGCAACATCACTGGAGTGCCCAAAAGCACAAGGTGTGCAATACTCAGAGACATGGCCAAGGTAAGAAAGGCTGAAAAACCACCACCACTGAACAAGACACACAAGCTGAAACGTCAAGACTGGGCCAAGAAATATCTCAAGACTGATTTTTCTAAGGTTTTATGGACTGATGAAATGAGAGTGAGTCTTGATGGGCCCGTGGCTGGATCGGTAAAGGGCAGAGAGCTCCAGTCCGACTCAGAAGCCAGCAAGGTGGAGGGAGTACTGGTTTGGGCTGGTATCATCAAAGATGAGCTTGTGGGGCCTTTTCGGGTTGAGGATGGAGTCAAGCTCAACTCCCAGTCCTACTGCCAGTTTCTGGAAGACACCTTCAAGCAGTGGTACAGGAAGAAGTCTGCATCCTTCAAGAAAAACATGATCTTCATGCAGGACAATGCTCCATCACACGCGTCCAAGTACTCCACAGCGTGGCTGGCAAGAAAGGGTCTAAAAGAAGAAAAACTAATGACATGGCCTCCTTGTTCACCTGAGCTGAACCCCATAGAGAACCTGTGGTCCATCATCAAATGTGAGATTTACAAGGAGGGAAAACAGTCCACCTCTCTGAACAGTGTCTGGGAGGCTGTGGTTGCTGCTGCACGCAATGTTGATGGTGAACAGATCAAAACACTGACAGAATCCATGGATGGCAGGCTTTTGAGTGTCCTTGCAAAGAAAGGTGGCTATATTGCTCACTGATTTGTTTTTGTTTTGTTTTTGAATGTCAGAAATGTATATTTGTGAATGTTGAGATGTTATATTGGTTTCACTGGTGAAAATAAATCATTGAAATGGGGATATATTTGTGTTTTGTTAAGTTGCCTAATAATTCTGCACAGTAATAGTCACCTGCACACACAGATATCCTCCTAAAATAGCTCAAACTAAAAACAAACTAAACACTACTAACAAAAATATTCAGCTTTGATATTAATGAGTTTTTTGGGTTCATTGAGAACATGGTTGTTGTTCAATAATAAAATTAATCCTCAAAAATACAACTTGCCTAATAATTCTGCACTTCCTGTATACTTAAATCAAAAAGCATTTACAGCAAGTCAAAATATTGTTTTGTTTTCAGAAATAATGAGTCAAAATGAAGAGAGTTTTTCCTTATTAACATTATTTTACGTCCCCCATTGTCAGATTATTTTGCTTGTTTTAAGGAAAAACTCACTTCATCTTGACTCATTATTTCTGAAAACAAAATAATACAAACAGCAAAAATCCGTCCAAGGCACTTGAAAGATGTGGAGAAAACATTAAAAAGCCTTTATTCACATGGCTAAACCTCCGCGTCTCAGCAGAGAATTGCCTTCATCAGGGTAACAGTGACTGTGCCTTGGACTGATTTTTGCTGTTCGTCCTTGCCCAAAGAGCACCGACACGTTATTTGAGCTACCTCAGAGCACTTTTTGTTTGTTTTTAAATAAATAAAAAAAAAACGTTTATTTGTCTATAAAATGCTTCTTGATTTAAGAATTTGTAGATATTTGTAGTAAAAACAGGACAGAAACTCTGAGTAAGCAACACATTTTCTGCAGTGTACAGTCTACTGTGGGTAAATGACTAGGAATAAGAAACAGCAGTAAATGATCAAACTGTGTGTGAAATATGAACCAGTGTGTTCATGACAATACATTACAATCAAATAAGATAAGCAGGAAAATCACCCGTTTGCATCATCATCATCCAGCAGTGTATGAGCGGTTCAGAATGACTACTAATGAATGAGACTGGAAGTGTTTAGAGCATTTATTTTGTGGGATTATCTACATTATGTTTTATCGGTTGTGTTTTTTGGACCTTGTGTGTCTTTAATAGTGTATAAATTCAATAGTAAACTGACGTTACAACCGCCTCACTCAATCTTCTGTGTAATGTAAGGTGGACTGGACTGAGCAACATGTGCACAGTAAATATGACAGCACTTTCAGACAGAAGACTCACTTTCTGTGCTTTCCCTTCTCGACTGACCTCCAGCGGCTCAAACACACACACGGTATTCCCGTACGACGCTGCGATCTGAAAACAGAGCAGATTTGGAGCATCTGAACAGTGTTAATCCTGTTCACAGCTCAAGCTGAATGACAAACCTTTCACTCAACACTTCAAACGGTGTGTGTGTGTGTGTGTGTGTGTGTGTGTGTGTGTGTGTGTGTGTGTGTGTGTGTGTGTGTGTGTGTGTGTGTGTGTGTGTGTGTGTGTGTTGTGTTTGGCCACTTCAGAAAGTTTCCCACGCTGGTGTGTTCTCCTGAACAATGAGCTGTAACGGGAGCGCACCACGGCTGGATGGGTTTAATTAAGAGAGTGTTTCACAGCTCTTCAGTGTGTGTGTGTGCGCAATAATGTATGCATGAGTGTGATTATTGTGTTGTCTGATTCTGTGTGTGTGTATGCATGAGTGTGAATCTCTGTTTGTGTGTGTGAACGTATATGTGTGCATGATTGTACTGTATTCATGTGTGTGTGTGAGCATGTGTGTGTGGAAGAATGCATACATGTGTGTGTGTACGTGTTTTTGTGACATATAAGGACACAAATCTGTATAATGACATAGGTATGACACAGGTATTACTAAAAGCAGGTGAAATATGAGGACATTGGTGACGTCCTCACTTCTCAAAAAGCTTCTAAATCACACAGGATGAGTTTGTTCAGGGAGTAAAGCTGTACACTGTCTCCTGTGATGGTTGGGTTATTCAGAGAGTAAAGCTGTACACTGTCTCCTGTGATGGTTGGGTTATTCAGAGAGTAAAGCTGTACACTGTCTCCTGTGATGGTTGGGTTATTCAGAGAGTAAAGCTGTACACTGTCTCCTGTGATGGTTGGGTTTAGGGGTAGGGTGGGGTGAGGACAATATAATATACGCTTTGATCTGTAGAAAATGAATGGAAGTCTATGTAATGTACCCACTTTTCACAAAAACAAACATGTGTGTGTGTGTGTGTGTGTGTGTGTGTGTGTGTGTGTGTGTGTGTGTGTGTGTGTGTGTGTGTGTGTGTGTGTGTGTGTGTGTGTGTGTGCACGTGCAAGAATGTATGCATTATAGGGTTGGGGCGATAGACAATGCCATCGCAGATGGCTGATAAACGTCATGATGCTGAGCCGGCATCGTGATCCATCGCCCCGCCCCACATGTATATTGATATATAACTCATTATGTGTCATCTTAATAGCAATAACGGTCTTTTCATGAGCCGTGTTATATTATACTTATAGCTGCCGCTTGCACAGCTGACAGCATGGTGAGGATTAAATGAAGGATTCTACAGCACCTCAAACACTTAACATGTGTAGATTCAGTGGCAAACGCTGTTACCTGCAAACCCCGTCACACAGACTTTACAGTGAATGTCTTTAGTTATCTTCATAGCGGACTTGAAGCCACTGGAAGACTTTTCTCCACTCTTGGAAAAGTGTAAATGGTGGATTAACATTCAGCACATGATCACTAATCAGATGTGCCATTATTTAACTTTAGGTGCTTTCTAAAACTAAATCTGTCAGTGTTATTCGCATTCTCTCATCTTCAGCGCTTCACATTTCCGCGGCTGTTGCTCCTGTCATCTGAAGGCAGAAGGCACTGACTGAGTGATTGACAGCTGATATTAACCAATCCATTCACGTTCAGATCTTGAGCAGTGGGCCAATAAGAAGAGCACAAAGGCGGGGCAAGCACTGCAGGCTTTCTTTACTTCAAGTTCACATAACAACTGTTTAATCTGTTCCTGAGCGCTGCGTTTGGCGTCTTTAGGTGCGCAAAGATGCATTCTGCATAAATGTCTCCTAAATCCGTGCACGCGGTGAGGGTTTTGCAGTGGAAACAGGTCACACAATTCATGCACTCACACACATGCTTCCAAATATATTTTTAGGTCGCATAAGATTTCGGGCGCATAGGCGACCAAAATGGTCAAGTCCTAGCATCTTTACTAGTTATTATTTCCTCATGATAATAATAAAATAAGGACGTTATCATCAATCACAATACACAATACAGTGAACTCCAAACCAACTCTCGTCTCCTCCACCGGCTGTGTGTAAAGCCATTATACCCACACAGATCACTCCGCCTACTCATGCCAGAGTCCCGCGGTAACAAGTGATTGACAGGTGGTCATCTGTGAGTAACTTTATTTATGGTTTGGTTATGGGTAAAGCAAAGACCATGTGGGTCAGTAGTGAAAACAGTAGACTACAATTAATTAATTCGTTATGAATTAACTGATATTTAATTCCCCCCCCCCCCTTACGATGACGATGGCCATCGTCCATCGCGATGTTTCACATTAGACATCGTACGATGCCAAATTGGTCAACATCACCCAACCCTAATGCATTAGTGTGATTCTGTGTGTGTTAGTGTGCATATGTGTGCGTGCAAGAACGTATGCATGAGTCTGTGTGTGTGTGTGTGTGTGTGTGAGTGTGAGAAATAATGTATTAGTGCGATTCTGTTTGTGTTTGTTTGCATATGTGCGCATGCAATAATGTATCCATGACTGTGTGTGTGCGTGAGCATGTGTGCGTAAAAGAATGTATACTTGTGTGTTTGTGAGCATATGTATGCACGAGTGTGTTTGTGTGTGTGTGTGTGTGTGTGTGTGTGTGTGTGTGTGTGTGTGTGTGTGTGCAAGGACATATGCATTAGTGTGATTGATTCTGTGTATTACTGTGTGAGAGTGTGTATGTACATGCATGTGAGAGTGTGTGCGTGCAAGAATGTATGAATTTGTTTGTGTGTGATTGTGTGTTTGTGTGGGAGTTTCTCTCTCTCTCTCTGTGTGTGTGTGTGTGTGTGTGTGTGTGTGTGTGTGTGTGTGTGTGTGTGTGTGTGTGTGTGTGTGTGTGTGTGTGTGTGTGTGTGCGTGTGTGTGTGCGTGCGTGTGTGCGTGCGTGCATATGTGTGCATGCAAGAATGTATGTATGTGTGAATTTGAGCATGTTTGAGTGTTTCTGTGTAAGTGTGTATGTGTGTGTGTGTGGCTGTGTGTGACTCACCTGTCCGCCCTGTGGTGAACAGTCCACGCAGCCCACCTGAACGTTGCCATGATTGGCTCCTGGGATGATCTGAATCCTTTCAAAGTCACTGCCCAGAATCACGATGTCACAGCCAGAGGCGTACGCCTGACACACACACAAGTGAAACAAGATCAGTAATCTAACAGACACACACACACACACACACGCACACACACACACAGACAGACAGACAGACAGACAAACAGACAGACGTGCAGACATACACACGCAGACAGACAAACATGCTCACTCACACATGCACAGACAGACAGACAGACAGACAGTGTACTGGTGCTGTTCACCGTGAAGGGCTGGTTGTGTATGCGTCCCACAGAGAAGCAGTTGTCTCCAGGGTTGACGGCGCCTGTGAGCACCTGATGAAGGTTCATGATTCTTCTTGGCACACTTGAGTTTCAGCACCAACCCCTGAACAGAACAGAGAATCAGAAGATCAAACCAACACACACATACACAACACACACACATACCTACACACACACACACACAGACACAGTGACTATTATTCCTATTTTATTTCAGTACACACAGCTAGTGCTGGGCAGTATGACGCCGGTATACAGTATATTGTTACCATGATATGAAATGTGTGCCATATTTTGTTTTATTCCATGTATATCAACTCACTGCAGCACGCGTGAGGCTGAGAAACACAAGAAGTGCCTAGCTTCAATGTTTACACAAGAAATACAATCCTTTATGTTTGGGATTTTTGAAGGAAAAACTGTTTGATATTTCATGAAAAAGTTTACATATTCATATTTTCATATTTAAGTTTTCTTTTCCTGTTATTGAGATATATTTGAGATGTTACCTGAGAAGTTTATAATAATAATAATGTCTGTCCACATAAAACTGTGAAATGTGACATGCAGTGCGATTTGTTGTTCATCTAAAGTCATATTTTGTTTACTATATTTATAAGGTTAAAATAAAATACTAAATAATCAAATGAGATCAAGTTCTTTTATTTTCTTAGATATTAAAGCTTGTTTATTGCATAAATAATTTAATTTAAAACCAAAACATGTGCAGACCTCCACGATCTCGCTTCTGGTAAACATGCAAGCAATGTTTCCAATTGATGTGATTGTGTTTTAAAGGTAAATAGATTTGAGAGTCATCTGCATACACATTAACGAACACTTGATGTTTCCTAAACAATGACCCTTGTGGAAGCATGTACAGTGAAAACAGGACAGGAGCCACAACAGAACCTTGAGAAACACCACAGCTAAGAGCAGAATCAGTGCCATTAATACAGTGTACAAATATCTGCACATTAGCAGTTTCCCGTATTTATGTGATTCATAAACATGTAATAAACTGCAGCACATTTTCTCTTATTTTACACTCTTATTTCTCTACATATTATCTCTTATATTATTTCAAACCACTAAAATGTCAATAAAAGTCACTTTGTTAAACTGTAGTAGAGCTGAATTTACAAGATCGGAAGTGGACAGAGCACAGATCAACATCCCATAATGCAATTCACCACCGCACATAAACACAAAACACACAAAATACAGAAAGAACTGTTCATTAGGAGATAATTTTACAGCGTAACACAGAAATGTTCCATTAACAGATACTGTTTACAGTGTACAGACTGAAAAGTTCTGCTTGTAAGAGATGATCTAAGCCAGCTCAGTGCACTTCTACACGTTTCACGATGTGATAAAATAACATATCACATATCCAACGCTGAACTCAAATACTAAAGCAGTAAAATCAGATTCAGTTCACATGTCATTTAAAAAGCAGACAAAATATCCGCTTGAGATTAGGCTAAAGTGTGATAAAACAGTTCTTTAGGCTTTTTCACCACTGCATGTCTACAATGATCAATGCGCAATATATCAGAATTAGTGCAATAATGCAATTGTTTATAGATGTTCATATATATGCTGAGCATGAGTTCAGCCCTCACAGCTCTCTTTTAAATTCATATTTTCTACAGCAGCGGTTCCCAACAGGGGGGTCCCGGCCCACAAGGGGGCCTCAGTGAGCTCTGTTGGGGGTCGCGTCATATTTTTACCATTTTTTTGCAGCGGACAATTAGGAAAACAATCATGTTGCCTTAGTTCATTTTATCCCATAGCTGACCAAAAAAGTGGACAAATTTGTAATTCGTCCTCCACAAAAAAGACAATCTCACTGATTCGCCTTCAGCAACTATAATGACCCAAGCATAATGGACCCAGGTGAGGAAGTTCCAAACATTTCAGGTCACAGCACTAGCAATACTGGAAACACCAAATGCAGGAAATAGTAAGATAGTTACCTGAACTATGGTTTTATTCCATTTTCTTGAAGCAAAGAGTTCCTGACCCAGCCACAGTGTATTATCTGTGCTAACGAATGCATGAGGCCGTCCAAATGACAAAGACATTTGCAGAAGACTCATCCCCAATACCGGGACAAGCCCAGAGTATTTTAAGCGCAAGACAAAAGAATTGACACACAGCCAATATGAGATGAGGGACATGGCTATGGGCCAGTATAAGATTCTGACTGTATGATATCCTTGGATATAAATATCACGGCTTTACTGTATCACAGTATAGTGATTACTGCTCTAAAATATATTCTTTTTAAATGTCTGGGAAAAAACTAAAAACTTTTTTCCACTTTTGAACACAATATATTTTATTTTTTAAAAGATTTATAATATATTGGAGAAGTAAACACGTCAGGATTAAATCATTCAAATGAATCATTGACTTCTGCTGTTTCAAAACACAGACTTATTTACAATTTAAAACGGCATCTTTGGAGATCTTTGCTGGAGATTCTGCTGTCATAAAAAACAAAAAACAAAAATGTAAATAAAAAAATATTCCACATACCGTAGGAACGGTGGAGCAGAAAATGCTGGCGGTTTTAAAACCTTGACTATTCCAAACTGCGGTATACCTTGAAAATGATTATCGTCCCTTGCCTAGATATGGCAACTAATTGGCAACTAATATAGGGCCAATTTAAAGGCCAAAGGCGTACGTTTTTCAGGTTCAAATGACCTACTGATGCTTTGCTTTTATATTTCACATTAGGCTATTATTTATGCATAAACATATCTAGATATAGTAATAAACATACCGCTTGTTTGAAAACAACTTTTGTCATCATTACTGCAAACCTTGATGAGGGATAATATCATTAAATGTTGAGGGGGGCCTTACAATATTTTCCAGGGGAATAGGGGGTCTCAGGCAAAAAAAGGTTGGGAACCACTGTTCTACAGGATGCTTTAAAATAATACATTTGTGCAAATACATTAGATTAATCATTACCAAAGACAAAACTGGAGCTAATCTAACAAAAAAACTGAAGACCACAGTCTAAAAATTAGTACACACAAATTCACAAAATATGATTATGAAAAATGTTAAATAAAATTAATAAACAGGAAAAATCTAAATAGAATTTTTTGTTGCAATTTTTAAGGTTATATTTGGTTTTTCCAATAACTGTTTTGAATAAACGTATTATCTTTCCATCTCTAAAAGTGTGGCGAAAATAACTGTTATTGTAACTGTATAAAACGCTCTTGTATAATGCTCCAAATATTACTGTTTATAATGACAATTTAATTGTGAAATAATTTTGACAATTTATATTCATTTTTAAGAGGGTGTACTCATTTATGCTGAGCACTGAACATCAGGCACGTGCAGAGGTGGGGGCTTTGGGTGCTTGAGCCCCTGCCCTGTTTTCTCCTGGAGAGAAAGTGCCCTTTTTTTCTGGGGATAATCATTTTTTTTAAATACTACTAATAATATAATATATGTATGTTAATGCATGTTGTATTTAAGGACCGCTTTCCCTGTCAAACAATAAAAAAACGAAATTGTAAAGTATATCTTGGCTTTAGTCTAGCCGCTCCAAGCGAGCCTCGAACTGACGATTTGGAAAGAAAAGCCACGTGCGAGGCGAACGCTCTAACGAAGACTCTATTGACATTGTTACTCTCGCCTCGAAAGTAAGGTGTAAACAGTGGAGTAACGTCTATCAGCGCCTATGCCTATGCACTGCACACAGACTGCATCTGGGCCATATGCAGTCTGACCCATACACACACTGCAGCGGGAGTGTGTGTAAAACATACATTAGTAGCTGACCTCTGTTACGGCAGCACGATATGATCGACAGAACCGCCGATGTAAACTCATCCGTCATTCATCTTGATTGTGTGGAGGTGAGTAACGGTTAACAAAAGACTCCCTGAGTCTCAAATTTACCATCAGCTATTTATCCAAAAGATCTAAAGCAAATGGGCTATTTTGTCTTGCAAAACATCCCCCTGATTAACAACCATGTAATAAGTTAGCTAAAGTTTAGCCAGGGCAATAGGCTAATGTAATGGAGAAACGACAGCTGGATAGTGAAAATATTGCCCTCTTGTTTTTGCAGTCACAGAATATAGGTATGTTAATTGAAGCTATAAAACATGTACATATAGGCTAGCTATGGAGGTCAGTGGCTATCAGTGTGTCCTACATTCTTCAGAATATTTTATTTTGTTCAACAGAAAAAAAAACTCAAACACAAATAATAGATTGAAGAGGGATAGTTCACCCAAACATTTACATGTACTCACCCTCAAGTGGCTCCATTTCAAGGTTTCCGCTACATTCATTCATCAGTGGCGGGCCGCCACGCCAAAATCCATCCCGCCACGGCTACATTACAGCTTCTTATTTAAAACATTTAGTCGTGTTTTTATAGCGGATTATAATCGCACCAAAACATATTAGAGGTAAACAGCGCAAACTTTTCTGTAACCGTAGTGCTGTGCGCTATTTGTTCAAGGTGACATGCTGACTGACTCTCTGACAGACTGACTGACAGGTGCGTGAGTCCAGCAAACACCGCGTAGCTTTCAGTTAAGATGAACACAGTTTCCATAAGTATACTTTATTGATAAAGGTCAATGGCTCTGCATACAATGACTTTATCTTGCTGGAGTTTATAGCTGTTTCATTTTACTTCAGGACGCGTTAATGTCGGAAAACGCACAAAAACACACTAAATCGCGCTTCAGCAGCGCTTACTGGAGAGTGCATGAGAAGATCTGCACTTGAACGTGTAAATTTGAGTGCGTGCAAGAAGTTCTGTGCTCGAACAGAGGAAATCGGCGCGCAAGTAAAGAGATTCGCATGCTCGTGTTACATGAATGCTATCTCGACTTGTAATACTGCGTGTAATATTTGTCTTTGGCAGATCTGTGTAAAAAAAGTCCTGCCGCCACTGCTGGAAAAATCCTAGAGGAAACACTGCATTTCTTTGTCTCTTTATTTTGTTGAACACTAACGAATAAAAGATTAAAAAAGATATTTTAAAGAGAGCTATAAACCTGAAATCATTGACTTCCAGAGCAGGAAAAACAAATACCATGAAAGTCAATGGTTACAGGTTTCCTGCTCTCTTCAAAATATTACTGTGTGTGTTCAACAGAAGAAACAAGTCAAATGGGTTTGGAACAAGTAAAAGGGGAGTAAATGGTGACAGAATTATTAGTTTTGAATTAACTATTATTTTAAGGGTGAGTATATGGTGAATTTAGGGTGAAATCTCCTTAATAATCTCCTTATAATATATTTTATTTATTAAAGTACAATTATTACTATTATTTAATAAAAAGTGCCTTTTTTTCATTTGAGCCCCTGCCCCTTAAAAGGTCTCTGCACGTCCCTGCTGAACATATCACAATGGTTTGCAATAAATGACTAAATTAATACAAAAGCATCATTGGGTGCCTGCCTGTAGCACACCATCTGCAAGAGGTCTGTTTCACAAAGCTGGTTTGGGTTTTTACACAGATAAGTTCAGGCTTTGTTCAACAGCTAACTGTACCAATCAGCTGTGAGAGAAGTGTCTTTAAATTCATAATATTTCTGCTAATGATATCTCTTAATCTTGGACAGAGAAGTGAATCATGCTGACTCGCTGGTAGGGAAATGACTCAAACTCGTGTGATTGGCTGGGTTCATACACTTTTTCCAAAGTCAATTTTAAGCACTCTTTTTAAGCACTTTACAAATGCGACCAATTACATAATTACACACAGGGCTTTACATTAACACACGCCAACCCGCCAAATGCGGGTAGATTTCAGTGGTGGCGGGTAAGACAGACACTCCCACGAGCCACTTTGGCTGGTAGAAAATAATTTTCTGGATAATAATTCATAAAAGCAGGGTTCGACAATAAGGATGGTCCAATATGCATGCAAAGGCAATCTTAGAATTGAGAAGCAACACGACTGACAAAAATAATTGCGCTCGCGTGAGCAATAAAAAAGCAGATGAATACCGAATGAAAGGATGATCACTCGCGCTAACAGCTGAGGTGATGCGCGCGACTGTTTAAAATGCGTGCGCGCTCTCGTTTCCTTGAGTGACGCAACTGTGTCTAGAAAAACAGGTGATGTGATCGGTTCTCTTTCAAATAGACTAGACAAAAAGTGAGTCTTGCTGCTTTCAAGAGCTCCAGATTTGCATTTTTGTAAGCAGCACCGGTTGCTTTTGCTTTCAACATTATAGAACAGATTTTTTTATGGGTCTAACATTAACCGTGTGCGTTAGCATCCTTTCATTATCACACGGTATGTTTTTTACCTGGTTTCTTTGCGTAATGTGGTTTAATTATCATTTTTTACAATAACATTGCTTTAATGGGAGATTAACTCCCTATTTATGTGTAGTTAACTGGTGATCTGGGACCTTTAGCCAGGACAGATTACTGTGCATATGTTTTGTTAAAAAGTATAGTAAACAGCTATATTATGCTTGTTTTGACACATTTAAAATTTGTGGCTAAGAAATAATTAATTTATGTTTAGTGTGGTCAGAGATAAATTTGGTAAATCCTTCATTTTGAGCTCTGAAAATTATATGAAATAAAAACTAATTGTAATACTATGAAACCATGACCCATTTGCTCATGAACATTTAGCAAGCTCATACACGACACACAAAAAGTGAAATGAATGAGGCATGTGGAGATAACGCAAAATCTAAATCAAGTAATTTTAGCATGTCACGTCATATTTATGTGTATAAAATAAATTTTCCCAACAATAAAATTGTGGCTAGTGAAAATGGCAAGTGGCTAGTGATGTTGGAAAACTACTAGCCACCGTGGCTGGTGATCAAAAAAGTTATTGTCAAGCCCTGATTACACACATATACATTCTTCATGTCAGATGGGTTTTATAGAAACAACATTTTGATGGCATGTTTGCAATCAGCTCAACACTGAATTACTGTAATTTACTCTTTCAAATGTCATTTACTCACATCTTGAATACCTGATCTTTGATCTTAAATTAATATTTCATTTATATATATATATATATATATATATATATATATATATATATATATATATATATATATATATATATATATATATATATATATAGTTCACTCATGAAACAGTCATCTCCATGTGTTTTGTCTTCTCCCACTTTTTAAGCAAAAGGTGCAGATAAAAAAATCAGCCAGCAGTTTTAGTTTGATGCATAAGCATATTTATTTTAAATTAAAGCTATTTATATTCATGTGTTATTATTACCTATATAGTAAGTTAAGTTATTATGAAAGCAATTTTAAACACTTTATAAAAAATTGAAGCACTTAAACACTAGATTAAATTTCGAGCACAACTTTTAGGATTTTCACACCCGTACGAACACACATGACATGGTTAAACACAGATTTAAGAGAGAATGTCTACATCAAGCTTTGTGAAACCACTTATCCTGTTCTTAAACTGTTGGATTTGTTTGGTTTGGTCAACCCAAAACTTATTCTGCGACCCGAAGTTTGTTTAACTGGTTTTGTGCAACAGGCCTCAGGCAACATAATTATCAAGAAGAGTGGACATGCCAGTTTTCTTATCCAAATATCTGTAGCAATTTCAGTATGAATGATGAAATATTCATGAGCAAGCAATGACGACCGGTGATAAATTCAATAAGAGAGCAAAGAAGTAAACTGACTCTGTAAACTCAAATGTTTTCAGGTTGATATAACTACACTGGAGCACAGTGGTGGTGACTGGGGCTGCACGATATATGGTTTCAGCATCAATATCGCAATGCGTGCATCAGCAATAGTCGCAATGCAGGATCTGCAATGTCAAATCTTCATTAGAATTGACGAGGAGCACTTTTAAAAACAAAAAAGTTACCAAAGTATTTATCATTTATGTTTGTTTAGAAACTATTCAAGCATGAGAAATTAGATTTCTAACTTTAAGAAAGATTGATTGTATTTAAATATATATATATACAGGGCTCAAAATTAACTTTTTTACTTGGTAGCACCAGTGCTCCCAACTTCAAATATTTAGGAGCACCAGAAAAAATTTAGGATCACCCACCAAAAGTAATGAGCTCCACCACAAATTGTATATTAAAGGGATTTATTGTGTTTGAGAACAACATCAATTAAGACTAACAAAAACCAGAAACAACTATCTAACTAATGCTGTGAAGACTTATTGATATTTGTGCAATAATTCCAAAATGAATGTCTAATAATTATAAAATATAAATGATGATGACAATAATACTAACTATGAATTACATTTCTCATTTTCATGCTGCTTGAGTGTTGACTTATCTGCTATAAAAAGTCCTGCTGTTTCTTTATGAAAAATAAATTTATGGTTTGCATCAAACAAAAATGAAGCATTGCAGTAAGAAATTTTTTTTTTGCAGTGCACTATTGTTTTTATATGCACGTCAATCTAATAAATAATATTTCTGCTTCAAAACAAACGAAAAATTATAGTAAATAATTCAGAATAATAATGCCCGAATGCTTTAAACTCTTTTGAAATGCCATTTAAACACATGCAAATGATAAACTTTCACTCTGTTTTAGTCAAACTATGGAGTTACTCCACAACTCTTTTGTAATATGGTGCTGATCAACTATAATCTGAACGCAACATTACAGACCCTGCGATGTGACTATTGCAGATACACACATTGCGATATCGATGCTGAAACGATATATTGTCCAGCCCTACTATACAGTGTTATTTTACATTGGATTATTAAATTGTGTATCTGAATATTGCTAGACTTCCAGAAAGTCATAAAGCACTGTGCATTTTATTTGAACAGCATCGTCGCTCAGCTTTATTTCTCAATGTTTGTGAGTGGATTATTATATTGTTTTGATAATGCACTCGTTTACAAAATCATCTCAATGCATAATGAAGTCTTTCCAGATTGACCTATTCATTTCATCTGGTGGAACTATACTTCATATCGTAATATATATCGTAGCAAGATTAAATATTGCAATGTCAGTTTTTCCCAATATCGCACAGCTCTGTGGTGACATCCATTTCTTTTAATTAAAAAAATATTTTACTTCATGCAAAAGTAAAACATGGCTGTTCATTCCTTTATAGCAGGGGTGTCCAAACTCGGTCCTGGAGGGCCGATGTCCTGCATGTTTTAGTTCCAACCGTAGTTAAACACACCTGAACCAGCTAATCAAGCTCTTTTTAGGTATACTACAAACTTGCAGGCAGGTGTGTTGAAGGAAGTTGAAGCTAAACTATGCAGGACACCGGCCCTCCAGGACCGACTTTGGACACCCCTGCTTTATAGTATATAGTAGCCCATATAGTATACACTGTAAAACCCAACAGTCAACTTTATCAAATGAGTGTCGTTAACTCAAAATTGACTGCCAGTTAATTCTACTCATTTTAAAAGAGTTTTGAACTCAATGTTGAAGGTAACGAGTTGATTAAATACCTCATTACTTCAACTTAAATGGAGTAAGTTCACAGTACTCATATATAGATTAGTTTTTTAACTCAAATGGTTTGTAGCAATCGGTTTTCTCGAACAGTTTGAGTTGCCTTAACTTATTGGGTTTTACAGTACTCAGTTGGTTTGAGTTCTCTTCATTTATTGGGTTTTACTGTGCTCAAATTGCTTCGTTTACTCAAATGGATTAAGTTCACAGTACTGTGACGACCCCTGAATTCCAGTATGGATGTGGCAGATCCTGATTGGACGTCTTGTTGCTCACCAATTGGTTTAAATTACATAAATTCGAGTCATGTGCTAGCTTCAGGAGGTCGATGTGGCTGTTTGGCGGTCCTCGTGTTAAGACCATCTCTATTTCGGCAGCCTTATGGTTTTGTTTGGCATTATTTATATGTGTAGTTAAAGTTACTTACTTACTTTATTATTCCTTAGACATTTGTTTGTTTATTGATTTGTTGTTCTGTTAGTTTTATGTATAATAAATAAGTTGTATAGATATTCTTTTGTTGTTTGAGCTCTTTTATGTTGCGACTCTAATGAGGGGGTCGTAACAGTACTCATTAGGGTTAGTTTTTGAAATGGTTTGTTACAATCGGTTTCCTCAAACGGTTTGAGTTACCTTAACTTTTGGGTTTTATTTTACTACTTTCATATCATTTCGTATTTTTCTCTTCATTTTCACTAAAATTATTTGTATTTATTGTATATTTACATTCCTCTTGTATATATCTATGCACCCTGGGTCTGATTCAGTTCAATTCAAGTTTATTTGTAAAGTGCTTTTTACAATAATTATTATTTCAAAGCAGCTTTACAGAATGTGCACATTATTGCATTACAATCAGATTAAGTTAAAGTTACAATCAATAGTAAGTTATTATATATAAATTCAGGGCTTTACATTAACACCTTAGACAGCCACTCCCACTATCCACTTTGGCCGGCTACAACTCATTTTTAAATGGCCAGTGCTGGCTCGTCACTACAGATTAGACCGTTAGTTTATGACCGTTTGTCTATATGTGTACAAATGTGATCTTAGAATCGAGAAGCAGCACGATTGACAAAAACAGCTTTTCGCGTGAACAAAAGAAAGCAGGTGAATAACGAATGAGAGGATCACGCGCACGGTGAGACAGGCTCGCTCGCTCGCTCACTCACTCACTCACTGACGAGGGCTCTAGTGTTGCGCGCACAGATGATTTGATGCGCGCGAGTGTTTAAAAGCTCCTGTGCTGTTTCCTCACTCGAAGCAACCGTTTCTGGAAACGAAACTAGTGCGATGCTCGTGCACCCACAGTCCTTCAATGGCTCGAGATTTTTTATAAGCAGCAGCAGTTGTTGTCGCTTTCGCTTTAACCATTCTTTAAACAGATTATTAATTGGCCTAACATTAACCGTGTGCGCAGCATCATCCTTTCATTATCGCGCACGGAATGTGTTTTACCAGCTTTCTTTTGCTTGCTGTTATTTTTGTTAATATAGTTTAATAATCATCCTTTACAATAATATTGCTTTATTATGTTGTTGTATGCATAGTTACCTGCTGATCTGGGAGCCAGAACAGACCACTGTGCAGAGTTGTAGATGCGTTAGAATATATATTGTTTAAATGTCAGCTGTTTTATTGAATAAAGTGTATGTATACAGCAGTGTTTTGCTTGTTTTGACACATTATTTAAAATTTGTGGCAGGGAAATAATTAGTTTGGTGTGGCCAGAGGAAAAAAAGGTAAATCCTTATTGTGTTGAGCCCTGAAAAGTCCTGTGAAAGAAACCTAATTGCAATGTCACACTTTATTATGAAAGCATAACCCATTTGCTCATGCTCATTGAGTAAGATCATACACAAAAACACAGTGAAATGAACGAGGAGGCAAGTGGAAAAAACACAATCTAAATGAAGTCATTTTAGCATGTCAAGGTCACATTTATGCATTTAAATATATTTTCCCATAACAAAATTGTGGATAGTAACGGTGGAAAAACACTAGCCACAGTGGCTGGTGATCAAAAAAGTTAATGTCAAGTCCTGTATATAAACCTAGTTAGCCTGCCATTTTGTTGCATATAGGTCACGTCTGTGTGTACTTTAAGACTAACTTTCATTTGTAATTCTCTGTATGTATGTACATGAGGCAGACATGACAATAAAGCTGACCTTGACTTTCATGAAATAAAGTCAAACATATGTTGGTTATCTTTGTAATATATTGCATCACATATAGAATATAGCATTATTTAGCATGATATTGTGTTTTTCCTCATTATCACACAGCCCCAGCAGAAACAACCCCAGAAAGAGGCTCTTATATCTAATACAAATAAGAAATATGCCTTATTTACACCAGCTAGAGGACAGCTGACATTCAGTGACGTGTCAGTCAGTCGGAAAGTCATGCAGTCAGTGATGTGTCAGACATACAGTGATGTCAGTCTGTTATTTAGTCATGTCAGTCTGATATTTAGTGATGTTCAGTGATGTCAGTCATACATACAGTCAGTCATTCAGTAATGTGTCAGTCAGTCACGTGATGTCCATCATAAATGACGCTGCTTCACTGTATATTAAATGTTCAAAACCATCATTTTCCTCGCTTCTCATCCAGTAGCAGATTTACAGATGAACTTTACTCATCCGTGTGCTTAATAAACAGAGTTTTACGCCTCTCTGTGAAAGTATCCAGTAAGAGATCCCGCTCAGATCCGCTAGCAGTGCTAACATCATGAACACTGACAGCTTTAACCACAGCATTTCATCACGATCCCTCACAAACACCCAAAAGCCACAGTCCTGGAGCGTGTCAGCGATTTAACTCATTAACAACTCGATTAACGCGCGACTAATGAGGTTTCTGAGGAACTGTGGACGTTATTAGCCACGTAGCGTTAGCATGACAGCAGCCGAACATCAGCAAGAGAAACAGTCAGCGCAGCGGCGCGCCTTACCTCAGAAACGGGCTTCATTTATTCCCGAGCTGAAATATGGAGTGTGTTTCTCTCATTGTGAGAGATAATTAAGACACACACAGTGGTTTGATGCTGTTTGAGTGCGGAGACTCTGCGCTGCGGCTCAGGAAGTAGAGCGCGCGCTGCATTCTGGGAAATGTAGTTTCTTTCTGAGCGTTAAGCTGCGCGCGGAGTCACATGCCTCATTCATTTACTTCAACAGCAGCTTTAACATGTATCGCATTATTAATCTGTTCAGTGCGCAGCAGAGTGAATGAGTTGAGTCGTGTTTTGAATTAGTGTGTGTTCAGTGAAGCAAGATGGATCAACACTGATCTGAATGAGGACTTTATTGACTCATAGAGCCGCTGTAGAGCAGAGTTTATCACACATTCAATTCAACTCATCTGCATTTCTCCAGCTCTTCAGAGATGAAGTTCAGTTCAGTGTGGGTTAATCTTCACTGCTGAGAGTCCAAACACTGAAGAGCAAATCCATCCATGCGCAGCTCCACAAGACCCAAACCAAGCAGGACAGTGGAGACAGTGGAGGAACAAACTTCACCAACTGACCAAAGTGAAGAAGAGAAACCTGGAGAGAAACCAGGCTCAGTTGGGCTCCACCATTTCTCCTCTGGGCAAACCTCCTGTGCAGAGCTGCAGTCTAGGTGCCGGAGGCTGGAGAGCGCTGGACGTCCATTATGGAGAAGCTGCAGGTGTGAGAGGTCACCGGCTGGTGTTCAGGCTGGCCCTTCAGGATCAATGCGAGGACTCGTCTGTCACTGGGGTCTTACAGGAATCAGTCTCACGCTCTCCACTGCTCCATGACCACCACAGCAGCTGCTCAGGATACGGCTTGGTCCAGGATTATGGAGACCTTGGGATCGTCTCTTCACAGGTTTTGGATCCCATCAATGGTGCTGCAGAATCTCTGGGGGCCTCAGGATGAGTCTCCCCATGTGGAAATAGAGAATAATTATGTTAACAATTTTATTAATAGCTGCTGTTCATAAACCAGATGCAGAAACGAAGTGCTGTAGCTGAAGATAGCAGATATAGAAACACACATGTAAACAGATGAGAGTTTCTAACACAGTGCATTAAGACAGGAGGAGTGTGTGCTGCAGGTGGTTTGTCAAGCCCACTCACCTCTGGTGCCCACTACATCTGGTGAGGGTTACACCAGACTCCGATGCGCTCTGCTTTCCCTGTTTATGAGTGTTTTGAAGATGCTGTGTGTGTGTGTGTGTGTGTGTGAGAGAGAGAGAGAGAGAGAGAAAAGTGTGTGTGTTTTAGTGCTTGTGTGAGGGTTTTGTGAGTGTGGGTGTGTGTTAGTGCTTGTGTTAGCATTTGTGTGTGTGTGTGAGAGAGAGAGAAAGTGTGTGAGAGAGAGAGACAGAATGTGTGTATTTGTTAGTGCTTGTGTGAGTGTTTGTGTGAGTGTGTGTGTGTTTGTGCATGTGTGTTTGTGTGAGTGTTTGTGTGTTTGTGTGAGTGTTTGTGTGTTTGTGTGAGAGTGTGTGTGTTTGTGCATGTGTGTTTGTGTGAGTGTGTGTGTGTTTGTGTGTGTTTGTGCATGTGTGTTTGTGTGAGTTTTTGTGTGAGTGTGTGTGTGTTTGTGCATGTGTGTTTGTGTGAGTGTTTGTGTGTTTGTGTGAGAGTGTGTGTGTTTGTGCATGTGTGTTTGTGTGAGTGTGTGAGAGTGTGTGTGTTTGTGCATGTGTGTTTGTGTGAGTTTTTGTGTGAGTGTGTGTGTGTTTGTGCATGTGTGTTTGTGTGAGTGTTTGTGTGAGTGTGTGTGTGTTTGTGCATGTGTGTTTGTGTGAGTGTTTGTGTGAGTGTGTGTGTGTTTGTGCATGTGTGTTTGTGTGAGTGTTTGTGTGAGTGTGTGTGTGTTTGTGCATGTGTGTTTGTGTGAGTGTTTGTGTGTTTGTGTGAGTGTGTGTGTGTTTGTGCATGTGTGTTTGTGTGAGTGTTTGTGTAAGTGTGTGACAGAGAGTGTGTGCATGTTTGTTAGTGCTTGTGTAAGTGTTTGCGTAAGTGTGTGTGACAGAGAGAGAGAAAGTGTGTGTTTGAGCGATAGAGAGCAGCAGAAAACGCACACGCACACACACACACACACACACACACACACACACACACACACACACACACACACACACACACACTCTTCACACCGGCGTCTTCATAGATGACATCAGACACAGTGTTTATGGTTCAGGGTTGTTATGGCAACAGGTCAGGTTTTATTCCTCATAAACATCTGACTGCATAAAGTCCCACAGCGGAGAGAACAGCGAACTGTCCACACTACAGCGGTCCTGCTCACACTCACACTGATACACCGTCACCTGCAGGACAAACACACTCCATTCTGCCTCATTATTGCTGAACACAACACTGTAAGTGCTGCTCATCCAGAAAACGCTTTAGGATGTCAGAATGTTCAGATATTTGGACTAGAAACGAGACAGAAACTCTAACAGAATAATTATTTGCAGTGTAAAATGTCCTTGAATTTTGCTCATGCAAACTGTCATGAAGATGTGATCAGTTCAATCTGAAGAGTGATTTAGATGATCTGAGTAAGAGTTCCTGCAGAGCCAGTGCTGGACGTCTGTCTGAGTGAATTCTTGATCCGCTCCGCCATCACACACACGTCACACATAGAGTAAAGACGGCTGTTTGGAGCTGAGTTTAGACTTAAATCAGATGGACAGACTCCGCATCAATAATACACACCTGACATGCTGATGACAATAAGATGTTTCTGTCTGACAGCCGCTGTAAATCCTCCTGAAGTAGGTCACAGAGTCATTAAAGATGTACTTTTGCTCCTGCATCAATATTATATTGCATTCATAAGAATATAAAACTGCAGCATGTCCTGCAAGACAAGGTCAGCGGACTCACTCCTGCAGATTTATTTCTGTATACTCTTCATTCATTCATTCTCTTTTCAGCTTAGTCCTTTTATTGATCAGTGATCACCACAGCGGAATGAACTGACAACTTATCCAGAACTGCAACCCATCACTGGGAAACACCCATACACACTCACACACACTCATACACTACGGTCAGTTTAGTTGATCAGTTCCCCTATAGCGCATGTGTTTGGACTGTGGGGGAAACCGGAGCACCCTGAGGAAACCCACACCAACACGGGGAGAACATGCAAACTCCACACAGAAACACCAACTGACCCAGCCAAGGCTCAAACCAGTGACCTTCTTACTGTGAGGCGACAGCGCTACCCACTGCGCCACCACGCCGGCTCTGTGTACTGTTATTGTAATCACATGCTTTTCTTACTCTGAGTTTCTGTCTTGTTTATAGTCCAAGAGTCTACACTACCTGACAGAAGCCTTGTCGCCTCTCCAGGTTTCAAGGACAGCAAATATTAACTGGACGTCTAGTTGATGATGTGGTGTCAGAAGTGTCTCTATGAAAGGCAAAGGCCTCTAGATTTAGCTTATTTGAGCACAATAAAATCTGATCATGTCTTGATGTTGAATGATTTCATTAGGACAGTAAGGTCTGACTCTGCTCAGACTAAAGTCTCGTCACTGAACCTTCAATAATGTCCAGTATAGAATATAAAGTCCTGCTGCAGTGGAAACAGAATGAATATTGTGTCTGACTCCATCATGAGCTTGGAGGACTGCATCATACATCTCTGAATGACTCAAATCACGCATTAATAAAGTCATCTGGAATGGCAAAGAAAGCGTTCCTGCAGGACTCCCAGAGTTCATCAAGAGTCTTTGTGTTCATCTTCAACACCTCCTCCTTCATTATGCTCAATAATGTTCATGTCTGGTGACTGGGCTGGCCAATCCTGGAGCAGCTTGACCTTCTCTGCTTTCAGCAGCTTTGATGTGGAGGCTGAAGTCTGAGAAGGAGCGCTATCCTGCTGGAGAATTGTCCCTCTCCTGTGGTTTGTAATGTAATGGGCAGCACAAATGTCTTGATACCTCAGGCTGTTGATGTTGATCATCCACTCTGCAGATCTCTCACACGCCCCCATACTGAATGAACCCCAAACCATGATTTCTCCTTCACCAAACTTGACTGATTTCTATGAGAATCTTGGCTCCATGCTGGTTCCAGTAGGTCTTCTGCAGTATTGGTGATGATTGATGCAGATCAACAGATGATTCAGCAGAGAAATCCACCTTCTGACATTCTCCACCACAAGACTTCTGTCAGGTAGTGAATGTTCTTAAATTAAAAGTAAAAAACATTGTTTTATTTTTAGAAATAAAGTCAAAATTAAGTGAGTTTTTCCTTAAAACAAGCTAAATAATGTTGTTTTTTGTCTGATTATTCTGCCTAATTCCCCCATTGTCAGATTATTTTGCTTGTTTTAAGGATAAACTCACTTTATTTTGACTTTATTTCTAAAAATAAAACTATGTTTTTTACTTGTCTAGAAAAGGCTTTTTGAGTTGAGATGTTTTAGATATTTGGACTACAGCCAAGATTTTGCAGTGTATTCCTAAATATTACCCAATTAGTGTTGAAATAATCCAGCATGCTTTGGAGTGTGTGAAATATTGTGTTTTCACACTCAGTATCATCACATATAACATTATAGTGGTGAGATGAGATTCAGTCATATCATGGCGTTGCATCATTGCATGTGTGTCTTTTATCAGTAATTGGTATAGTATGCTTATTGTTTTTTTGACATAATATTTTTTATTTTCATTTTCGGTTTAGTATACAACACTTTACATGCTATTTGTTTTTACAACAACCTTGCGTCATTAACAAAATAAAAGCATATGCATGTATTAAAAACTAAACCAAACAAACAAAAAGTAAAAATGCTCTTTTTTGGTTAATGGTAATCCATTCAAAAGAGATTTATAATCTAAAAAAACATATATTATAATCATACTGAGTACAAGCTAGAGCACATGTGTATGTGTGTGTGACCAGTGCATCAATACAGAACTGTGAGACTGGAGCAGCATCATCCACACAGAGATTATTCATTAGCTTTATTGATGGTTTCTTCTATCAGCCAGCAGGTGGCGCCAGTGAAGTGCTGCAGCTCCAGATCTTCTCCTCCTTCATCCACCCACAGCATGTGATGGAGTCCGCGGCTCCACAAACACTGAAGATGGAGAAGCTCCAGCAGTGTTTCTCTAATGCAGGTCCAGCTCTCTGATGTCTGATCGCTTACACACTGCAGGCTTCAAACACGCTGTAGAAACACACACACACACACACACACCCACACACACACACACACACACACACACACATCATATTCAAGGAGGAGGAAAAACAAGCATGGAGAGGAGAAAGCGTAGGCCAGCGCATGTGTGAACACGCCATCTGCATCATCCTTTAATGCGAGATCTCTGAACACTGCAGACTGAGAAAGTGTGTGTGTGTGTGTGTGTGTGTGAGAGAGAGAGAGAGAGAGAGAGAGAAAGATCTGTGTGGAGCATGATCTCAGATCTTAGTGTGATGTTGGCAGGGCACCAGCTCACTGTGTGTGTGTGTGTGTGTGTGTGTGTGTGTGTGTGTGTGTGTGTGTGTGTGTGTGTGTGTGTGTGTGCGTGTGTACAAATGTGCATATGTTTGCTCATACAGTATATCTGGAGCATCTTTAAGTGGGAGCCAACACACACTGAACACTTTGGAGGAAACACATCATGCACACTTGCACGTACTAATATGTGTAAAGGATGAGCTCGCAGAGTCATTTGTAAATACTGGATGCACCGAATCACAAGGTAAAGATCATTACAAATTTGGTCAGAGTCCGCAGTCATGCGTGATGTGATCAGAGACTACAAATACTTCATTTGTACATGAAACGTTCAGGTACACTGATATTAAGTTAGTGTTTCCACTACAGCAGTGTGTGTGGAGTATAATGTGTGTGTGTTAGAATTGTCAGTGTGTTTCATCTCAAACTGCCTCCCATAGAAAGAGTGTGTGTTTAAAGATGCTGTAATTAGGGCTGGGCGATAATATCCTTTGATATCCATAATTATTGAATATTTAGTTTTAACAACACATTTAGGAATATTAGGATTTTTTTATTTAACCACATTTTATTTTTTACTGACATTAGGCAAATAGATTTAATAGTCACAAACTAAAATATTTAAACTAAATAAATATCATAAAATAAATGTTAAAGAGACGCTTAAACTTGATCAATAAAATGTTAAAGTGTGCAATGGTAGATGAACATCTGTAAGGTGTCAATAATAATAATGATCCAGTAAAGCTCAAACTCTGTCAACAACACTAATGATGATAATCAAATCTGAGCTTTAGTAAAGCAGCCAGCCATCATTATTCAGACACACACTGAACATTACAGACGGGGAAGTTGAATGTCTACATTACTCCTGTGCTAAAACTCTTTCAGATGGGGAGCTACTGGCTGATGCACAAGAAAAGAAACCAAAAAGCCACTGTGGCGACATCCTGACATCCTTTTATATTCACGGTCTCCTCACTGCTGCTATACGGCACTCGTTTTCACATGTGTTGTTATTCTGAGCTGAAGTGGCGTGAGCGTGTGCTGTGTTTGTCTGAGGTCATTAGTCTGACGTTATTACTGAAATGTGTATATTCCATACAGTGTGAAGCAGATTGGTTAGTTCTAGCGCTCAGGGGGATTCAGAAAAGGTGAGATGTTTTTCATCTAGGCGTACCTGGAAAATGTGCGCTGCCATTTGTGTGCACCTCCAATGGAAATGACATACTGACACTCTAAGCCAGGGGTGTCAAAACTCATTCCTGGAGGGCCGGTGTCTTGGAGAGTTTAGCTCCAACCCTAATCAAACACACCTGAAGCAGCTGATCAATCTCTTAAGCTGCGGTCACACTAGAGTTTGAGCTTGTGAAATTCTGTTGTATGGCACTGCGAAAGGGGGCGGGATTAAACAAGATGATTAGACATTTAAAAAAAGCAAGCAATTCCTCCATATCTTACATTTCTGTCCAGAGGTCATGTTTTGGTCTTCAATTGGTCTCACACAGTCATGTGATGCGATTTCGCAGGTTCACCAAGCTTGAACTTTGCACCGCAGTGAACTGTGAAACTTGACACATGACCTTGTGTTTCCTGTCTGGCGCATTCACGTGTGTATGAATGGAAGTCTATGGGGAGAAAAGTCCAGTGTGACCGCGGGTTTACTAGATATACTAGAAACTTCCTGCAGGTGTGTTGAAGCAAGTTGGAGCTAAACTCAGCAGGACACCGGCCCTCCAAGACACACGCTCAGCAGCCACATTTTAATAAAATGATAGCACTTTATACCGAAACTACATACCGAATCTTTTTTATTATTGATATTGACAATGGTGTTCACTCAATAAATACCAATATCGATTTTATCGCACAGCCCTACTCTATATGTGCTTGATATATATATATGAGCAATATCACATGGGTAGCAGTGCGATAAGGCTGTATATTGGCACTGGTGGGAGGAGTTCGTTGGCTTGTGTGCCTTAGGCCGTACTCACACTATGTACAGTTGCGTTGAACCGGGCCAAAGCACGCTTGTCCTCCCTCCCGTCTCCCCCGACGGCCCGCACTCACATTACATTCGGGCCTGAGCACGCTTACGTCATGGATGACGTGCTGTTCAGTTTAGGAAGAGAAGCGCTCTCGCTCAGCACAGTGGAGATTTCATTAGTTATATCGTTTAATAAGTGGTTTGATATGCAGTGACACACAGTCAAATATTTCGCCGAACAGATCAGCCACTTCTGACGCTCATAAAGTCCTCGTGCTGCAGGAATTAGGAGGTTTGCTGAAGGTGCAGCTGTCGTGCAGTGAGGGGTTTGCATTCATTGAACAGCACGAAGGATTAATTAATCCATATGAAACAGTCCCTTAAAAGTCACGTCTCGCTTTCGGTTTCGGGCTCAAGCAAGCTTTGCACTTTGCCGGCCAAGTGAACCGTGCTCAGGCCCACATCTTCCAACCCGGCCAGGGCCAGCCAAGTGAACCGTGCCTGAGCCCGATTCAGAGCACTCACACTTCTCAAACAATCCGGGAAACGGGCCTGGGCACGGTTCGGATAGCATATTGTGAGTACGCCCTTAGTGTCCCACCAGTGAGTATACAGCCGTATCGGACTGCTACTCATGTGATATTGTGTTTATACAACAGTTTGACGGCATAATCATGTGTATGAAAAAGAAAATCAAACATGGAGAGTCTAAAAACTCGTTAGTATGAGGAACTACTTTCTTCCGCCATTCATTCACATCTGCAGCTGACGTCAGAACAGCAGAAACCACTGCTCATTCACCAACATCACTAAAGTGAAGACAAAACAGCTGATTTTGCTCACATTTTAAGATTATAAGGCTGAACAGCATGAAATGCCATCAGTTTACAGTGATTTCCCAGCATTTCTCTGTTGCAGTCGGGAGATCAGATCACAATAATTAACCCTGACAAAACTTAGAAAATCACTTACCTGTTTAACAATGATTTGATCAGCTGTAGTTTAAAACTGCACTGAGTTTTCTCATCTAAGGGATTATTATGTGGTCTCTGTTACCATCTTGTCAACTCTCTTTGCTCTGCTCAGTATGACAGGCTGATGGCCGCCGATGCGCTGAATCTCTAAAATTATAAATATTTAAAACAGGCACTATCCTTATCAATAAACTGCACAGCTGCAATCTAGCAACTATATTCTTGCCTAAAAAAGCCTCAACAGTACATTATGTTGCCTAACAGCTGCAATATTTGTCAGACTGTAGTGAGTTTATTGATCTGCTGTCACTGTGGGTGGAGGAATTCACAATGGTGAAGGGGCTGTACGAGTGCTGATATTGCAGAATATTATACGGCTATCAGCCAATCAGATTTGAGAACCAGACAGAACTGTTATAAATATATATATACAGTATATAGGGTGGTGCGGTGGCGCAGTGAGTAGCACTGTGGCCTCACAGCAAGAAGGTCACTGGTTCAAGTCTCGGCTGGGTCAGTTGGTGTTTCTGTGTGGAGTTTGCATGTTCTCCCTGTGTTGGTGTGGGTTTCCTCCTGGTGCTCCGGTTTCCCCCACAGTCTAAACACATGCGCTATAGGGGAATTGATCAACTAATGGCCGTAGTGTATGAGTGTGAATGAGAGTGTATGGGTGTTTCCCTGTGATGGGTTGCAGCTGGAAGGGCATCCGCTGTGTAAAACATATGCTGGATAAGTTCATGTGGCGACGGCTGATTAAGGCCCCGTTTACACTAGTACGTTTTAGTTTTAAAACGGCGTTTTAGAATAAAAACGATCCGCGTCCACACTAGCGTTTCACCCAGCGTTTCTGAACAGCTCTCCATCTACACTAAAACGGTGAAAACGCACATCACGTGACCACACACACACTCTCTGGCATGCACTGCAGCGTGCTTTGAGTGCACACACACCCACATGAGAGCTGCGCAAGTCGGACTGTTCATCACGGATCTCCCGCTGGATCTAATCTCACTATATTTGTTAAACGTGATATTTAATTCATCTTGTTGTCTATATCTGACGACATATTCCCCGACTTTGGTCTTTTGAATCTATTACTTGTTCTCAGGTAACGAGCTTTGGCTGAGCGCAAAGGTAAGTTAGGTTAAATATTAATTAATGTAACCGCGGACAGGGATTCTGCACATCTGACTGATCGCTTGCCTTTATTTTCTCTATTGTATAAACTTATTGTGCGTTATACTTTATAATGGCCATTATTGATCATTAAAACGGATATTCAGTGAAAGAGAGGGCATGTTTCGTATTTTCAATGAAAATGAAAGGAGGAAGTAGCCTAATGTTATAGGCTCCGTTTTGTTATATGCATGAGGATGACGCTCATATAATGCAGCTACACAACGCCTCAACATTTCTGATGTCTGTTGTTGCTATATCAAAATGAATATAGGCAGTTCCTCACATCATGTTTTCATTTTATTGTTAAGATAGTGAAACAGCGTAGCCAGGGTGATGTGAATGACTTTATAAAGTACACACTTGGGAGTTTGTTTTCCATATCAAACTTGCGAAGTCTGAACGTACTAGGAGAGGATGTAAGACTGAACTGTGTGTAGGCGACTTAATATTGAGGAAAAGCCCCAATCTGAGAGGCGAATGTCTGCAGCCCCGCCTCCGTTTTCAGATGTCTCCGTTTGCCCCCATCCACACTGAGACGGAGCAGCAGCGTTTCAGAATGAAAACGGCCTCTCCAGCGTTTACAAAACGCTCCGTTTTAGGGGCTCAAAAACTCCGGCGTAATGTGGACGGATGGCAAACCGTAGCAAAACTTATGCGTTTTAAAACTAAAGTGTATTAGTGTAAACGGGGCCTAATAAAGGGACTAAGGCGAAAAGAAAATGAATGAATGAATGAATGACGATAAATGAGCTAACCTATTTGTACATGCAAGCATCTAGTGTGTTTCATCCAGTGTTTAGTGTGTTTCCCACTTATGGACGCTCCAGATATATTTCCTATATATGAGCAAACATATATTTATACGCACACGTGTTTCAGTGCGTTTCGTCCCAACTGGCCTCCCATATTAAATACATTACGCTTGTATATATGATTTATGAGGACTCTCCATAGGCATAATGTATTTTATACAGTAAAATCCTCCAACCCGACCCCTACACCAGCCCTCAGCGGCATCATTTAAATGCTAAAATCCCCGTTAAGTGTGATTTATAAGCGGTTTGAGTTATGAGGACGCAGAAGTCATGTCCTCATAAACCAGCTCAATAGAGTACAACTACATCACACCCCTGTCATACAATTGCATGTCCTTGTAAACCACATACACAAGTACACATGCACACATACTTAGTCACACTCACACACGCACACACACAGAGTGTAATTGCAGTGCTGGGCTGACTCTGCTGTGAGGAGCGGCTCGTGACTGCACATCTCAGATGTTTAAGTGTGTAAATATATTCATTTCTCCTCATTAAAGAAACGAGCTGTGTTCCAGAGGCTGCGCACGCATGTGTGTGTGTGTGTGTGTGTGAAGAGTCTGCTGAACTCACTCAAGAAAACAGCTCATAAATAACCAAAGATCAAGCAGCGAGCGTAAAGGCCTAGATACATAAAACAGCCCATAATCAAAACACGCCATCAGTTTACAGACGCGCCGCTGCTGTGTCCCTGCTGCGCTGCTATTGGTGGAGCTGACAGGTCAATCCCACCAATCACAGCACAGATCAGACATTTAGAATAAACACTGAGGCTGTGTGTGTGATTCAGGAGGACTTCAGCGGTGTTCAGAGACAGCGGCGGGGGGGAAGAGCCGTGACTTCCTCTTCCTCTTCCTGGATGATTCTGGAAAACACTTCAGGAAGAGGCGCAGTAATGATGGGATGTCCGTACACACCCTGCTTTCCTGCAGGAGCCATTGTTCCCACAGCCTCTCTCACCTTTACAACACACACTGTACTTCTGACTGTGTGTGTGTGTGTGTGTGTGTGTGTGTACGTGTTTTTGTGACATATCAGGACACAAATCTGTATAATGACATGGGTATGACACAGGTATTACTAAAAGCAGGTGAAATATGATGACATTGGTGACGTCCTCACTTCTCCAACAGCTTCTAAATCACACAGGATGAGTTTGTTCAGGGAGTAAAGCTGTACACTGTCTCCTGTGATGGTTGGGTTTAGGGGTAGGGTGGGGTGAGGCCAATATAATATACGCTTTGATCTGTAGAAAATGAATGGAAGCCTATGTAATGTACCCACTTTTCACAAAAACAAACGTGTGTGTGTGTGTGTTCATGTGTGCTTCATCTAAAACTCCACATCTATAATCCTCTTAGTCTATGCTGACATTATCTTCAGCAGCTCAAACACTCTAATGGCTAATGGACAGACGGCTGCTTCTCACTCAGGGCTGCTGTTTATGCTAATGAGATGGGCACTAGTGGGCGGGGCTTTCCCCCTCTGATGATGTACAAAGGAAGAATGTCAATCAAAGTGTTTCAGCATCAAGTCTGATTATAAATATACAATTAATTCATGTTGAGCATTAGAGGATGGAGATATTCACACACTGCTGACACACACACACACACACTACTGGGGTTAAACCACGCATAAAGGTCATTTTTGCGTAATAGGTGCCCTTTAAAACAAGCAAAATAATCTGCCAATGGTGTAAGATAAATGATTTGATCTCAAAGTGAAATCAGGATAGCTTTACTCGCCTCATTGTCAGGTTATTCTGCTTGTTTTAAGGAGAAACTCTCTTCATTTTGACTCCTTATCTCTGAAATCAACACTATTATTTGCTTGTCTAGAAAATGCTCCTGATTTCCACATGTGTAGATGGTTTGGACTAGACCAGGTGTGTCCAAACTCAGTCCTGGAGGGCCGCTGTCCTGGAGAGTTTATCTCCAGCCCTACTCAAACACACCTGAAGCAGCTGATCAAGCTCTACTAGATACACTAAACCTCCTGCAGGTGTGTTGAAGCTAAACTCAGCAGCACAGCGGCCCTCCAGGACTGAGTTTGGACACCCCTAGACTAGACACTAGACTGGCCCTCCAGGTTAGAGCGGTCCGTGTCTGCAGTGTGCCGCTGGTGGACCGGTGCTGTCCGGCTGCAGGATTCTTCGAGCGACCCGATTGGAGGTCACGGAGCACAATCCTGTCTTTCTAGCAGCAGG
>LR812526.1:328844-353844 GCA_903798195.1 Danio kyathit | reverse complement strand
AGCCCCCTGTTTATTTTCCCCCCGTTTTCTGTTTATCAGAGAGCAGATTTCTTCAGCACATTTCTAATCATAATAGTTTAATAACTCATCTCTAATAACTGATTTATTTTCTCTTTGTCATGATGACAGTAAATAATATTAGACTAGATATTCTTCAAGACACTTCTATACAGCTTAAAGAGACATTTAAAGGCTTAACTAGGTTAATTAGGGTAACTAGGCAGGTTAGGGGAATTAGGCAAGTTATTGTATAATGATGGTTTGTTCTGGAGACTATCACAAACAAAAATAGCCTAAAGGGGCTAATAATATTGACCTTAAAATGATGTTTAAAAAATGAAAACTGCTTTATTCCTAATCGAAATAGAAAAACAGAAGAAAAAAATATTATCAGACATACTGTGAAAATTTCCTTGCTAAACATCATTTGGGAAATATTAAAAAAAAGAGCAAAAAATTCAAAGAGGTCTAATAATTCTGACTTCAATTGTATATATATATATATATATATATATAAATTTAATTCTCTCTCTCTCTCTCTCTCTCTCTCTCTCTCCATATATATATATATATTTTTTTTATATATATAAAATGCTGTATAAAAATAAGATAATAATAGTATAAGCAAAATAAATGTTTTGCTAACAAAAAAAGGTTTAAAATAAGCATTTTCTCTAGACAATCAGTTTAAGAAAAAATGTCAGACGTGGGCCTTTCAGTTTTTAGAGAAGGAGGTGAGCCCCAAAGTAAAAAGGGTTGAGAACCCCTGCTCTAGATTCTGCTTATTTGAGCTCAATAAAATCTGATCATGTCTTGATGTTGAATGATTTCATTAGGACAGTAAGGTCTGACTCTGCTTAGACTAAAGTCTCATCACTGAACCTTCAATAATGTCCAGTATAGAATATAAAGTGATGCTGCAGTGGAAACAGAATGAATATTGTGTCTGACTCCATCATGAGCTTGGAGGACTGCATCATACATCTCTGAATGACTCAAATCACGCATTAATAAAGTCATCTGGAATGGAGAAGAAAGCGTTCCTGAAGGACTCCCAGAGTTCATCAAGAGTCTTTGTGTTCATCTTCAACGCCTCCTCCTTCATCATGCTCAATAATGTTCATGTCTGGTGGCTGGGCTGGCCAATCCTGGAGCAGCTTGACCTTCTTTGCTTTCAGGAGCTTTGATGTGGAGGCTGAAGTATGAGGAGCGCTATCCTGCTGGAGAATTGTCCCTCTCCTGTGGTTTGTAATGTAATGGGCAGCACAAATGTCTTGATACCTCAGGCTGTTGATGTTGCAGATCTCTCGCACGCCCCCATACTGAATGACCCCCAAACCATGATTTCTCCTTCACCAAACTTGACTGATTTCTGTGAGAATCTTGTCTCCATGCTGGTTCCAGTAGGTCTTCTGCAGTATTGGTGATGATTGATGCAGATCAACAGATGATTCAGCAGAGAAATCCACCTTCTGACACTTCTTATTATTGGTTGTTCTCACAACTGGGATCCACGACAAGACTTTAGTCAGATAGTTTAGATTACGTTATTGATTTTTTTTATGTTTTTCATTTACTAGTTTAGATGTTTGGATCTATTTAGATTTTCCAGTTGGTGAAACAAATTACATGTATTTGAAAGCTAAAATAAGATTATCCTCTTCCCTCATTGTCAGATTATTCTGCTTGTTTTAATGAGAATCTCTCTTCTTTTAGACTCATTATTTCTGAAATCAACACTATATTCTTTGCTTGTCTAAATAAAGTTTCTGTATTTAAGAGTTTGTAGATATTTGGACTAGAAAAGGTCAAAAGCATCTTTTGCGGTGTGTAAGGAAACTGGCTGTTAAACAGGTTTTACCGTTGCGTTTGTACAGTTTGTTTTTACCGTCTATTTTTTACAGTAAATGAACGGATTAAAGAGAAACCGCTGAGATGTGGAGAGACTCTATTATTCTGCTGTCAGATTCTTAAACTCCTGCTGAAAATAACTATAGAGACGTTCAGGAGATCCATTACTAGCCATCAACCGTTCAGCGCTAAAGCCAGCGCGCTTTCATGCCTTCCAGAGGACCGTTCATTGGGATTTACTGCTTTTAATATTTATATGCCATCAGATCACCAGCAGACCCACAGAGACCATTACACTTCCCATTAAACAACAACACAATCCCATTATCAACACACTGCACAAAATACACTTCCATCTAGTGTTTTAGCTTTGTTTCTAGACCAAATATCTACAAATTCTGAAATCAAGAAGCATTTTCTAGACAAGTGAAACATTATTTTATTTTTACAGATAATGAGAGAGTTTTATTTAAAACAGGCAGAATAATCTGCCAATGGTGTTAGTAAAATAATCTGGTGTCAAAGTGAAAACATGTTTATTCCCCCATGGTCAGATTATTTAGGTTTTTTAATGGAAAACTCTCTTCATTTTGACTCATTATTTCTAATAATAACAAGTCTATATTTTTGCTTGTCTAAACATTCTTCTTGATTTAGATATCTGAACTAGAAGCATCTAAGAAAAGCATATTTCTGCAGTGTATTATTCACAATCAGTGTAATATCTGTATCTATAAATAGAAAAACAGTAGTAGTTCATCATGCATGTCATTTGGACTTCCTTACATGTGGTTGACTTTTGCAGGAAAATGCATTATTATCTCCGACACACCCTGTTTTTTAATAGGTTTTAAATAGAGTGTTCATATCAAATCATGTCAGCTGCTGAAAATATTTGCTGTGTGACTTTTCACCCAGTGTACAGTAAATTATTACAATATATATATATATATTCTTTTAATTATGTATCAATCCATTGATTCCATCCAATCCATGACTTTTGTGTGGGGTTTAAACCCAGTAGTGTGTGTGTGTGTGTGTGTGTGTGTGTGTGTGTGTGTGTGTGTGTGTGTGTGTGTGTGTGTGTGTGTGTGTGTGTGTGTGTGTGTGTGTGTGTGTGTGTGTGTGTGTGTGTGCGTGTTTTTGTGACATATCAGGACACAAATCTGTATAATGACATGGGTATGACACAGGTATTACAAAAAGCAGGTGAAATATGAGGACATTGGTGACGTCCTCACTTCTCCAAAAGCTTCTAAATCACACAGGATGAGTTTGTTCAGGGAGTAAAGCTGTACACTGTCTCCTGTGATGGTTGGGTTTAGGGGTAGGGTGGGGTGAGGCCAATATAATATACGCTTTGATCTGTAGAAAATGAATGGAAGCCTATGTAATGTACCCACTTTTCACAAAAACAAACGTGTGTGTGTGTGTGTGTGTGTGTGTCAGCAGTGTGTGAATATCTCCAGCCTCTAATGCTCAACATGAATGAATTGTGTTTGTTCTAATCAGACTTGATGCAGAAACACTTTGATTGACATTCTCCCTTTCTACATCATCAGAGGGGGAAAGCTCCGCCTACTAGTGCCCATCATCTCTCCCTCATTAGCATAAACAGCAGCCCTGAGTGAGAAGCAGCTATGGCGATGAACAGCCATCTGTAGCTCCGCCCTCTTCTGAAAAGATCTCATTTGCATTTAAAGCGACAGTCACCAAAACGCCACAATTAGGATCAAAGCCTGAAAGGGTCAGTTTCAGAGAGCTGGAGAACATTATCAGTGTGCTATTCTCAGCTCAAGCTCAAACACACACACACACTAGAGACATCTTATAAAAGGAGCAGAGGAGGTCTCCTTTAATGCACACTCATAAAAAATAAAGGGTGAAGAAGAGTGTTTTCATGGTGATGCCTGAAAAACTTTTTTTTTTACCAGAGCTTGACATTAGCACCCGCCAACCCGCCAAATGTGGGTAGATTTCAGCTGTGGCGGGTTAGACAGCCGCTCTCACTAGCCACTCTGGCCGGTTAAAATTTATTTTCAGATTGTAGTTTTCTTAAAAGCAGGGTTCGACAATAAGGACAGCCCAATATGTGTGCAAATATCATCTTAGAATCGAAAAAAAATAATAGTTTTTGCGAGAGCAAAAAAAGGCAGATAAATACCGAATGAGAGGATGATCACTCGCGAGCACAGGTGATGTGATGCGCACGACTGTTTTCTTGCACGATGGCGCGAAGCAACTGTGCCTTAAAACACAACTGGTGCAATTAGTTCTCTTTGAAATAGACTGAACAAAAAACGATGCTCAACATCTTCACATCTGTGTCCCACGCTGCTATAAACACTATGAAGACACATATATCTCACTAAAAAGGGAAAATTGGTTGTTTTTGCGTTATTTTGAGCAAATTCGTTCCTCCGGTTTGAAACGAATGTTTGAAGCTGCGTCACGGCCATGAGATACTTGTGTGTATTCCAGTGTGGAGAGTGGCTGTCTGTACCTGCGAGTACATCGTGACGTCTCTGAGTGTGCGGCGTTAATTCATGAGAAAGACTTGGTTCAAACCAATCAGCGCGCTCTATTGTGTATGCGGTGCAGCTTCATTAATATGCATGAGAGCTTCAAGACTGTTTTACCTGTTACAGTGTTCAGACGGCAGAGAGACGCCACGTTGTGTTGCCAAAACAAGTGAAAGAACAAGAATTTGGACACACGGGTCGTCAGTGTTGCATTTATTAGTGTGCTGCGTTTATTAATGTGCTGCAATGAAGGTTTTGTTTTCATTTCCCTGCTATGAGAGCGCTGCTGGACTCATGTGTGGATTACAGCGCACACGACACACGACAGAGATGCGTTTGTAAGGAACATTTTTACCCGAGAGCTTTTCACATCTGGAAATGATGAAATCCGGATTTGCCGCTCGTCTCCTTTTAAAAAAGACGCTGCTCCAGTTAGTGTTGATTGTCCTGTGAGTTTACAGTGTGTTAATATCACTGCAATATTACAGTACAATATCATAGACTGAAAGATCTGCTGTAAATGCTGCTCTCCGAGTGTAAACATGTGGACACCACAATCAAACTATTACCGTCATGTAGGATTTTCGCTGTATTTTGTGACAGGACAGTCTATACACACACGGCTTTCTGACGCTGCCTACTGAGTGCATCTAAGTTACAGAGAAATGTGGAGGATTTTTTTCTCCCATTCACCGTGCGGTATCAAACACTCCATTAAAACTCCACTCTTCCAGCAGTTCCTCGCTTTCAATATCTCGTTTGTCACAGGCAACATGCAGGAAATGTTCCTGAATAAAAAGTGAAAGTGCCAAACTGCAGTTCAAGTCAACAATTTAATAATTTGGCAAGTAATTGGATTACTGATGTCCATGTAAACACAGTCACTGTCTTTCTCCCCTGCGTCTGTGTGTTTGTTTTGCCTCGCACGTGCCCAAATGGAAACTCCCATATTTGCAAATCCTTCCCTCTTCCCCCCCCCTGACACTCCCGCCTAAACAGAGCTGGACACGCCCACTTTCCTGACTTTTTCCAAACTAGAGGTGTGAAAACACCCTGCTGAGACGTGGGGTTTCGTGGCTCTTTAAGCAGCAGCGGTTGCCGCTTTCGCTTTAAACATTCTTTGAACAGATTATTAATAGGCCTATTGTTAACCGTATGCGCGTGATCATCCTTTCAGTATCACACACAGTATGTGTTTTTACCTGCGTTCTTTTGCTTACAGTTATTTTTGTTAATGTGGTTTAATTATCATTGTTGTCACAATAACATTGCTGTAACAGGAGATTAACTCCTCATTTATGTGTAGTTAAAGGGTGATATGAGACCTATTTTTTAAAAATGTCAATTGATTTGTTTTTTAAAAGAAAGGTTTTGCATGTATACAGCTATATTTAGCTTGTTTTGACAATAAGAAATTATTATTTATTTATTTATTTATTTTGGGTTTGGTCAGAGATCAATTTGATAAATCCTTAATTTTTTTAACTAATAGCATTGCGACACTATGAAAGCACAACCCATTTGCTCATGCACATAGAGCAAGCTCATAGACAACACACAGAAAAAGCAAAATGAATGAGGAGGCATGTGGACATAACACACAATTTAAATCAAGAAATTTTAGCATGTCAAAGTTAAATTTATGCAAATAAAATATATTTTCCCAACAACAAAATTGTGGCTAGTAATGATGGCGAATGGTTAATGTTAAAAATCTGCCAGCCACAGTGGCAGGTGATCCAAAAAAATCCTGATTTTTACTAAAGAAAAGCATTTTATTTATTTTCAAACTTTCTCTAATTAGAGTTTTAGTCATTTTGTTGTGTGTTTTTACTAATTTAATCAAAATAAAGCTCTTTGTTGTGCGTTTGATTGACATTTAAATACATGTCCATCTCTCACACAGTTTTGAATTGATTTTTTGTGATTTTATTTTTGAAAAATGTGCTGTATGACTAACCTTTCACTCAGTTTATATTTAATTCTTAAAAACTAATAACTATTATTAAAAAAACTGCAGATACAACACATTGAATTAGACCTCATATTTTAAAGAATGTTCTTGTAAAGCATATAGTTGTCTAGTGTTTATTTACATCTTGCAGAGGCGCTTTTCTCCAGCGTGTGCTGTAGGTTTGGTCCTGCCATGATGAAATGAACTGTCATTATGTAAAAGCAGCGCTACACCCCATAATTACTGCATGCGGATCTACAGTGTGTGTCCTGACTGACAGAGTAATGAGACGCCGCGTATAAACACACCATTACACACTGAACAAAGGTCAAACTTCACTGTCTTTCCTTCAAAGTACACTTTTATATTGGATTAAGTGAAAAATGATGGGTTCTGATTAGAAACGGTGTTAATCAGTTTGCCTTAAAGCAAAAAAACAAGCCCCATAGATGAACTTAAAACAGTTTTTGAACATAATATAAGCCTGCAGTTGTCTTGTCGTGACCCCATGAAATAAAAGTTCTGATCATGTGCTTTCAGTTTTAATCTGTTTCTATTGTGTTTGATGACATTTATATCCATATATACTGAAAGCAGTTTACACTATTATTGAAAATAAAATAGCAATAGCACAGACTAACGTTATAAACTCACCGGCCACTTTATTAGGTACACCTGTCCAACTGCTCATTGACGCAAATTTCTAATCAGCCAATCACATGGCAGCAACCCAATGCATTTAGGCATGAAGAGCATCTCTGAACACATAACCTTGAGGCGGATGGGCTACAGCAGCAGAAGACCACACCGGGTGCCACTCCTGTCAGCTAAGAACAGGAAACTGAGGCTACAATTCACACAGGCTCACCAAAACTGGACAAGAGAAGATTGGAGAAACGTTGCCTGCTCTGATGAGTCTCCATTTCTGCTGCCACATTCGGATGCTCGGCTCAGAATTTGGCCTCAACAACATGAAAGCATGGATCCATCCTGCCTTGTATCAGCGGTTCAGGCTGGTGGTGGTGGTGTAATGGTGTGGGGGATAAAGGATTAAGGCAGTTCGGAAGGCAAAAGGGGGTCCAACCTTGTACTAGTAAGGTGTACCTAATAAAGTGGCCGGTGAGTGTATGTATTTATTATTATTCCAAAGTACAACTCACTTCGATTTTTATAGAGTAATTAAATTAATTAATTCATCATCTATAAAAAGGCATTGTATTTTTTTCCTTGGGCAGATGAAATATTTTGATTAATATTAAAATACATATTTAATTTTTTAACCAAGTCAAAATTATAATTTGAGGATAACTTGATCGATTTAGCTCTAAGAATTGCCAGTAATGTTTTAGGTTGGTCTAAAGCAGGATTATACTTTGATCTAAGGGTAAAGAAGACTTTATACTGAGGCAAAACATAACTAGTGTCTCTATATTAAACAATATTTTTAGTTTGTGTGAATAATTTCTTTCTTCTCCACAAGAATTATTTTTAATTTATATTAAATTAGTTTTATAGTTAGAACCTAAGTTAAATTATTCTTTGAGAAGCACAAAAACATGTAGCTGTAACAAATGACAGTAATTTGTGCACACTGCTGAGGGCCCCGTTTATGATTCTCATGTAGTGTGTGTGTGTGTGTGTGTGTGTGTGTGTGTGTGTACAGTGTGTGTGTGTGTGAATGGGGCTTGTGTTTTCGGGGTCACACTGCGCAGAGATGATGACGGGACCACCGGCAAGGCCTTTTTCACACACAAAGAGTGTGAGGCCCCGAGCGTCTCGCTTCAGCTCCTCTCCGTCTCAATTCACTCCATCATTGTTTCCCACTGAAGCCCCGTCCCCGACACTCCTTTCTCTCCTTAATTGTCTTTATCCATCCATTGTTCATGTATTACTGTATTAATCCAGACTCACAGATAAATAACCTTCCACAAGAGGGGTTTCATTCTCTTTAGCATTTGTTTTACATTTTGTATTTTCATTTAATTAATTGCAGTTGCTGTCATTTTGTTGTGGAGTAATTTACTCGTTTAAAATATATTTAATTCATCTGGAAATGATCTCACTCTCCATCTACAAAACATTAGATCAATGACTTTATCTCCTACTGCACCCCTGAGAAAGTACTGTTCAGTGTCAGAGGATCACCATGGACTTTTAAAAAATTGGGGATCTTTCCTGATGTACCCTCCATTTCTTAGTTGCATGCTGCTGGGGTTTCATTTATTTATGTATTATTGTCTATCTCTCTGATATTGAGCTTCCTTTCTTTGTTTGCTTTTGGTTAAATATAAGTCTATTAATATAATGAAAGTCTGATAATATGACACAATATGATTTGCTTTACAAATATTTGAAAATAAAGCTGAAAATATATATTATTTACTGTTTTCAATTTACATCTAATTAAAGTTTTAGCAGATCTGTTGTGTGTTTTTAATAATTTACTCATTTAAAAATTAGTTACTCTGTTGTATGTGATTTCACTAATTTAAAAAGTAATGTTATTACGTATTTTCAATGTACGTCTCATTAAAGTTTTGGTAATTTGATGAATATTTAGTATTTCAATGAAAATCGAATCAAAGTTTTAGTCATTTTGTGTGATTTTACTAATTTACTCATTTAATGTATTTTATTTCATATTTTTAATTTACACTTAGGGGAGCCTCGGCTGGGTCAGTTGGTGTTTCTGTATGGAGTTTGCATGTTCTCCCCGTGTTGGTGTGGGTTTCCTCCAGGTGCTCTGGTTTCCTCCACAAGTACAAAGACATGTGCTATAGGGGAATTGGGTAAGCTAAATTGCTCGTAGTGTATGAGTGTGTGTGAATGAGTGTGTATGGATGTTTCCCAGTGATGGGTTGCAGCTAGAAGGGCATCCGCTTTGTAAAACATATGGATAAGTTGGCGGTTCATTCCGCTGTGGCAACCCCAGATTAATAAAGGGACTAAGCCAAAAAGAAATTAATTTACATCTAATTAAAGATATAATAATTTTGTGTTTTACTAATTTGATGTTATTTACTATTTTCAATTTAGGTCTAGTTAAATTCTTTGTATGATGTGTGTTTTTAGTAATTTACTAATTTAAAAAATAGTTTTATCTAATATTTTCAATTTACGTGTAATTAATGTTTTAGTAAATACATACATTTTAACTAATTTATTCATTTAAAAACAGTGTTATTGAGTATTTTTAATTTACATATAATTACATTTTCAGTAATTATTAATTTTAAAAAATACTGTATTTACTATTTTTTATTTACATCTAATTAAATGCTTTGTAATTTAGTTGTTTTTAATAATTTACTCATTTAAATAACACTTTTATTGAATATTTTTAATTTACGTTTAATTAATGTTTCAGTAATTTTGTGTTTTTATTAATTGTTTAATTTAAAAATGATGTTATTTAGTATTTTTGATTTACATCTAATCAAATTCTTTGTAATTTTGATGTGTGTTTTTAATAATTTACTCATTTAAATAACAATTTTATCTAATATTTTTAATTTATGTGTAATTAATGTTTTGGTAAATGTATGCATTTTAACTCATTTATTCATTTAAAAATAGTGTTATTTAGTATTTTAAATTTACATATAATTAAATTTTTAGTAATTACTAATTTAAAAATGTATTGTATTTACTATTTTTAATTTATATCTAATTAAAGTTTTAGTAATTTTGTGTTTTACTAATTTACAAATTTAATGTTATTTACTATTTTTCAAATTACATCTAATTAAATGCTTTGTAATTTTGTTGTTTTTAATAATTTACTAATTTAACACTTATCGAATATTTTTAATTTACGTGTAATTAATGTTTCACTAATTTTGTGTTTTTACTAAGTTTTTTTATTTAAAAATGATGTTATTTAGTCTTTTCGATTTGCATCTAATAGAACTCTGTAATTTTGATGTGTGTTTTTAATAATTTACTCATTTAAATAACAATTATCTAATATTTTCAATTTATGTGTAATTAATGTTTTAGTAAATGTATGAATTTTAACTCAATTATTTATTTAAAAATAGTGTTATTTAGTATTTTCAATTTACATAATTACATTTTTAGTAATTTGGTCTGTTTTTACTTATTTACTAATTTAAAATTGTATTTTATTTACTATTTTGAATTTATTTCTCATCACATTTTTAGTATTTAATTTTTTTACTATTTTCATCTAAAGTTTAAGTAATTGTGTTGTATATTTTCAATAATTTACTCATTAAAAAAAACATTTTAATGTTCATTTTAAGTTTCAGAATTGTTTTGAGTTGTTTTTATTAGCACATTTCCCCTCAAAATATGTTTGTGTCATTTTGTTTAATTTGTGTAGATATCAGATCAAGATAAACTGAATTAAAATCCAACAAAATCTAATCTAAAACCTTTTATTGTCAACTGGCTGACAAGTTTGATTTCATTCCATTATACAGGCTGTTTATTTATGACTGTAGTTAATCTAAAACCTTTATTGTGCGAATGTTCACGAAACAAGAGAAGAAAAGTGTTCAGGAAATAATGTGCGGGTGTAAGAGCTGCTGATAATAAACAATAACTGTTTTCCTTAATGAAGCTTCTGCTCGAGCTGTAATGAGGAACTCCACGTGCTTTTCTTACGTTAATTGTGAAATAAACACACACACACACACACACACACACACACACGGTGGAGAGTAAGTCAGTGCTGGTGAATTTGGCGAAGATGAGCATCTGACAGCAGCTCCGATGAAACAAAAGCTGAGGTCTGAGGCTCCTCCCTCAGTGTGTGTGTGTGTGTGTGTGTGTGTGTGTGTGTGTGACAGCTGCTGCGAGCTCAGCTCAGTAAAGCTTCATCTCTAATAGGATGAGCGCTGCTCGTGTGTGTGGAGCTGAATGAGCGCGCATTGTTCCTTTGGTTGTTTCTCTTCTATCCGCGCGGATCGATCGATCAGTGATCGGATGTGATCGGGATTTTCCTGATGGATATATCGATGTGAAGAAGGTGTCAAACACAGCGGTACGTATAACAGACAATCACGAGCACCCGCGCGCGCCGCCGCCGCGATCGCGCGATTCTTACATTATTGTTGTTGTTACATTGTATCGCGCGCCGCTTTGATCAGTGTTTGTGACGTCACTCCGCTGAAGTTTACCGCGGACTCATTGATTAGCGATGTACATGAGTGTGTGTGAGTGCGTGTGTGTGTGTGTGTGAGAGGGTTATAATGAATAAAGCAGCCTCTCCTCCGCTCAAACACGCGTTCATGAATTGATGAAATGTGTGAAATGACGAGTGTGTGTGTGTGTGCGTCTGCTGATTATTATGAGTGCTGCTGGTGAACTTGCTGTGTTGTGGAGAGAGTGTGTGTGTGTGTGTGTGTGTGTGTGTGTGTGTGTGTGTGTGTGTGTGTGTGTGAGAGAGAGAGAGACTGGAGGTGTGTGTCGGGGCTCGCTCTCTCTGACCCCGGGGGTCGGTCAGGGTGTGTCCGTGTCAGCGCTCGGTCTGTTTCCAGCACTTTAGCCCCGAATGAGTGTGTGTGAGAGTGTGTGAGTGTGTGTTCTCCAGCTGGATGAGCACAATAACAATGAAAGTCCGTTTGTTAATCTGATTGTCTGCTGGTGGTTGGCTGTTTTTCTCCCGGTGATGTGCAGATGGCCACACGAGCACAGAGCCAAGATTCCAGAGCGCACACACACACACACACACACACACACACACACACACACACACACACACACACACACACACACACACACACAGCGCTGTGTTCAGGTGTATCTCTGCTCATTTACCACACTACAGCATCGAGAGCTCCACCTGACTCTGTCCTGCTCATCTATACAGCACTGTGTGTGTGTGTGTGTGTGTGTGTGTGTGTATGTGTGTGTGTGTGTGGTGGTGGTGGGGGGGGGGCAGATGTCCAGCAACAGCAGTAAATGTTGATGTTGTGTGTTGATTGTTTTGGTCTCCATGAGGAAAAGAGCTGATCAATCAGACAGAATGAAGGAGTGTGTGTGTGTGTGTGTGTGTGTGTGTGTGTGTGTGTGTGTGTGTGTGTGTGTGTGTGTGTGTGTGTGTGTGTGTGTGAGAGAGGATTGAGTCTAGAGAATATACAGTCTGAACACTACACACATCACTACAGCTGTGTGTGTGTGTGTGTATGTGAGGGACATCAGGACACACACTTGTATAATGTCATCGGTATAATGACACAGGTATAACAGGAGCAGGTGACTTATAAGGACATGTCCCCATTTTGAAAAGGCTAACAGATCATGTTAGACAGTAAAAGTAAAGCTGCGCACTGACGGGGGAGAGTTACAGTCGGTGAAGAGCCGGGAATTGACCATAGCAAATCTAGTTTCTACATAAAAGCCATTATGTCTATTAAATGTCCCCATAATTCACAAAAACAAACTACTGTTTGTGTTTATATGTGTGTATGTGTGTTTGAAAGAGAGAATGTGTGTGAGTGAGCGAGCGATTGAGAGTGTGTTCCTTCTAATCCATACACTGAGCACCAAATGTCCCCGCAAGTACAGTAATACCAGTATAAATTGAATTTGTCTGTTCGTTTTTTGAGGAACAGGGCTGATAATCTGTGTGTGGAGATGTTTGCTGTGAGTTTAGAGAATACACAGTCTGTACACTACAAACATCACCACATCTGTATGTGTGTGTGTGTGTGTGTGTTTTGGTTGTGATGGTTCAGTGTGAATACTCCACTGATTGGATGATGTCATTTCTCTTTATAGTGTGTGTTTGTGTTGAGCAGATGCTCCAGCACTGGTGTGTGTGTGTGTGTGTGTGTGTGATGATGTGAATGTAACGAGGGCTTCAGGAGCGTGACTGATATCTGTTGGTCACACCAGCGCTCTTTATAAACAGCCTCATTCTCTCAGCCTCAATTATTGATGACGGCCAATGAATCGCACTCAATTATGATGAAGCAGCGCGCCGTAAATCACAGGCTCCCAAACGCTGTCCATATTCCTCATCTATCATTCACATCGTCATCTTTAATGTATGAGCGGCTCCGAGAGCGGCTGGTGGCCACATTACACAGTAATTGGAGCATTTAAGTGGATTATTGTGCGTGTGTGTGTGTGTGTGTGTGTGTGTGTGTGGGGCAGGACACGTTCACACGTTTCTCTTATTTTGACAGGACTGGTAGAAACATTATTAAAGTGTTCACTCGTGTAAGAAAGGCCTTGTAAAATCACTGCTGATCTTAAGGTGAACGGTGACGCGGTGGCGCAGTAGGTAGTGCTGTCACCTCACAGCAAGAAGGTCGCTGGTTTGAGCTTTGGCTGGGTCAGTTGGTGTTTCTGTGTGGAGTTTGCATGTTCTCCCCGTGTTGGTGTGGGTTTCCTCCGGGTGCTCCGGTTTCCCCCACAGTCCAAACACATGCGCTATAGGGGAACTGATCAACTAAATTGTCCGTAGTGTGTATGAGTGTTAATGAGTGTGTATGGATGTTTCCCAGACATGGGTTGCAGCTGGAAGGGCATCTGCTGTGTAAAACATATGCTGGATAAGTTGGCGGTTCATTCCGCTGTGGTGACCCCAGATTAATAAAGGGACTAAACCGAAAAGAAAATGAAGAAATAATCTAAACAAGTGTTTGTGGAGATCAGTTTGTGTTAATAACAAGCGCATGCAGACATTATTCCTTCATTTAATGTCATTTATATATATATTGAAGCAGTTTTAGATCAGATTTGTGTTTAAACAGGAATAAAACAATCAAGATGAACGTCATTTCCTTTAATCACTGCATTTATTGATGCTGATTTGTAGGAAAGTGTTCAGAGATGAAAGTAAATCAATCCTGTGAACATGACAACACACACACACACACACACACACACACACACACACACACACACACACACACACACACACCACACACACACACACACACACACACACACACACACACACACACACAGTAAACAGATGAAAGTGTCTGTGATGAGCTGACTATAATCACACCATGAGGCTGTGTGTGTGAGTGTGTGTGTGTGTTTTCTCACAGGTTTTGTGTGAGTTTGTGGTGTCGTTCTGATGTGTGTGTGTCTCCACATGACAGAGAGAGAGAGAGAGGGCAGTGCATGTGTCTCATCCCCGGGCCGGTGTTTGGCTCTGCCTTTCTCATCTATTAATCATGGCGACTGCTTTCTTATTCTGTTGCCATAGTTTCAGGCTGAAACACTGTGTGTGTGAGGGGCCACGGGACGTTACAGACCAGCGGAGCCGCTTAAAGGGGCCACGGTGGCCTTCAGAAATGGACAATAATGTACACACACACACACACACACACACACTGAAGGTCTGATTATCAGAGCACATTCAGTGTTCTCTTGTTCTCAAGCAGAAACACACACACACAGACACACACAAGCGTCTGATAAAGGATCTAATTCAGAACATGAGTAAAACACCTGTGAAAACTCAATCATTCCACAGCAGAGCCGGCTGAAGCACTCCTCTGAGATCATCTGGCTTTTTAATCCTTTAATCATGTCAATCTCCTGATCGCTTCTCAAGTTATACAGTGATCATTGATCTAAAAGTGATGCTTCTGTCATCATTTACTGCTTTAAACTCGACTCTGAGGAGCACAAATGAAGATATTGTGAAGAATGTCAGACATTAAACACTCAGACTTTCTTCTGAGAGATCACTGATAGAAATATGAAAAAAGCACAGTATATTGCTTTATAAGCTGCGTTAGGGCCACTTTAAATGTGCTTTCCAAGAAAATGTTGAATTATATTAAACAGAGTTCTGATTAGAGTCATGATTGTTGGTGTGTGTTTCTCCAACTGCTTGATAAACACAGGCCATGAATGACACCCATAATCACAACTCTTCAGTTCAGTTTGAGCTTTTCTCCTGTAACACTTTTCACATTTATTATTGTTCCAAAGCAGCTTTACTGACGGTGTGTGTTATTACATTACAGCCAGATTCAGAGAACGCGAAGGTGTGTGTGTGTGTGTGGACAGTACAGAGGCTTTTTCAAAGAGAAGACATTTGCTCCATTTCTATTTTCCATGACAGTAATGCGTCCTGCATGATTATTATATCAGCCTTCACAGCAGCTGATGATGATGTGCTGATTATTATTATTATTATTATTATTATACGCTCTGTGGTTGTGTTATCGCTCACTTTACATGCTCCAGCTCTGATTGGCTGATTATCTGTTTATTATTTATGCAAATTCAGCTTGAAATTGTGTGTGTGTGTGAGTATATGTGTGTGTTTGTGCTTGTGTAGATGTGTCTTTGTTAGTGTGTGTGTGTGTGTGTTTCAGTTCTTTTCGGCTTGGTCCCTTTATTAATCAGGGGTCACCACAGCGGAATGAACCACCAACTTATCCAGCATATGTTTTACTCAGCGGATGCCCTTCCATCTGCAACCCAGTACTGGGAAACACTCATACACACTCATACACTACAGCCAATGTACTTCATCAATTCCCCCTATAGGGGGAGCACCCGGAGGAAACCCACACCAACACGGGGAGAACATGCAAACTCCACACAGAAACACACACTGACCCAGCCGAGACTCAAACCAGCGACCTTCTTGCTGTGAGGCGATTGTGCTACCCATTGCGCCACCGTGACACCTGTGTGTGTTTGATTTATCTATATTTAAGATGATTTTAGGAACTTCATCTTGAGATATAACCCATTTCTACAGCTGAATCTGCTATTGTGTGATGTTTTAATGCAGGAGTCTGCTGTTTTCCTGCTCTGGATCAGATAGATGAAGCTGCTTTGCTTCTTTTGTTCCTCTAAAGAGTAAAGTGTGTGTGTGTGTGTGTTTGTGTGTTTGTGAGGACTCCAGAATCTCCAGATCATCTTCCGTGGGTTATTTCTGCTCTGCTTTAATCATGAGGGATTCTGAAGGAGAGGTTTGTCATCGTGCTGATTTACAGCTTCAGAAACACACACATGAAACACTCTGCAGGCTTTGAACGTCATGAGATCATCTCTGACGAGCAGCTCGTAGCCAAAACCCCATCCTGAAGATGACAGAACTCATGTGTGTGGTGAGGAGAGGAGTTTCCACTCAGAGAATTAAACTCATGCGCAAAACTGGAACATCTCATAAGATATTACTGAATAAGGAAGTGTTTCCAGTCAGTGCAGCACAGTAGAGCATCAGCTCCTCAGCTCCTGCTGCTCCTGCACAGATATCACTGAGAGGAGTGGAGTCTGCTGCACTGGTGGGATTCTCCACTGTGCTGTTTGTTCTCCTCTAATAAATGAGCTGCGGCTCAGAAGACCAAGACCAAACGCAACGAACGCGCTGAATGTGGAGGCTTCTGGAGGAGTGAGACGGGAGAGCAGACAGATGCTCAAGACAGTTCTGGAGGGAATAATAATAGAAGAAGAAGAATACTGAAGCACTGTGATGACGGACTGATGGAGGACTGAGGCCTTTTACAATCAGCACAACAACATTCACATCTGCAACAATGGAGATCTGGAAACATGGAGAGCTGCAGACCAACATTAACAACACAAAGACCATCACACACACATTTATATGTCAGATCATCTTTTTTTATGCACATTTTCAAAATGTATGCGGATCTTGGGGTTTCCATTAGGCATTTTTTAATGCAATATTGCACATAAAAACAGTTGGATGGAAGTTTGTTGTACATTTGGCGGTTCACTTCCATTATTTGCTATATTGCATTCATATCAGAAGTGAACCAGACCCCTGACCACCTCTTTCAGACAGATTCGGGTACATTTCATAAGTGCGCAACCGAGTTCAGAAGACACGGTTCACACTAGCTAAACATACTGAACTCTGGCGTCAAATGAACCTAGAAGCAGACCAAAAATGCTAGTGCACTGCAAAATAATGATTATCTTACTCAGGTTTTTTGCCTTGTTTCTAGTCCAAATATCGAAATATTCCTAAATTAAGAAGAATTTTCTAGACAAGCGAAACATACGGTCTTGTTTTAAGAAACATCCTTTTTCCTTAAAACAAGCAAAATAATCTGCAAATGGGTGAAGAAAAATAATCTTATGTCAAAAGGAAAAACAAGATTATTTGTCTTACCCCATTGGCAGATTATTTAGCTTTTTTAAGAAATAACTCACTTAATTTTGGCATATTATTTCTAAAAACACAACTATATGTTTTGCTTACCTAGAAAATGAGTCTTGATTTAAGAATTTTTAGATATTTGGACTAGAAAGAAAAATGTAAGAAAGGAAAGCATTTTGCAGTGTGTGAAAGTGTAACGGAGGCCAGCTAGTAAGTGCTGTGCAGGTAAACCTCACTCCTCTGACCTCTAAAGGGGCTCTAGTGACAGACGCTGGAGGCCATGGTCTTTAGCCTGCTTGTTAGAGCAACCGACTCTCATGCGGAAGAACGCCGGTTCGATACCAGCTCAGAGCGGGTTGGGTGGAGTCGGACCAGCGGGGTTACAAAAGCACCCTTACATTTTTTGTCTTGTTTCTAGTCCAAATATCTAAAAACTCTCAAATCATGAAGCATTTCCTAGACAAGCAAAACAATACAGTCTTGTGTTCAGAAAGAATGAAAGAGAGATTTTCCTTAAAACAATCTAAATAATCATGTTTTTGCTTTGAAATAATATTAGTTTCTTCCCCCATTGTCAGATTATAAAAACTCTCTTCAGTTTGACTCATTATTTCTGAACACAGCACAATATGTTTCGCTTGTGCAGATAAAGCTTCTAGATTTCCGAACATGTATTTGGTCTAGAAGCGAGGCTAAATCTCTCAGTAAGAGCGTGCTGTTTTGCAGTGCAGTTGTGGATGTTCATCTGAAAGGGTTTTATGTGTGGATTAGCGGCCCACGTCTCAGTTCACATAATCTGTGAGATGTGTTTGTGTTGTTCTTGTTGGCTTTGTGATGAAGCGTTTCCTGCATGTAAACACACGGCGGCAGTGATTCTGGCGCACAATAACGTTCCTGTCTACATCCATCCACATGTGAGGAACAAATTGCAGCCATGTGGCGTCGCGCTGTATGAAAGAGCCACCGCAGGAGTCTCCGTCAGAGTCCACACAGAAACACTTATCATCACCTCTCTCCGTGTGTGTGTGTGTGTGTGTGTGTGTGTGTGTGTGTGTGTGTGTGTGTGTGTGTGTGTGTGTGTTTCCTTCCACTGGAGATCAGTTTCTCTCTGTTTCTGTTCAGAATCATCTGCTCTTCGTCAGGCCGCTGGATTAATTACACACAGAAGCACACACACATTCAGTTCAAGTTTATTTGTACACTGTCAAAGATGCTTTATACTCTGTTTCTTGTCCAAATATCTACAAATTCTGAAATCAAGAAGCAGTTTCCAGACAAGCAAAGAATATAGTGTTGTTCTCAGAAATAATGAGACTAAATGAAGAGAGTTTCTCATTAAAACAAGCTGAATAATCTGACTATGAGGTTAATGAAATCAACTAGTTTTTCCTTTTAACATGAGATTATTTCTCTTCCCTCATTGTCAGAATATTCTGCTTATTTAAGGAAAAACTCACTTTATTTTGACTCATTATTTCTGAAAATAGAACAATGTTTTTTGCTTGTCTAGAAAATGGAGAGCAAAGGAAAGAGACGAAGCATAGCTGCTGTTCATAATATAATAAATAAGACAAATGAAAGGCACAGTTCACCTGCAAATCAAGATCCTGTCATCATTTACCACTTTAACATTCAATTACTGCATATTTACCATGCTGTTACTTCTGCACAATTACTCATTCTCTGCTGAATTTTGCACACTATTTTCACATTTATGTACAGTGCTCAGCATATATGAGTTCACCCCTCACAAATCTCTCATTTAAATTAAGATTTTCTATAGGATGCTTTACAATATTATATTTGTGCATACACATTAGATTAGTCAATACTGAAGCTAAATCTGGAGCTCATCTAACAAAATAACTAAACATAATGGTTCCAAAATTAGTCGCTCAAATTAATATCTTAGGAAAAAATATGAAATAACATTTTCAAAAGCAGCAAAAATCAAGAGAAACAAAATATACACAATTTTGTTGTTTGCAATGTTTTGCATGAATTTAAATGTATTATCTTTCCATTTCTAAATATGTTCTGTGACTAAAATATTCATGTAATAAGTATATCTGTTTAATAAATCTGTTTTGTTCAAATGCACCAGTATAAATTACCCATATTCACTGAGAAATGGATAAAAATAATCATTTTCAAAATGGGCTGTACTCATACAGTTGAAGTCAGAATTATTCGCCCCACTTTGATTTTTTTTCTTCTTTTTTAAATATTTCCTAAATGATGTTGAACAGATTCAGGAAATGTTCACAGTATGTCTGATAATATTTTTTCTTCTGGATAAAGTCTTATTTGTTTTATTTTGGCTAGAATAAAAGCAGTTTTTAATTTTTTAAACACAATTTTAAGGTCAATATTATTAGCCCCTTTAAGCTATATATTTTCTCGATAGTCTCCAGAACAAATCATCATTATACAATAACTTGCCTAATTCCCCTAACCTGCCTAGTTACCCTAATTAACCTAGTTAAGCCTTTAAATGTCTCTTTAAGCTGTATAGAAGTGTCTTGAAGAATATCTAGTCTAATATTATTTACTGTCATCATGACAAAGAGAAAATAAATCAGTTATTAGAGATGAGTTATTAAAACTATTATGATTAGAAATGTGCTGGAAGAAAATCTGCCCTCCGTTACACAGAAATTGGGGAAAAAAATAAACAGAGGGGCGAATAATTCAGGGGGGCGAATAATTCTTCAACTGTATATGCGGAGCACTGTATGTAGAAAACCTTTTTAATGATTTATTTAATAATTTATACTTATGTTTACAGGGTTTCTGCAGGCTGCATCCAGTCACATTTAAGAGTTTTTAAGATTATTAAAAACTAAATTTTAGTTCCTTTAATCAGTTTATTACCTGGATTATCATGAGGAATCATATCATTATTTTTTGTTTTTTAATGTGGAATTTGCTGTAAAATTGTCTAATAGCTGCAGTGAAGTGCATCTTGCAATCAAAAACTTAAATATAAAAAGTAAGGTTTTATGGAGATGGATTGTTGGTGATCGGATGGATGTCGGCCCGATTGAGTAGCTTCACTTGGACAAAGCAAAATTAAGACCTGTTTAAAATGATTTACAGCACAATATTTCTGTGAATTTAAGACTTTTTAAGGCCTAAAATCTACTTTTTGTAATTTAAGAGATTTTAAGACTTTAAGACCCAGTGGACACCCTGGTTTGCTTTATTGCATGCTTTTCTGTTTGCCTGTTTTGTTAAATAATGATATATTTTTAATATACTTTAAACCTTACTTGGCATTCAGTGTGGACAGCAAAGAACTGCATTGTACAGGGAAGCAAACAGAGATAATGAGTCAAAATGAAGTGAGATTTACCTGATAATCTGACAATGGGCTGAGGGAAATAATCTCGTCTTTACTTTGAAATAAGATTCTTCTTCTTCTCTCATTGTCAGATTATTTAGCCTGTTTTAAGGTAAATCTCACCTCATTTTGACTCATTATTTCTGAACACAAGACTTTAGTTTCTCCTTGTCTAGAAAATGCTTCTTGATTTCAGAATCTTCAGATATTTGGACTAGAAACGAGACAGAAACTCTGTGTAAGAGCAGCACTGTTTGCAATGTAGGGATGAAACTGTGATTTTTGAGTGAACGACCCCTTGAATGTGAATGTGAATGAGTGTATTAGAGGAGATGTGTGTGGAGGTTGTGTTTTTCTGGGACTGAGCTGGATGAGAGAAACGCACGCTCAGCAAACAGCCGCTCGTCCATCTTCTGCTCTTCAGGCTAATTTAGGCTTTCAGCAACAGAAATGCGCAACAGCTGACCTACATATGAGCGAGATGCACACCTGTGTGTGTGTGTGTGTGTGTGCGATCCCACATCTTCGTCATCTTCAGTGTTTGAAGGAAGAGTGCGCCACTAAAACAAACAGCAGATAAGCGGCGCTCCTCTGGAATGCGACACACACAATGGCTTCATTCATCGGTGTGTTTCTGCAGAACGGTTTGCACAAGCGTGTGTGTGTGTGTGTGTGTGTGTGTGTGTGTGTGTGTTGTTTGTAAATGGACACAGTAGATGTTGTGCGGCAGGGTTCACCTCATGTCACTGAGATTGCGCTTTTATAGCCAAACAAAGGTGCTTTTAATATCTGCATCTGCTACTGATTTAACAACCACACTGAGGGAGGTCAGCATGACACACTCAACAATTCATCATTCATTTTCCTTCAGCTCAGGCTCTACTTCAGCGTTCGCCACAGTGGAATGAACCACCAACTATTCCAGCATATGCTTTTACGCAGCGCATGCCCTTCCAGCCGCAACCCAGTACTGGGAAATACCCATACACATACACACACATACACTACGGCCAGTTTAGTTGATCAGTTCCCCTATAGCGCATGTGTTTGGACTGTGGGGGAAACCGGAGCACCCGGAGGAAACCCACGCCAACACGGGGAGAACATGCAAACTCCACACAGAAACACCAACTGAGCCAGCCGGGACTTGAACCAGAGACCTTCTTGGTGTGAAGCTAACCACTGAACCACCGTGCCGCCCTGCTGAACAAATCATTTGTGCATATATAGAGTTTTTGTCTTGTTTTTAGTCCAAATATCTAGAAATGACAGTGGTCAAGTGGAGCCGAGAGAGAGCTCAACATGCTGCAGTTTAACAAAACCAACGCAATCTCACGGCAATTCGTCAACTTTTTGATTTAGTGGTTAATTCGTATGAATTCGTATGATCTAATTCGTACAATTTGGTACGATTTGCTCATCACCCAATGACGGTTGGGGTTAGGTGCCACGCCTCCTTTTTAAAATCATACATTTTCGCACAATTGAACTCGTATGAATTATCCACTAAACTGACAAAACGTAAAACACTTACCTTTCCTCGTGAGATCAGGCTGAAGAAAACACATGCAGTTACAAACAACACCAGCAAACTGGAAAAGATCTTCATCGTTTTGACAACAAACGTGTTGCAAGCGTAACGCAAACACATCAGGAAAACACACTGCAATTACTCACAACACATGCATTAGCAGAGAACACAATGGAAATGTTTCAGGAGGACCTTAAAACATGATGGAGCCAGCTATCTAGGTTATGGTTATCGAGGCTAATAATCTACAGAAGATGAGAGAATGGTGTAAGGACGTTCAAATAAACAAACAAACTCTTTCAAAGATCATCTACAGCTTCACTCAGCAAGAGTCACGGCACAATGAACACATCCCTGCCGGCACGTTTCAGGGTCCCCTTTGAAACATTTCTTTTTTGGGGGGGTGTTTTCACCTTTTATTAGGATAGGATAGTGGAGGACAGACAGGAAAGTATTGGGAGCAGAGAGAGGGGAAGGGTCAGCATAGGACCTGGAGCCGGGAATTAAACTCTGGTTGCCGTGAGCGCCATAGTGCTATATGTCAGCACACTTAACCACTAGGCTATTGGTTCTCAAACTGTGGTACGCAGGCTTCCTTCTAGTGGTACGCAGAGGAGTCACTGAATAATTAACCTTTAAAAGCACATTATTATTGAAATGTTGACGTTTTATTTATCTTTTTTTTTTTTTTAGATTTATTTTTGGCCTTTTTGCCTTTATTAAGGGGATAAGACAGTGTTTCAGACAGAACGCGAAGTGGGAGAGAGAGAGAGGGGTAGGACGGGATATGTCCACGAGCCAGGATTCGAACTCGGGACGCCCTGAAGTGCAACTGCACCATATGTCAGCGCGCTAACCACTAGGCTATTGCGCTGACTATTTATCTTTTTTTTACCTGTGAGCACAGTACAGTGTTAATGTTCAAACTATTAATAATGTTTAAAGTGGCTGACAATAATAAATATTCATAATAAGAAGAATTAATCAGCCTGGTTTTTGAGCTGTGCAGTGCTGTAGCTGCTTAATTAGACCTGCTACACTACTGTATTTCAATAGCGGTCATCATGCTGGTACTTGGAGAGACTGTTGTGTTCTGAGATGGTACTTGGTGAAAAAAGTTTGAGAAGCACTGCCTATCGGTGCCAACCTCTTGAAACATGTCTGCTGTGTTTGGTGCTTTTCGTGCTAAAATTTTAAATTGTGCCAAAGTTTTTTTTTTTAAGTTGACAGCCAAGTCTGGTTTAAGTCAAGTTTACTTTACAGAATAATTTGGCACAACTGAAGCTTAATAAACGCAACATTTCTTTGCAGCCGGTTGCTTTAAAATTTTAAGTTAACTCAACTTTTTATTTTTACGTAAACGCTCAAATGAAGAAGCTGAATTTTTACTTTCATTGAACAAAGAGTTCCAAACATGCAGCTGAATTGTTTATGAGTAAATTAAACTCTGAGCTCAAACATATGTCCACTCAACTTACAATTTTAAACTTAGATAACAATTTGTAAGTTGGATTTATTACTGTGTGTTGTGCAGTTGCAGCGTGTTTTCTTCATATTTCTGTGCTGTGAGGATTTGCAACACATTTACTGTTAAAGTGATGAAGATCTTTTCTAGTTTGCTGCTGTTTTTAGTAACTGCATGTGTTTTCTTAAACGGTGTTCAGCTCTCTCAGCCAACATTAAACATTCTTAAATCAAAAAGCATTTTCTAGACAAGCAGATCAATAAAATTGTGTCTTTTTATGAAATGTGTTAAATTAAGTTTTCAAATTAAGTGAGAGTTGAGCTAAATAATCTGCCAATGAGGTTAGAACAATAATCTAATGTCAAAACTAAAAGCAAGATTATTCCCCTCACCACATTGTCTGATTATTTTACTTGTTTTAAAGTGGAAGTGAAGCACTCAGTCAAGTTTACATTATTTTGTACAGCAGTTTCTACTTTAATGAAAATATATATAACAAACTCGATTAATGTAACCATTTAGCAGAAAACCGCATGTTTTACTATAGCTTTTTAACTTGATGTCACGGGGTTGGTTCAGTTCCCTGACCTGAACAGATACAGTGGAAGTAAAAGACTGAACAGGGAGACTGGACAGCCTAATTTAACCCAAGTTGTGGGTGTGGATCGCAGAGCTGGTAAACACAAGCATCAAAGTTGTGTCTAATATAAACAAAAATATTAATACGTTGTGTATTTTTCATTTGTTTATAGCTCTCGCTTGATGCGCTGTGGTCCACTCTCTCACACTGCTCCAGCTCTGCCTGACGAGGGCATTTACATTCAGTCTAATGCAACCATTAAAATCATACCTGACTTCACACTTCACTGAGTCACGTCTGTGTGGATTATGTCAAGACATATTCTCTTATCAAGTCGATCAAGTCGATCTCTCAACATGTATGAAGGACGTAAACCTGCCGTGTGAAAAACAGCACCGATCTTAGTTTGGTTTGAACATGAGCAGAGGTGAGGGGCTGTAGTAGTGAAAAGTGAAAGTACCCGCCCTCGTTACGTCAGTAGCGGACCTTGTTGAAACCCATACAGGCAGTCAGGCAGCGTAATACAGAGAGTGGACCAAAGCACATTAAATGATCAGTAATTAAAGGAGAAAAATAGAATAAATATATATATATGTTTATATTAGACACACATCTGATGCTTGTATCTGCAGCAGCTCCACGTCCACCACTTCAGTCATTGGGTTAAATTAGGCTGT
>LR812526.1:273844-326344 GCA_903798195.1 Danio kyathit | reverse complement strand
GCATAAACGGTCTCAAACACTCACCTGCAGATAGAACAGATTACAGAGGAAACAACTAAACCAGCAAAGAAAATATAAGCAATCTCCAGCTACTGTACATACTGTATAGACAAATATACAGACACATACACATCAGAACTGTACAGTCAAACACAACAGAACTGAATGAATAAGGGCCTCCTATTATGACTTATTATTTGTGAGAATATATCTGGAGTAGTAACAGACAGACGCTCTGCAGCATGTTAAAGCTGCTCCTCAGTCCAGCCGTGTGAGTTTCACAGGATTGAAGATCAGTTTGTGGATTATGTTCAGCTATAAACACAATCAGCATGCGGGATCGTCTGTGGACATGATCAACCGGTAGAAACTCGCCCGCTGGTGGAGATGTTATCATCTGCATCATGGTTCATGCTCACATTACAATGGAGTTTATCATTTACCAGCTTCATAAACCCTCTACATATTAACTTTAAATATTCAGGAACTTGTCAACCACTGGAGGATATCCAGGATATTGTGCTGTTTCTCATACACCACTGCTCAAAAGTTTTACAACAAGAAGATTTTTATTGTTTAGTTTCTTAAATCACGTCTTTTCTGCTCTTCAACATTTACTTATTTAATCCAAATGTTGTATTATTTTTACCATTTAAAGATCTGCTATTATGAGTTGTTGTGAATGACCTTGTATCACAGCTCAGAGTGATGAACACATCCAGCTGAGGGTTCAGTCTGAAACTGCACTGTTTAAAACTGTTGATTCTTAAAAACAAAGAGTCGACTCAGAGTCATTTATATGACTCTCCAAGGGTTCAAATCATGTTATGTCGACGTCGATATGGAAAATAAATGAGGCGCTGGACCCGGGAAAACTGGAACCCTTAACTTGAACAATACCACAGTATAGCCAAGCCGACCGAGTGCTGTGTTTGTTCCTGTCAGTTTTCTGATGATTAATACAATGACCCAACCTGCAGTGATTCACCAGCTGATTCTTATTAATGGAATGATCAGCAAAGACTATTAATGTAAGAGAGTTTATCAGCACACAGATCATATGGACTGGTTTCTTCTTCCTCTAAATCACAGCCTGTAAGTGTGTTTCTGAGCTTTCCCTGGTGTTTGTCATCGCTGTGGCCATCAGCTGTTGTTACACAGAGGAAAACGCTGCTTTCACTTTAATGTCAGGGCTTTGAGCTGAACACATCACTCCTCCAATGAGCTGGTGCTACTTTAATACTGTTGATAATCTGTGGTGGGCGTTTCTTTCCGTCTCGCACTGAACACAGTTGACCAATCACAACACACTGGGTCATCAGACCAACCACACAAGACTGGGTCATCAGACCAACCACAACATACCCCAAATCACTAGAGACTGGCCCATCTGACCAACCACAACAGACCCCAATCACAAGAGACTGGGCCATCGAACCAATCACAACAGACCCCAATCACAAGAGACTGGCCCATCTGACCAACCACAACAGACCCCAATCACAAGAGACTGGGCCATCTGACCAACCACAACAGACCCCAATCACAAGAGACTGGCCCATCTGACCAACCACAACAGACCCCAATCACAAGAGACTGGCCCATCTGACCAACCACAACAGACCCCAATCACAAGAGACTGGGCCATCTGACCAACCACAACAGACCCCAATCACAAGAGACTGGCCCATCTGACCAACCACAACAGACCCCAATCACAAGAGACTGGCCCATCTGACCAACCACAACAGACCCCAATCACAAGAGACTGGCCCATCTGACCAACCACAACAGACCCCAATCACAAGAGACTGGCCCATCTGACCAACCACAACAGACCCCAATCACAAGAGACTGGGCCATCTGACCAACCACAACAGACCCCAATCACAAGAGACTGGCCCATCTGACCAATCACAACAGACCCCAATCACAAGAGACTGGGCCATCTGACCAACCACAACAGACCCCAATCACAAGAGACTGGCCCATCTGACCAACCACAACAGACCCCAATCACAAGAGACTGGGCCATCTGACCAACCACAACAGACCCCAATCACAAGAGACTGGCCCATCTGACCAACCACAACAGACCCCAATCACAAGAGACTGGCCCATCTGACCAACCACAACAGACCCCAATAACAACAGACTGGCCCATCTGACCAACCACAACAGACCCCAATCACAAGAGACTGGCCCATCTGACCAACCACAACAGACCCCAATCACAAGAGACTGGCCCATCTGACCAACCACAACAGACCCCAATCACAACAGACTGGCCCATCTGACCAACCACAACAGACCCCAATCACAAGAGACTGGCCCATCTGACCAACCACAACAGACCCCAATCACAAGAGACTGGCCCATCTGACCAACCACAACAGACCCCAATCACAAGAGACTGGCCCATCTGACCAACCACAACAGACCCCAATCACAAGAGACTGGGCCATCTGACCAATCACAACAGACCCCAATCACAAGAGACTGGCCCATCTGACCAACCACAACAGACCCCAATCACAAGAGACTGGCCCATCTGACCAATCACAACAGACCCCCAGTTGGTTTATTTGTCTTCCCCCGTCTGCAGATTATTTTGCTTTTTTTAAAAACTCATTATTTTTGACAATAAGGCAGTTTTTTTTACTTGTCTAGAAAAAGCTTCTTGATTCATTTTTATGGACCTCTGGACTAGAAACAAGACAAACACTCTGAGTGAGAACAGCGTTGTTTGCAGTGTGTGTGTTTCTCAGTGTGTGTGTGTGTGAGCACAGAATCCTCCGCTAATCTCCTGAAGTGCTCCAGATGACGGAGGTGTAAGACAATAACACGTGTTTCTGCGAGCGTCACTCGGCTCATCTTACCCCGCGGCGGCTCCGGAAGCGTCCTCATTTAGATATGCAGAGCATGCTGGGATTGCTGCGCGATTGGGACCCCTGCATTCAGAGCCGTGCGGCCCCATGGGGTTCTGCTAATTGCTGGTCCTGGTTTAGACTGGTTTTCAATGGGTTCTGGACAAAAGCGTCAGTGTGGATCACGTGGGAGGAGGATGAGAAACGAGGATCTGAGACAAAGAGCTCCGGACGGCCCGTTACTGACCGCAAATCAGCCCAACACACAGTCTGAGAGTGACCCACATGCTCATCGGTGTGTGAAGAACCGCTCTGTTCCTGCGCACGCTTCAGGTGGCCACCACAAACACACACACACACACACACACTGAAGAGTTTTCATTGAGTTTGAGATGTTTCAAAACACATATCCTCCATCTACTGACTCAAGATGTCCTTATTTTGTTTCCTTCTCTGCTATTTTCTCTCCTTGTTTGTGTTGCACATTGTAATCTGGTTTTATTAATGTTCTGAGGATTATTCAAAATTATTTCAATAACGTTCCATGCTAACATTTACACAACTTTTAAGGAACTTTACGCGATGTTCTGAGAATGTTCCCTGTTTCCTGGGCAATAAAGACAGAATAATATTAAATTAGGAAATGTAAAATTAGGGAAAAAGTGGACATTAATTCTGTTAGGTTACACTGACTGAATCTAGCTGTGTGTTGAAAATGTGCTGTGTTATTGTGTGTGTGTGTGTGTGTCAGATGTGTTGTGTTGTGGAGGAGTGGTGTGGGATGTGAGGAATGAATTCAACAGGAACGCTGACGCTTTTAGAAGCATCAGATCAGGAAACAGCGGCGCTTTTACACATTTCCAGTGTCTCTCAGCTTCTGCAGGCCATCTTTAGCCTTCTTCTGCTCTTTTCTTTAGTCTGTGTGTCTCTGATGTGTGTTTCTCCAGCTCATGATTCTTCAGTGCTTCTCCATTGTTCGCTTCTCTGCTGTTGGTTTTACTGTTGTTTGTTTCTCTCGTGTTTGTTTAACCAAAGTTTATTCCTTTAGTGTTTATTTTTTACTGGTGTTTGTTTTACTGATGTTTGTTTCTCTGGTGTTTGTTTTACTGATCGTTGTTTCTCTGGTGTTTGTTTTACTGATCGTTGTTTCTCTGGTGTTTGTTTTACTGATGTTTGTTTCTCTGGTGTTTGTTTTACTGATAGTCGTTTCTCTGGTGTTTGTTTTACTGATGTTTGTTTCTCTGGTGTTTGTTTTACTGATAGTTGTTTCTCTGGTGTTTGTTTTACTGATCGTTGTTTCTCTGGTGTTTGTTTTACTGATAGTTGTTTCTCTGGTGTTTGTTTTACTGATGTTTGTTTCTCTGGTGTTTGTTTTACTGATGTTTGTTTCTCTGGTGTTTGTTTTACTGATAGTTGTTTCTCTGGTGTTTGTTTTACTGATCGTTGTTTCTCTGGTGTTTGTTTTACTGATGTTTGTTTCTCTGGTGTTTGTTTTACTGATGTTTGTTTCTCTGGTGTTTGTTTTACTGATGTTTGTTTCTCTGGTGTTTGTTTTACTGATGTTTGTTTCTCTGGTGTTTGTTTTACTGATGTTTGTTTCTCTGGTGTTTGTTTTACTGATCGTTGTTTCTCTGGTGTTTGTTTTACTGATGTTTGTTTCTCTGGTGTTTGTTTGCTAGTGTGTTTTTGCTGTGATGGATTTTACAGTTTTTGTTTTACTGTTGTTTGCTTTTTTCTGATATTTGTTTGACCAAAGTTTATTTACTTGATGTTTTGTTTGTCTGGTGTGTGTTTTTCCGATGTTTGTCTAATGTTTGTTTTACTGATGTTTGTTTGTCTGTTGTTTGTTTTACTGATGTTTGTTTGTCTGTTGTTTGTTTTGTCCAATGTTTGTTTGTCTGGTGTTTATTTTTCCCATGTTCGGTGTTTGTTTTCCCTGATGTTTGTTTGTCTGGTGTTTGTTTTTCCGAGGTTTGTTTGTCTGGTGTTTCCAATGTTTGTTTGTCTGGGGTTTATTTTTCCCATGTTCGGTGTTTGTTTTCCCTGATGTTTGTTTGTCTGGTGTTTGTTTTTCCGAGGTTTGTTTGTCTGGTGTTTCCAATGTTTGTTTGTCTGGGGTTTCCAATGTTTGTTTGTCTGGATTTTTGTTTGTCTGGTGCTTGTTTTGTCGATGTTTGTTTGTCTGGGGTTTCCAATGTTTGTTTGTCTGGTGTTTGTTTTGTCGATGTTTGTTTGTCTGGGGTTTCCAATGTTTGTTTGTCTGGTGTTTTTTTTGTCGATGTTTGTTTGTCTGGGGTTTCCAATGTTTGTTGTGTCTGGGTGTTTGTTTTGGGTCGATGTTTGTCTTGTCTGGGGTTGTTTTGGTCGATTGTTGTTTGGTCTGGTGTTTGTTTTGTTGATGTTTGTTTGTCTGGTGCTGTGTTTGTCGATGTTTGTTTGTCTGGGGTTTCCAATGTTTGTTTGTCTGGTGTTTGTTTTGTCGATGTTTGTTTGTCTGGGGTTTCCAATGTTTGTTTGTCTGGTGTTTCCAATGTTTGTTTGTCTGGTGTTTGTTTTGTCGATGTTTGTTTGTCTGGTGTTTCCAATGTTTGTTTGTCTGGTGCTTGTTTTGTCGATGTTTGTTTGTCTGGGGTTTCCAATGTTGTTTGTCTGGTGCTTGTTTTGTCGATGTTTGTTTGTCTGGGGTTTCCAATGTTTGTTTGTCTGGTGTTTGTTTTGTCGATGTTTGTTTGTCTGATGTTTCCAATGTTTGTTTGTCTGGTGCTTGTTTTGTCGATGTTTGTTTGTCTGGTGTTTGTTTTGTCGATGTTTGTTTGTCTGGTGTTTGTTTTTTAAAGGTTTGTTTGTCTGGTGTTTCCAATGTTTGTTTGTCTGGTGTTTGTTTTGTTGATGTTTGTTTGTCTGGTGTTTGTTTTGTCGATGTTTGTTTGTCTGGGGTTTCCAATGTTGTTTGTCTGGTGTTTGTTTTGTCGATGTTTGTTTGTCTGGGGTTTCCAATGTTTGTTTGTCTGGTGTTTGTTTTGTCGATGTTTGTTTGTCTGGTGTTTGTTTTGTCGATGTTTGTTTGTCTGGTGCTTGTTTTGTCGATGTTTGTTTGTCTGGTGTTTGTTTTGTCGATGTTTGTTTGTCTGGTGTTTGTTTTTTCGAGGTTTGTTTGTCTGGTGTTTCCAATGTTTGTTTGTCTGGTGTTTGTTTTTCCGATGCTTGGTGTTTGTTTTGTCGATGTTTGTTTGTCTGGTGTTTGTTTTGTCGATGTTTGTTTGTCTGGTGTTTGTTTGTCTGGTGCTTGTTTTTACGAGGTTTGTTTGTCTGGTGTTTTCAATAATTGTTTGTCTCGTGTTTGTTTTGTCGATGTTTGTTTGTCTGGTGTTTCCAATGTTTGTTTGTCTGGTGTTTGTTTTGTCGATGTTTGTTTGTCTGGTGTTTGTTTTTACGAGGTTTGTTTGTCTGCTGTTTGTTTTTACGAGGTTTGTTTGTCTGGTGTTTATTTTGTCGATGTTTGTTTGTCTGGTGTTTCCAATGTTTGTTTGTCTGGTGTTTGTTTTGGTCGATGTTTGTTTGTCTGGTGTTTGTTTTGGTCGATGTTTGTTTGTCTGGTGTTTGTTTTGTTGATGTTTGTTTGTCTGGTGCTTGTTTTTACGAGGTTTGTTTGTCTGCTGTTTGTTTTTACGAGGTTTGTTTGTCTGGTGTTTGTTTTGTCGATGTTTGTTTGTCTGGTGTTTGTTTTGTCGATGTTTGTTTGTCTGGTGTTTGTTTTGTCGATGTTTGTTTGTCTGGTGCTTGTTTTTACGAGGTTTGTTTGTCTGGTGTTTTCAATAATTGTTTGTCTCGTGTTTGTTTTGTCGATGTTTGTTTGTCTGGTGTTTCCAATGTTTGTTTGTCTGGTGTTTGTTTTGTCGATGTTTGTTTGTCTGGTGTTTGTTTTGTCCAATGTTTGTTTGTCTGGTGCTTGTTTTGTCGATGTTTGTTTGTCTGGTGTTTGTTTTTACAAGGTTTGTTTGTCTGGTGCTTGTTTTGTCGATGTTTGTTTTGTCGATGTTTGTTTGTCTGGTGTTTGTTTTGTCGATGTTTGTTTGTCTGGTGTTTGTTTTTCCGATGTCTGGTGTTTGTTTCGTCGATGTTTGTTTGTCTGGTGTTTGTTTTTTCAAGGTTTGTTTGTCTGGTGTTTGTTTTGTCGATGTTTGTTTGTCTGGGGTTTCCAATGTTTGTTTGTCTGGTGTTTGTTTTGTCGATGTTTGTTTGTCTGGGGTTTCCAATGTTTGTTTGTCTGGTGTTTGTTTTGTCGATGTTTGTTTGTCTGGTGTTTGTTTTGTCGATGTTTGTTTGTCTGGTGCTTGTTTTGTCGATGTTTGTTTGTCTGGTGTTTGTTTTTTCGAGGTTTGTTTGTCTGGTGTTTCCAATGTTTGTTTGTCTGGTGTTTGTTTTTCCGATGCTTGGTGTTTGTTTTGTCGATGTTTGTTTGTCTGGTGTTTGTTTTGTCGATGTTTGTTTGTCTGGTGCTTGTTTTTACGAGGTTTGTTTGTCTGCTGTTTGTTTTTACGAGGTTTGTTTGTCTGGTGTTTGTTTTGTCGATGTTTGTTTGTCTGGTGTTTGTTTTTTCGAGGATTGTTTGTCTGGTGTTTCCAATGTTTGTTTGTCTGGTGTTTGTTTTTCCGATGCTTGGTGTTTGTTTTGTCGATGTTTGTTTGTCTGGTGTTTGTTTTGTCGATGTTTGTTTGTCTGGTGTTTGTTTTGTCGATGTTTGTTTGTCTGGTGCTTGTTTTTACGAGGTTTGATTGTCTGGTGTTTCAATAATGTTTGTCTCGTGTTGTTTTGTAGATGTTTTGTTTGTCTGGTGTTTCCATGTTTGTTTGTCTGGTGTTTGTTTGTCTGGTGTTTGTTTGTCTGGTGTTTGTTTTTACGAGGTTGTTTGTCTGGTGCTGTTTTTACGAGGTTTGATGTCTGGTGTTTCCAATGTTTGTTGTATGGTGTTTGTTTTGCGATGTTTGTTTGTCTGGTGTTTTCCAATGTTTGTTTTTGTCTGGTGTTTTTTTTGTCGATGTTTGTTCTGTCTGGTGTTTTGTTTTTACGAGGTTTGTTTGTCTGGTGCTTTGTTTTGTCGATGTTTGTTTGTCTGCTGTTTGTTTTGTCGATGTTTGTTTGTCTGGTGTTTGTTTTTTCGAGGTTTGTTTTTCTGGTGTTTCCAATGTTTGTTTGTCTGGTGTTTGTTTTTCCGATGCTTGGTGTTTGTTTTGTCGATGTTTGTTTGTCTGGTGTTTGTTTTTTTGTGGTTTGTTTGTCTGGTGTTTCCAATGGTTGTTTGTCTGGTGTTTGTTTTGTCAATGGTTGTTTGTCTGGTGTTTCCAATGGTTGTTTGTCTGGTGTTTGTTTTGTCGATGTTTGTTTGTCTGGTGTTTGTTTTATTGATGTTTGGTGTTTGTTTTGTCCAATGTTTGTTTGTCTGGTGTTTGTTTTGTCGAGGTTTGATTGTCTGGTGTTTGTTTTTACGAGGTTTGTTTGTGTGGTGTTTGTTTTGTCGAGGTTTGATTGTCTGGTGTTTGTTTTTACGAGGTTGTTTGTCTGGTGTTTGTTTTGTCGATTTTTGTTTGTCTGGTGTTTGTTTTTCGATGCTTAGTGTTTGTTTGTCTGGTGTTTGTTTTTCCAATGTTTGGTGTTTGTTTTCCCTGATGTTTGTTTTTGGGTTGTTTTCTTTTTCATGGTTTCTCCAGTGTTTGTTTGTCTGGTGTTTTTTCTACTGATGTTTGTTTGTCTGGTGTTTGTTTTCCACAATGTTTGTCTGTCTGGTGTTTCTCTAATGTTTGTTTTTGGGTTGTTTTCTTCTTCTGGGTTTCTCCAGTGTTTGTTTGTCTGGTTTTGTTTCTCAGAGTCTGGCGTTTGCTCTTTCAGAGTTTCACCAGTGTTTGTTTCTGCAGTGTTTCTCTCCTCAGTATTTCTCCAGTGAGAGGTGAAGTGTGTGTGTGTGTGTGTGTGTGTGTGTGTGTGTGTGTGTGTGTGTGTGTGTGTGTGTGTGTGTGTGTTTGGCCATGGACGTGGCTGATCTTGTAATGTAATGAGGCGTGATCTGCTGTGGTGTTCTCTTACGGTTTGGCCGGTGCTGGTAAACTCACGTCAGACTTTGATTACTAATAACAGCAGCACCTGAAGTGTGTGACTGAGGAAGCAGAGCTGATGGGAAACACTACCAGTGTGTGTGTGTGTGTGTGTGTGTGTGTGTGTGTGTGTGTGTGTGTGTGTGTGTGTGCGTGTGTGTGTGTGTGTGTGTGTGTGTGTGTGCGCGTGTGTGTGTGCGTGTGTGTGTGTGTGTTTAATCCTCGGAGAGAATAAAGGAGCAATGCTTTGATTTGAGCGGTGCTGGAGGGGCGTCTGTTCCTTCAGATAGAGACTCTAATCTGCTCTGTGTGTGTGTGTGTGTGTGTGTGTGTGTGTGTGTGTGCGTGCGCTAGAGAAGCGGTCATGTGACTCACTGTGTCTTGACTTCCTGTGTGTCCTGATGTGTTTCCTGCTTCGTAATATCAGCAGCACAAAGAGGAAAAACACATAGCCGTCCTGTGATGATGTGATGGACAGTGTGATGTGATGAATGTGATCATTTAGCTGAAATCAGCACATCTGTGCATTATTGTGGGGTTTTATAAATACAGTATTTCACCATCAAACCACAATGTGCTGACTTATTCCCACAATGCACTGTTGAAGCATCAGCTGCTCACTGTATTCAGGAGAAATCATCATAAACTTACAGTCAGCTGAACTGAAGCGGTTTACATTTACTGGATCGTCATCTGTGGTAATCAGTGTGTGGATATCTCCAGCCTCTAAAGATAAGCAGTCTGCAGAAACACTTTGATTGACATTCTCCCTTTGTACGTGTCATCAGAGGGGGAAAGCCCCGCCCACTAGTGCCCATCTCATTAGCATAAACAGCAGCCCTGAGTGAGAAGCAGCCGTCTGTCCATTAGCCATTAGAGTGTTTGAGCTGCTGAAGATAATGTCAGCATAGACTAAGAGGATTATAGATGTGGAGTTTTAGATGAACAGCGACAGGAGCGACATAGACTGACAGAAGCATGAAGCACACACTCACACTGAAGCACACCTGACCAGCACTCACAACACACACACTGCTGTTTTACATCTGTCGCTATGCTTATGCATATGCATCTGTAGCTCCGCCCTCTTCTGAAAAGAGCACAATCTCATTTGCATTTAAAGCGACAGTCACCAAAAACACCACAATTAGGATCAAAGCCTGAAAGGGTCAGAACATTATCTGTGTGCTGTTCTCAGCTCAAACACACACTAGAGCTTATTAAAAGGAGCAGAATAGGTGCCTTTAAATTCTGAATGATGCTTTTCGTTGTGGTCAACTCTGAGAATGAATATGAGCGCTCAGTAAAGTGATGACAGGAACAGAAAACAGCTTGTGGCGGATTACGTTTACATTGAGTATGTGAGCATGCATATGATCCGTTTATAATGGCATTGATGGACTGGAGAACCTCACTGTAATTTGATTATGAATTATATTTGGTCATACTATAAGAGTGCTGTAGACTGTTGTCCACAGTTGGAATCATAAATAACTTAATAACACTAATGCACAATGCTGTGACGCTTATCTTTGCAAACTTACAAACCTGTTCATGTCTCACAAACTGATCAATATTTATAAAACTAATTTTTCTTTTTACATGTCAAGGCAAAAATCCTTATGCACTGAAAAAATGAGTTTTAGTCTTGTTTCCAGTCCAAATGTCTAATAATTCTGAAACCAGGAAGCATTTTCAAGACAAGCAAAACAGCAAAGTAACTTAACTCAAATAATGAGTCTAAATGAAGTGAGTTTCTCCTTTAAAAAGCTAAATAATCGGCCAATGGGGAAAGAGAAATAATCAACATAATTCAGCTTCCCCCACTGTCAGATTATTCTGCTTGTTTTCAGGAAAAACTCAATTCATTTTGACTCATAAGAGACGCAACGATTAACCAATTTCACTATTTACCATGCTTTAATTATAAAATAGTTTGGGATCTGTAGAGCTGCGCATCGATGGAATTACTCTTCAGTGTTTGGACTCTCAGTAGTGATTATTAACCCACACTGAACTGAGCTAAACTGAACTGAACTTAAACACTGAAAACTGAACTGACACTGTTTACATTCACTATAATCTTCCATGTGAAGCTGCTTTGACACAATCTACATTGTATAAGCGCTATACAAATAAAGATGAATTGAATTGAATTACGGATCATCACTTGTAAAGGCTTCTCAACACCGCATATCTGCACGGAACAAACCTGCTGCAACTAAACGGAGTATACTGCAACTAAACGGAGTATACTGTGCGCTAGTTTGAAGTTCCGAGCTTGTACACTGAAGCTAATACGCACACTGGATTAACTATGGCTGAAGCCTTGTTTATATTCGACGCGTCCGCTAGTTCGCTTGAGTGCGCGCGGAGAATCTGACGTCATCGCGGAGTTTGCGGATGTTCGCTTTAAGTGCGCGCGACATCATTTCGGCTGGCGGTGCGCACGGCATTTTTTGAGACCCAAGCGAACAGTGCGCGCGGCGCCGCGTCTGGTTTGAGTTGAAATGAACCACTTTGAAAAGATTTTGTCTGAAACTGGTACACCTGTACACACATCTTTATGATCCGTGATCATAGAGTTAACCCGATGATCAATAATTCCTCGCTAGAAATTGCAACAGACGTGGGAAAGGAGGAAAGTTTTGTTAAAAACCTGAAGGATAAATTTATTAAAGCCAAAAGAGGCCATGGCAAAAGTTCAGTAACAGTTACACAATTACCGAAATATGTTTGTCCACCAGTCACAGGTTTTACACTGATGTATATGTTACAATTTAAAATTTAAAACTATTTAATAATTACAAAACTATAAGAACAAATAATATCTTTGATAACTGGAAAAGAATATTTGAACGGTTTAGAATATACTGATGCCTGTTTTTCTAGGCTTTATTGGTGATAATGCTCAGGAATGTTGACTATTATGCCTTTATAGCATAAGAAGAGGACAGAAACTAGCCAGACAGTAATGTGTGAATATGGAGCGGGCTAAATCTAAAAAAACATATGTATTTTTAAGTGTGCTTATTTGTTTTGGCTTTTATTCTTGCCATAATTTAAATATATTTGTAGAGCAGCCCATATTCTGTTGTCCATAATATTTTAATAAACTTTAATATGTAAAACAGTGCTCGCGGCGCCGCGTTGGGTTTGAGTTGAATATGAAGAGATTTTGTCTGAAACAGTACGACTGTACACACATCTTTATGATCCGTGATGATAGAGATAACCTGATGAACAATAATTGATGAAATAATTTTTGGCTAGAAATTGCCTGTTTTTCTAGGCTTTATTGGTGATCATGGTCAGGAATGTTTGGACTATTATTGCCTTTTTAGCATAAGAGGACAGAAACTAGCCAGACATAATGTGTGAATTGGGGAGCGGGCAAAAAAAAAAAAAAACATCTGTATTTTTAAGTAAGTGTGCTTTTTTTTGGCTTTTATTCTTGCAATAATAGAAATATATTTGTAGAGCAACCCATTTTCTCTCCTCATTGATATTTTAATAAACTTGGATAGGTAGAACTGTCCGAGATATGAACAAAAGCAAGTGATGCATCAAAGTTTGATTAAAACAAACCTTGAATGGTTATAAAAATCCTTATAATCATTAAAATAATTTATAAAAACAATAAAAATAATTCGTTTAAAAATCTTGAATGATATTAATGATATGACGTAGTTCCGGAAACTTTCTACTTCTCTGTTTATCTGTCTGACTTTACGGTCAGTTACTTTTGACCGCCCCCTGTCGTTTTAAAGAATATCACAACGGCGAACGCGGCAAGTATAAAAGCCTCGTCCGTTTCGCGAGGTGCGCGCGCAGTCAGCGGAGGTGCGCGATGCGGCGCCAGGCGAAAGTATAACTCCAGCTTGAGGCTATTAACTAAGGGCCGTTCACATATCACATCTTTTCTGTGCGTAAATTTGTTACTTCCGATGGAGCCGTGTGGCTTGCGTGCACATATTGGAAGCAATGCGCTCACACTTTTCACAGTGTGTGAATTATACAGTGATGATCGGGGGGGGTCAACACTTTCAGTAGTAGTTTGGTAATACACGCTTCAGTGAATCAAATTCATGAATGTATGTAAATTACATCTAGTTTATTAATAAAATGTATACGTTCTCAGTGTGGGCAGCACAGAGGCTCAGTGGGTAGCACAATCGTCTCACAGCAAGAAGGTCGCTGGTTCGAGTCTCGGCTGGGTCAGTTGGTGTTTCTGTGTGGAGTTTGCATGTTCTCCCCGTGTTGGTGTGGGTTTCCTCCGGGTGCTCCGGTTTCCCCCACAGTCCAAACACATGCACTATAGGGGAATTGATCCGTAGTGTATGAGTGTGTGTGAATGTGTGTATGGGTGTTTTCCAGTGCTGGGTTGCAGCTGGAAGGGCATACACTGCGTAAAACATTCGCTGGAATAGTTGGTGGTTCATTCCGCTGTGGCGACCGCTGATTAATAAAGGGACTAAGCTGAAGGAAAATAAATGATTGAATGTTCTGTCCTTTATGTTCAGTGTAAAATTATTACTTACATTTAAATGCCAAAAACTTTTTCCATTTATTTTTAAGCCCAAACAGTAATGCACCATTGTTTGTTGTTTTATTATTATCTTGTGCTGTTTTACATAGTTACCGACCAGCAATGAATAACACTTTAATACAAGGAGTTACTAAACTAGTAGTGTTTTGAAATGATTGAACACATGATAATCATCAGACTATAATCCTATAATCTGTAACAGTTGCATCCCTATTATATGATCAATTAGTCCTGACAGCACATGTTTTAGGTCATTGTAACTTACTAAACCAAGTTAATCATATTCTTACTGAACTTTATAAGTTATGCAAGCTGTTTTAAGTCAGTTTAACATAATATAAATTCAGTGGACTCATGAGGTTAACTTGATTCAGCTTAATTTAAGGCAACCAGCATTTGTTTACAGTGTATTCATTCATTCATTTTCTTTTCGGCTTAGTCCCTTTATTAATCAGAGGTCGCCACAGCGGAATGAACCGCCAACTTATCCAGCATATGTTTTACGCAGCGGATGCCCTTCCAGCCGCAACCCATCTCTGGGGAACATCCACACACACACTCATTCACACACATACTCTACAGACAATTTAGCTTACCCAATTCCCCTATACCGCATGTGTTTGGACTGTGGGGGAAACCGGAGCACCCGGAGGAAACCCACGTGAACACAGGGAGAACATGCAAACTCCACACAGAAACACCAACTGACCCAGCCGAGACTCAAACCAGAGACCTTCTAGCTGTGAAGTGGCAGCACTACCTACTGCGCCACTGCGTCGCCGAGTGCAGTCATTATGTCTGAAAACACACTGCTGCATACTGGTCTAGAAATGTTGAGAACGTTCAGATATTTGCATTATAAACCAGACAAACACTCTGAGTAATGTGAGCGTGTGCTGTCAGTGTGTGTGTCCGTATGTCGGAGTGTCATATGCTGCTCATTGGTTTACTCTTGATGCCGGTGTGTGTTTACGCGTCAGTGTGTGTTGCTTCTGCCGGTGTGTTCTGAGAAACGGCTCTGCTGAAGGAGGATGATCCGCGCCGGATTCATTAGTTGAGTGGATCTGCGAACTTAAGCAGCTCCTCAATTCCATTACGCTGCTTTACATTATTCAGTGATCTCATTCTGCACATATGACTGTCAGCAGCTCCTCCTGACTGCTCTACTCTCTTTACCTTTGGGTTCTGTCTGTCAGCTTCAGTTCCTTTAAATATGGAGTTGTTACTCATTTGTTGAGTTTTTTTATATTTTAAACTCTTATTTAGAGTTCTTGCTTTGTTTCTAGTCCAAATATTTTAAGTTATTGAATCAAGAAGCGTTTTCTAGACACATAATATTGTGTTTTCAGCAATAATGAGTCAAAATGAAGTGAGTTTTTCTTTAAAACAAGCAAAATAATCTGACAGTGAGGTGAGTAAAATAATCTCATCTCACAAGGAAAAACAATATTATTTCTCTTCCCTCATTGGCAGATTATTCTGCTTGTTTTAAGGAACAACTTTGACTCATTAATGCTGAAAACACAACATTATGCATCTAGAAAACGCTTCTTAATTTAAGAAATTTTAATATAAACAAGAAGAAAACTCTTAATAAATACATTTTATTAATATTCATTCATTCATTTTCCTTCAGCTTACTCCCTTATTCATCAGGGGTCACCACAGTGGAATGAACCGCCGACTATTCCAGCATATGTTTTACACAGTCTTACAGCGTAACCCAGCTCTGGGAAAGTGTACATTAATAATTTTTTCAGTATATTAGATTTGAAGGGCAGGTGTGTTCTGGTGAGGGACATTGGGCTGGGTTTATCGGTGCAGATATTGTGTCTGCGTGCGCGGCGTCTGTGTTTATCTGACAGACGGAGAATGACCCGTTCACTCAACGATGATAAATGACGTGGACAGAAGCGCAGAATGAGGAGATAATGAGAGCAGAATCTGTCTGTGGCTCCGCTGGGGAAAGCATTTATTACGCAAATTAAAGATGTGTTTGACTTCAGCGTGATGAGGGTGATCTCCCACACACACACACACACACACACACACACACACACACAGAGCACCCTCATCACGGGGAAGGCAAACACATCTCTAATGTGCCTGTGTGTGTGTGAGACATATCAGGACACAAACGTATATAATGACATGAGAATTACACGTGTATTACAAGGAGATAGAGAATTATGAGGACAGCGCTGATGTGTCCATGTCTCAAAATGCTGCTAAATCCCACAGAATGAGTATGTCCAGCAAGTACAAATACACAGTGTCCTGTGAGGGTCGTGTTTAGGGGATGTGGGCTACAAAATACAGTTTGCAGAGTATAAAAACAGTGGAAACCTGTGTAATGTCCCCACAAAAACAATCCTGTGTGTGTGTTACTTATCATTTACACTAAAACACACTCTGTGAGGATCTTGAAAGTGCTGTCAGGAATATTCAGATTTAATGGGAGGATTTATTGCAGAATCAGAGCCATGATTTCTGAATTGTGGGTGAATGGATCAGTGCTGATCATGTGTGTGTGCGCGTGAGACCAAATGTCCCCACAAGTATAGCAATAGCAGTTAATTTTCAGCTTGTGTGTTGATTTTAGGTCCTCATGAGTCACAGAATGGAGGATTTTGAAGATGCAGAAAGTGTGACTGTTTGCTGTGAGGGTGGGTTTAGGGGCATATAATGAGCTTTTACAGTAGAAGTACATCACGCCTATGGAGAGTCCTCATAAACCTCAGAACTCAGCCTGTGTGTGTGTGTGTGTGTGAGGTGGTGTTTACGTCTGCTGCTGATAACACTCTTTGTTCTGCTCTCTCTCACACACACACACACACACACAGAGAGAGAGAGAGCGAGCGAGCGAGCGCAGGCCTTCTTCACGGTGCGCTGATGCTCATCTTCTCGGGCAGGAATCCTCCAGGGCCGCTTTAAAGTCAAAACTTCCTCTTTGGCGTATCAGAAGGCGATTCTGCCGTCTGGAGCTTAAGCTGCTTTACTGCTGCTGTTTATTCTGCAGCACTGGAGGCTTTATCTGAAAAAGAGCATAATCCTGCCTCTCTCTGTGTGTGTGTGTGTGTGTGTGTGTGTGTGTGTGTGTGTGTGTGTGTGTGTGTGTGTAGAGAAACCAGCTCCTGCTAAACACATTCAGCTCGCAGAAGCACACAACTGATCCTGAGTCAGCCGCTGCACACACTAAACAGAGAGCCGTCTGTCTGTCTGTCTGTCTGTCTGTCCTCTCTCCTCTAGACAGCAAACTGCTCTACCAAACTCTCCAACACTACTGAGTGAATGAGTTTACTTGTTAACTAGTGAGTGGATGAGTTTACTTGACTAGTGAGTGGATGAGTTTACTTGTTAACTAGTGAGTGGACGAGTTTGTTGACTAGTAAGTGGATGAGTTTGTTGACTACTGAGTGGATGAGTTTACTTGTTAACTAGTGAGTGGACGAGTTTGTTGACTAGTAAGTGGATGAGTTTGTTGACTACTGAGTGGATGAGTTTACTTGTTGACTAGTGAGTGGATGAGTTTACTTGTTGACTAGTGAGTGGATGAGTTTACTTGTTGACTAGTGAGTGGATGAGTTTACTTGACTAGTGAGTGGATGAGTTTACTTGTTGACTACTGAGTGGATGAGTTTACTTGTTGACTAGTGAGTGAATGAGTTTACTTGACTAGTGAGTGGATGAGTTTGTTGACTACTGAGTGGATGAGTTTGTTGACTAGTGAGTGGATAAGTTTACTTGACTAGTGAGTGGACGAGTTTACTTGTTGACTAATGAGTGGATGAGTTTACTTGTTGACTAGTGTGGACGTGTTTGTTGACTACTGAGTGGATGAGTTTGTTGACTACTGAGTGGACGTGTTGGTTGACTACTGAGTGGATGAGTTTACTTGACTAGTGAGTGGACGAGTTTACTTGTTGACTAATGAGTGGATGAGTTTACTTGTTGACTAATGAGTGGATGAGTTTACTTGTTGACTAATGAGTGGATGAGTTTACTTGTTGACTAATGAGTGGATGAGTTTACTTGTTGACTAGTGTGGACGTGTTTGTTGACTACTGAGTGGACGTGTTTGTTGACTACTGAGTGGATGAGTTTACTTGTTGACTAATGAGTGGATGAGTTTACTTGTTGACTACTGAGTGGATGAGTTTACTTGTTGACTAATGAGTGGATGAGTTTACTTGTTGACTACTGAGTGGATAAGTTTACTTGACTAGTAGGTGGATGAGTTTACTTGTAAAGTAGTGAGTGGATGAGTTTGTTGACTAGTAAGTGGACGAGTTTGTTGACTACTGAGTGGATGAGTTTGTTGACTAGTAAGTGGACGAGTTTGTTGACTACTGAGTGGATGAGTTTACTTGTTGACCACTAAGTGAATGGGTTTGTTGACTAGTGAGTGGACGAGTTTACTTGACTAGTGAGTGGATGAGTTTACTTGTTGACTAGTGAGTGGATGAGTTTACTTGACTAGTGAGTGGATGAGTTTGTTGACTACTGAGTGGATGAGTTTATTTGTTGACTAATGAGTGGATGAGTTTACTTGTTGAGTACTGAGTGAATGAGTTTACTTGACTAGTGCGTGGATGAGTTTGTTGACTACTGAGTGGATGAGTTTATTTGTTGACTAATGAGTGGATGAGTTTACTTGACTAGTGAGTGGATGAGTTTGTTGACTACTGAGTGGATGAGTTTATTTGTTGACTAATGAGTGGATGAGTTTACTTGACTAGTGAGTGGATGAGTTTTCTTGTTGACTAGTGAGTGGATGAGTTTTCTTGTTGACTAGTGAGTGGATGAGTTTTCTTGTTGACTACTGAGTGGATGAGTTTTACTTGTTGACTACTGAGTGGATGAGTTTTACTTGTTTACTACTGAGTGGATGAGTTTGTTGACTGCTGAGTGGACAAGTTTACTTGACTAGTAGGTGGATGAGTTTACTTGTTGACTAGTGAGTGAATGAGTTTGTTGACTACTGAGTGGATGAGTTTATTTGTTTTGACTAGTAGGTGCATGACTATTTGTTCACTAATGAGTGGATGAGTTTGTTGACTAGTGAGTGGATGAGTTTATCTGTGGTTTAGCGAGTGGATGGCTTCATCAGTCAGCCACTGAATAGATATGTTTGTTCGCTGACTGCTGAGTGTAAGAGTTTAGTTGTTTCCTGTGATGATGTGCATTGTCTGATGAACAACACTCCGGCTTTATAAAGTGGTGTTGGTTCTGATGCAGCACAGCAGATCTACTTGTCTTCTGTCCCTCATATAAAGCATATTTCAGGCCAGTTTGTGATTGATAACCCACATGTGTGTTTGTCATTTGAGCTCATCATTAGTATTGAATAAGATCCTCAGTGTGTCTCAGTGTGTGTCTGATTCTCCGCGCCCCCTGCGCTCTTTTCCTCCATGCTTGATGCTCTAAAGTGATTTTAATCTGGACTTGTATATGTGTGTGTATTGATTTTCCTCCATGTAATGCAGTTGAGATGACGGTGTGTGTTTGCAGCAGTGTGTGCTCGTCTGCAGACGTGTGTCCTGAATGATGATTCCTGCTATTGTGGTTGTTTTCTCTCTATACGTCACTCTCCATATCCTCCACATGAGCGCTTCAAATTAGCACCAATTATTGTAAGTGTAAAATTCAATTACAGGCTCTAATGAAGGACTGGAGCGGCTCTGCATGCGGCTCACGTAACCCACAATTCAATTCAGATGCTTTTCTCCTGCATTGCTGTTTTCAGACAATGAGACTGACGCTCTGAGAGACGCAGAGCTGTGATCTATGGCACAGGCCGTAAATTAATGAGAAATCTCCATTAGAGAAATTGCATGACAACACTGATATCAGGAGCGGCTCATCACAAACAGTAAAGAAATGAGATATTGAACAGCCGTCGCTGCTGGAGGAGGAGAACGAGAAATATGAGGCTGACGCTGCGCTGTTCTATTACTGAGGTACACTGAAAATACAGGACTTTCTTCTCCTGTTTCTAGTGCAAATATCGAAAGATTCTTAAACCCAGAAGCATTTTCTCGACAAGCACAAATATAGTGTTGATTTCAGAAATAATGAGTCAAAATGAAGAGAGTTTCTCCTTAAAACAAGCAGAATAATCTGACAATGAGGGAGCAGAATAATCTTGCTTTCACTTTGGTTATTTTGCTAATTTTACAATATTTTTCATTTGTCTATAAATGCTTCTTGAATGTTTAAATAGATGTCATTTAAATATATATATATATTTTTTGCATAATATATATATTTTTTATTTATTTCAATGTTAGCTATTTATGTATTAGAATGAAAAATAGAAGTGAGAAATGTTGTCTGAAAACTAACTGAAATAAAAGGTTTTCTACATCTAAACTAACATAAAAATGAATAAAATAATACAAATGTACAGTGTAAAATCATTACAACTATTGGAAGTCCCCAGAAAACAGGAAACCATGTTGTGTGTGTGTGTGTGTGTGTGTGTGTGTGTGTGTGTGTGTGTGTGTGTGTGTACGTGTTTTTGTGACATATCAGGACACAAATCTGTATAATGACATAGGTATGACACAGGTATTACTAAAAGCAGGTGAAATATGAGGACATTGGTGACGTCCTCACTTCTCCAAAAGCTTCTAAATCACACAGGATGAGTTTGTTCAGGGAGTAAAGCTGTACACTGTCTCCTGTGATGGTTGGGTTTAGGGGTAGGGTGGGGTGAGGCCAATATAATATACGCTTTGATCTGTAGAAAATGAATGGAAGCCTATGTAATGTACCCACTTTTCACAAAAACAAACATGTGTGTGTGTGTGTGTGTGTGTGTGTGTGTGTGTGTGTGTGTGTGTGTGTGTGTGTGTGTGTGTGTGTGTGTGTGTGTGTGTGTGTGTGTGTGTGATCAATTACTCTATGATCTTAGTAGTGTGTTTGTGTGTATGTGTGCGTGTACACCTTTCTGGTGATCAATGTCCCCACAAGTATAGCAATATCAGTACATTTTGAGTTTGTGGGCACATTTTTTGGTCCCCAGAAGGAAAATGGATAAATCAGGTGCAGTCAGAGTATACAGAATCAGAATGTCCAGTACAAACATCACTACAACTGAGAGAGACCATAAACATAACTCTACAGTGTCTGTGTATATATCACATTCTCCCTGATGTCAGTAGTGCAGTGTGTGTGTGTGTGTGTGTGTGTTGTTGTCGTCCGGTTAGCCGCTGATTAGCGAGGCTTAACTGTGAATGAGTGACTGAACAGCATCGTTACCTCATCAGATCTCATTAACAGGAGACTCGTCTGCTTCAACACACGTCACCAATCAGTCCTGTCTGTGTGTGTGTGTGTGTGTGTGTGTGTGTGTGTGTGTGTGTGTGTGTGTGTGTGTGTGTGTGTGTGTGTGTGTGTGTGTGTGTGTGTGTGTGTGTGTGTGTGTGATATTAACCCCATAGATATTTACCAGATATTATTATATTTAATAGAGATGATTAGATGTCGCCTATGCTGTTGTTGTGTATTGGAGGGAATGTGTGACTTCTTTGAAATGAATGCGAGACCAAGGTGCAGTGGAAAGCTGGCCATCCAGAGCTAGAGATATACACACACACATATCTATGATCAGGAGTTTTCCCGCTGGTCAGTATGCAAATATTTTATTTAAATTAGGAATATTATAATTTCTACATGGATGTTTAAGTGATACAGGCATTGCCGACAAAGAGTGTGTGTTTGTGTGCATGGAGATGTATTATCCTCCCTCCCTGTTAAACTTGGTCTAATCCATGTCCTGAACTCCCACCCCCCGGCTTTCACTTCTCATTCTAACAGAGGGAGTGATTCATTCATGAACGACTCGTGTGCACCATCGATATCCCTGCGTCTCAGTGTGCATATCGCCCTTTCTGATCTAAATGGTATATCATCTGTAATGTTCACTAATGAGGCAACCCAGTGGCGCAGTAGGTAGTGCTGTTGCCTCACAGCAAGAACGTCGCTGGGTCGCAGGTTCGAACCTCGGCTGGGCTGGGTCAGTTGGCGTTTCTGTGTGGAGTTTGCATGTTCTCCCTGGGTTCGCGTGGGTTTCCTCCGGGTGCTCCGGTTTCCCCCACAGTCCAAAGACATGCAGTACAGGTGAATTGGGTAAGCTAAAATTGTCCATAGTGTATGAGTGTGAATGTGTGTGTGGAAGTTCCCAGAGATGGGTTGCGGCTGGAAGGGCATCCGCTGCGTAAAATCGTGCTGGATAAGTCGGCGGTTCATTCCGCTGTGGCGACCCCGTAAGGGACAAAGCCGACAAGAAAATGAATGAATGAATGTTCACTAATGTAGGGTGGACAGTACACACACTGAGGCACAGGCACTGTTATGTTATCAGGCACCCTTATAAGTATAATAAGTATATACTTCTCTTAGCCGACAATAACAGCAGTTTCTGGCAGCACAGCGTCTTGTCCTCATATTTCATTTACATTGTTTGCTGAGGTTATTCAACAAAACCAGCATAAGCCGAGTGTTTAGTGTGAGTTGCTAGTTCATAACGTACAAAAACATAAGACACGAACTCTTATGAAATGTTCTGCCTTTGTTTTCTTTGTTTGCTCGTTACTACACCCGTACACAGCGCTAAAGTCCAGCATCTTCACACTGGCTTTAGTCTTGACTAGTGCGACTGAATGTACCAATATGGCGGCACTATTGACACATGCTCAGGGTGTGTATGTGATATCTAGTGTATATATGTATTAACCCTTGTGTGCTGTTCAGATTGACTCCCCTTTGGTGATGTTGGTGCTGTTTTTCCCCCATTGACTTCCATTATGATCACATTACTGATGGTAAAGCCATGACAGCAGATCATCATGCATACTGGATTGTTGCTGGTTTCCCTGTTGGGAAGAGGGACAGTGTGTCATTTTCACTGTTGATCATCAGTTGTCATTAACCCTTCAGATCGGCCTGTGCTGAAGAGTTCCGTCTTTTATATGGAGTTCAGTGGAGTAAAACAGCAGATTTGTGTGTGTGTGTGTGTGTGTGTGTGTGTGTGTGTGTGCGTGCGTGCGTGTTTGTGAATACACATGATTAACAGAAAACATGACAAACTGTGCCTCTTCTCAAAAGAGAAACCAGCAAAAATCCAGAATGCATGATTATATAATCAATAAATGTGATTATAATGGAAGTCAACCAACATCACCAAAGGGGAGTCAATCTGAACAGAGTGTGTTGAGTTCTTGAAAAGTTTCAAAGTATTTTCCCAAAATAAGCATCAAAATAAGATTTATCAGCAAAAATCATCTGCTGAAACACTGAGGAATCTGTGGCCAAATTAAGCCTCAAAATCAGCCCAGAGTAGGGTTGGGTACCGAAACCTGCACCGGACCAAATCAGCATATGAATTTCGGTGCCTAATTTCAATGCCACTGGTGCTGCAACAAGACTGTAAGAAGCATCAAGGGGTGCATCAAAGGTAGGGGTGTGAACCTACACTGGTGTCACGGTTCGGTTCGGTTACGATTATCATGCCATCGATTCGGTTTAATTCGATATCTCGGTGCATCACGGTGCATTGACGATTATTTCCATAATTAGATTTTTTTCTTCACAACACAAGAAATTTTTTTTTATTAAAATCCATAAATATGTTTATATTTATATATTACTTGTAAAACAATTTTGTCCTTTAATACAAGCAGTCACATATATGAACTGTACCTTTAATTATACCTGCTCAAAAAAAACACTCTTTGTGAATGAAAACTTCAATACATGCACAGAAGACAGCACGAGCAATTCATAAAAGTTTCATAACAAATAAACTAATGTAAATATTATCCCGCTTGCTTTTTAAGCGCTGGCAAGTTCTTACATCCCTTGATTGGTCCTTGTCTTCACCAGCTCAACAGAAAGGGCTGCGCTTGGCTTTAGAAACGAAAGCACTGTTCAAAAATATGCAAATTAGTTTTTCGGAAAAATAAGTGTTGTAGTATAACCAGCAGGTCAGCAGCGACGTGTGATCTGAGTTTGATGGCAGTATAATGAGTTAGAGGGAAGTTATTGACAGCTTTTGTAGTATTGGTTTTCGCGTTTTGCTCTTTGTAGACGGTCCCTAAGCATCGGTCTCTTTGCCGCCTGCGCATAGAGATCAATATAATGCGTCCAGCGCGTAGGAAAGCTCATTTTTAGGAAAATAAGGTTGTAGGTGGTTGTATACATTGCGACAGTTGAAAAGAGGTGCTATTTGTGTAGGAACAATGTTTCGGTCATGAGTTATTGATCCGGAAAATACGAATCTGCGAATCTGTTGCTAACTTTACTGAACTGCGGGTCAGTCTATATGCGCATAATATGCGGTTATCAGGTAATCCGTAATAGAATAAATACAATACAATAAACTCACACCACAGGCACGCTTGTGTCTCGATCGACAAACAGCCGAGAGGAGGGAAATTTACCTCACGAACATGCCAGCGGGTCAAATGCCCAAAGTGTGTGTGTGTGTGTGTGTGTGTGAGAGAGAGAGAGAGCTCCTCAGTGTCCATGATTCCTCAGTGTCAGTGAAAGATCTGCTTTTTAAGTAGTAGGAGTGTTTATTTTACTCACCTTCGCCATAGTATTCTACCACGACATCGCGCATATGGGATAAATGACGTCAGTGCGTAATAACCGGTTATGATCTATTACTGAACCGATATCGAAATGTCCCCATCTGCATCGCGGTGCACCGAAGAAACGATTAATTTTGACACCCCTAATCAAAGGCACACATAGGTGCACATTGTGTCACACCATCTCTAAAGATTTAATTCTTAACAACTTTGAGGAATATGGACAGGTGATGCAGGCGTTTGTTCTTGTTGCTTACGCCCCATTCACACGGGGCGTCAGCTTCAATGCTTCCCATTCACTTTGAATGGGTGACGTCAGGCGTTGCTGAACTGCATTGTGGATCCGTCGGCGCCGCTTCAGTGGTGTTGCTCGCTGCAGAAGTTGGGACTTGCTCAACTTTTCAATCGCCGATGGAAGCGTCAGCCAATCAGATCGCTGTATGCAAATGCACCAGCTCAGACAGTAGCCGATTGCTGACTAATTTCATTGGCTGACGCTGCTATGACGATCACATCAGCCCCAACTTAAGACACACCCTCTGTCAAGTGTTGACGCTGAAGCCCCGTGTGAATGGGCCGTTAGAGAACGGACGCACGCAACGCACACAGTACAGCGCATTCGGTGAGCGAGATCGACTCTCTTCAGATCAACACGCATGATCGTGTTCATCAAATTAGCTTTAAGCGCTCTAAAGCGTATTTTACAAGCAAGGATTCTGACACAGCAACGTGAAGCAGAGGCTTTACAAAAAACTCTGAAAGCTTGCTACATCATCTGGCACTTTCAATGAGTACGTACATGGACAGCAATGCTCCGATTTTAATCTGATTCAGACAATACTCTGATTAAGAGTTCAGACTACAATGTAAACAGTGATGTTTGATTACCTTAAAGGACCATAGAGACCTGCGTCGCGAGGAAACATGGATAGTGTGTTCTATCCCTGTACTATAACATGTAAGACGGGATCATGAAAGGAACATTCAAAAAGCAACTCCTGTAAACACCTGAATCATATTACTGTCCTATTCAGATTCAGGCAAATCATTAGATTACTGATGACTCGGACCAGACGGAACGTTTTTTGCAATTTCTGCTGAGAATTTTGGTAAAAATCTGCGGATTTCTGCAGAATTATTTTGGGAGTCTCATAACTAAAACCTTAAGATGTGAAATAAGCGTAATTTAAAAACTGAATAAATTCAGATTTACACACGTTTACTCAAGTAAATAAACCGAATTAATGATGGGCTAAAAATCTGCGGAATTCTGCGCACGCAGATTCCGTGTGGGCCTACTGATAACCATGTAAACATAGTCACAAGCCTCAACCCTAGAAAAAAGGAGTTCAGTATTTTGATGACAGCCTTTCCACAGGTTAGTAGTACACTAATGTAGTTTCATAATGCAAATCTTAACTTCATGCTAACCAACAAATGATCAAAGTAAAAATATTAATGTCATTCAAATATACTAAATATGATAATTGATGTTTACTTTAAACTTTAATTATATTATTCTATTAAAATTATTTTTTTTTAAAGATTTTGTCAAATAAAAGATTTTTCTAGAGTCATCCACCATAATTTTGTGGCTCAAAAGTATCAGTTCAGGCACCGTTTTGGCACCGGTACCGTTTTAAAAGTATCGATTTAGCACCGGTATCGAAGTAACCCCAAACGATACCCAACCCTAGCCCAGAGTGGATGAAAATGACCCAACAGCACAAAAGGGGTAACTGGGTGTATAAAGAACATAAAAAATGTGCAACATGCACAATATTCTCCTGTCTTACCTTAACCACAAATCAGTGAAAACGTACTTATTTTCTCATTTAATTAGTCCAAAAATCATCACGGGCATCACGACTCTTCTGAATGTGTTGGTAAACTTGTGTTGATGTGGTGTGTTTCTGTACAGTAGCGCTGCTGGTGTGTGTGTGTGTGAAGCGGCTGTGATTGTGAAATGCTGATAGTGTGTGTCTTCATCTCCTTCACACTGGACATCATCAGTGATTTACTCTGCGTTCGGCTCTTCTCCAGAGCACTCCGTCTCTCAGGAGTGAGTTCCTTCATTAGCGCAGGTCAATCTCATGTTCAGCAGCCTCTGCTGTATTAACACCACTGACGCTCTGTTTATTACAGCACACACATCATTTACTGCCGCTTCAATTACACACAGCTTTAATTAATTACAGTGGCGGCAGTGGGTCAGCGAGGGTCCTCTGGAGGTTCGGGTGCTGAAGCTGCGGCTTATTTCTGACAGATGAGCATTAATGTGTGTGTGTGTGTGTGTGTGTGTGTGTGCGCGTGTTTTTGTGACATATCAGGACACAAATCTGTATAATGACATGGGTATGACACAGGTATTACTAAAAGCAGGTGAAATATGAGGACATTGGTGACGTCCTCACTTCTCCAAAAGCTTCTAAATCACACAGGATGAGTTTGTTCAGGGAGTAAAGCTGTACACTGTCTCCTGTGATGGTTGGGTTTAGGGGTAGGGTGGGGTGAGGGCAATATAATATACGCTTTGATCTGTAGAAAATGAATGGAAGCCTATGTAATGTACCCACTTTTCACAAAAACAAACGTGTCTTCGTGCGTGTGTGCGTGCGTGTAGACTTTTGGTCTTGTTTCAAGTCCAGATATCCAAAAGTTCTTAAATCAAGAAGCATTTCCTAGACAATCTAGACAAGCAAAACATATTGTGGGCAATTATCAAATAGGGTGAGTGAAATAATCTCATGTCAAAACAATAAATAGGATTATTTCCCTCACTCCATTGTCAGGTTATTCTGCTTGTTTTAAGGAGAAACTCTCTTCATTTTGACTCATTATTTCTGAAAACAACACTACAGGTTTTGCTTGTCTAGAAAATGCTTCATGAGTTAGGAATGTTTAGACATTTGGAATAAAAATAAGACAGAAACTCTGAGTAAATCAGAAGTGTCCAAACTCAGTCCTGATGGGATACTCGGCCGGCCGGAAGTGTGATATGCACATTAATATAGCAGCATTTTTAATGACACTGTATGACAATCGTTCATATTTTACAGTGCTGTGACGGCTGGGTTTAGGGTTGGGGTAGGGGTTAATAAATTACAATAAATGGGAAATGTAATAAATAATATAAATAATTCTTGTTAACTTCCGGCTGCAACCATATCTGATCTAGCAACAACCATTCTGGAGGGCCATTCTGGAGGGTCTTGGAGAGTTTAGCTCCAACCCTTAATCAAACACACCTGAAGCAGCTGATCAAGCTCTACTAGATACACTAGAAACCTCCTGCAGGTGTGTTGAAGCAAGTTGGAGATCTTGCCAGGTCACATTGGAAGAACGAACTCGGGAGACCGCGAGGACAGAGAAGGCATCCTGTGAGAAATGAGATGCTGCGTTCTTCCTGATGCTCACGTGCTCTTCACACATCTTTAAACCAAAATTATTTAATCATTACAGCATCCATACAACAATTCATTGTTTTCCCCCGTTTCACTATATATACTCTGCATAAAGACCTTACAAATATATGTTGCACATCACAAATAAAACCGATTTTAATACGAATTTCAGCAAATAAACACCCTTAATGTGTTTATGCCTTTATTAAGAAGTTCATGGTGCTGTTTATATTCACCATCTCATTTAGGGAAACTCCTGAGGTAAATCAGTGATCTCTCTGAACTTTAATAATAAACCTTTATTAAATGCTGCGCTTCCCACCTCCAGTCGCAATGACTTCTGGGACTTCTAGAGGGAGTTCAGTGCTCAAGTCTGCATCGGTGCGTCCTCGATATCAAGAACACATCCGGGAAGTTTCACGCGTCCTCCATTCTTGCGGTCTTGAGTATTGGAACTGAACTTTGGTGGATGATCATGACGTTACATGAGAACACGAGGACGCAAGATCACTGAAGAACACATATTGAGAAGGATCTCTCCAGGACCGAGTTTGGACACTCCTGCTTTAAATACTTAATTCTGTCTGATGTATGAGCAGTTTTCCAAAGAATGTCCAAAATATTAACACACAAACTCAAAATTGACTGGTATTGCTATACTTGCGGGGACATTTGGTCCCTACAGTGTAAGCAGAGCCTGACTCTAACTGTTTTGATCACCAGCCACTGTGGATAGTAGTTTTCCAACATTATGGAGTACATTTTGACTAGCCACAATTTGGTTGTTGGCAAAAATATACTTTATATGCATAAATTTGGCATCCTAAAAAGACTCGAGAATTGCTTGATGAAGTAAAAATGACTTGATTTAGATTTTGTGTTATGTCCACATGCCTCCTCACTCATTTCACTTTCTTTGTGTTGTGCCCTTACTCAATGTGCATGAGCAGGGTTGTGCTTTGTCGTATTTGACGACCTTCTCATATTAGTCTGACAGTGCCTCATTGGAAGAAGGTCTGCTTCAGGTAAGAATCTGTCTATTTTAAGAACAAAAGCTCCACAGCACAGATAGAAGCTAAAGAGTAAAGATATATTATAAGTTATTAAATAAATATATATTATAAAGTAATATAATAAGAAGAAGTGAAATAAAAAAATTCCAATCAAGTATATTCTTCTGATATTAATAACCTCCAGAATAAGTTTGGATCATTAAGAGAAAAGCCGGAAACCACGGCAGTTTTCATAGTGTTTCACTGCACTTAGTTTTTATTTCACAAGACTTTTCAGAGCTCAACACTGAGGACTTCACTCAATCTTCTCTGGCCACACCAAAAATAAATAAATAAATAATTATTTCTTAGTCACATACTATAAATAATGTGTCAAAACAAGTGAAATATAGCTGTAGAGACTTTTTTTAAAAATCATAAAAAAAACAAAAAAATTTGACTCATTTATTCATTCTCCTTCAGCTTAGTCCCTTTATTAATCAGGGGTCACCACAGTGGAATGAACCGCCAACTATTCCAGCATATGTTTTACACAGTGGATACACTTCCAGCTGCAACCCAGCACTGGGAAACACCCATAAACTCTTGCATTCACACTCATACACGACGGTCGGTTTAGTTGATCAATTCTCCTATAGCGCATGTGTTTGGACTGTGGGGGAAACCGGAGCACCCGGAGGAAACCCACACCAACACAGGGAGAACATGCAAACTCCACACAGAAACATCAACTGACCCAGCCGAGACTCGAACCAGCGACCTTCTTGCTGTGAGGCGATTGTGCTACTGTGCTGACACTGAAGCCATCATTGGTGAGTGAGGATCGCCTGTGTCTCACCGTGCACATGACCATCCTCTCTCGATGTTCACCTGCTTTCTGTTGCTCACGTGAACACAGTTATTACTGTCATCTCTCACGCAGGCCACTGTGATATCCTTATTGTTGAACTCTGCTTTAAACAAAACACATCATGTCAGCTAAAGAGCACACAGCAAGTCAGCTAAAGCAATGATGAATCATGAATATTTGTGCATGATTACGCTGAGTTATGTCAGCAGCGGTGTGGCATTTCAATGATGTTGTGTGATTGAGCCGAGTTAGTAATGGTGTGAGGCTGATCTGATGTTCAATTATAAACCGTGTGAATTCTGCGCATTAGAGCTGACCTTTCATCAGCGTGATTAAATCATGAGGCGAGAGATGTGAATCACAGCTCATCTGATTCATTCATCACACCGAGCTGTGCAGCGCAGGGCATTGTGGGATACGCTGAGCATCAGATGCAGTACACTGGAAAACATCCTTCAATTAGCAGCTTTACATTTTTTGTGATTCTTATTTTGATTTTTCCCTCATTTATTTCTGTTGTGAATTGCATTATGGGGTCTCGATCTTTTCTCCAGCAGTTTTTAACCTTGATCCGTGTGTAACCGTGTGTTTTCTGCACATGTGTAATAGTCTGCAGTGCTCTATAGTGTGTGTTGGTGTATATTACACTACAGACACCTTGTAATAAACTGCAGCACATTTACTCTTATTTTACACTCTTATTTCTCTACATATTACTTACTATATTATTTCAAACCACTAAAATGTCAATAAAGTCACTTTGGTAAAGTGTAGAGTTGAGAAATCATCAGAAGTGGACAGAAATCACACATTTTTGAATTCATGCACATCTCGGTGTTTGAGGACTTTATAATGCACTAGACCATAATGTATAGAGACCCAGCAGAGTCAGAGTGAGTCTGCAGGCGGCTCCTCCAGTGTTTCTCCCACAATCCTCCAGTCTGTGATTTGTGTTCATTTGTCGAGTTCCTGAGAGAGGTCAGAGGTCAGACAATAAATCACAGCCCCAGCTTCTGTATATCACACCGCTTTTTCCCCCTGAGCGTTCTCTGATTGGTCGAGGTTTTCCTCCAGAACATTCTCTAATTGGCCATTTTCCCCTGGGCGTTTTCTGATTGGCTGTTTTCCCCCTGAGGATTCTATCATTGGCCGTTTTCCCCCTGAGCGATCTCTGATTGGCTGTTTTCCCCCTGAGGATTCTATCATTGGCCGTTTTCCCCCTGAGCGATCTCTGATTGGCTGTTTTCCCCCAGAACGTTCTCTAATTGGTCGTTTCCCACCTGAACGTTCTCTGATTGGCCGTTTTCCCCCCTGAGTCTTCTCTGATTGGCTGTTTTCCTCTTAAGCATTCTCGCATTGGCCGTTTTCTCCCTGAATGTTCTCTGATTGGCTGTTTTCCTCTTAAGCATTCTCGCATTGGCTGTTTTCTCCCTGAACGTTCTCTGATTGGCTGTTTTCACCCTGAATGTTCTCTTATTGGCTGTTTTCCCCCTGAATGTTCTCTGATTGGCTGTTTTTCCTCTGAATGTTTTCTGATTGGCTGTTTTTCCTCTGAATGTTTTCTGATTGGCTGTTTTCCCTCTGAACATTCTCTGATTGGCTGTTTTTCCCAGTGAGTGGTCTCTGATTGGCTGTTTTCCCCCTAAACGTTCTCTGATTGGTTGTTTTCCTGCTGAACATTCTCTAATTGGCGTTTCCACCCTGAACGTTCTCTGATTGGCTGTTTTTCCCCCTGAGTCTTCTCTGATTGGCTGTTTTTTTCCCGTGAGTGATCTCTGATTGGCTGTTTTCCCGCTGAGTGTCCTCTGATTGGCTGTTTTTCCCGTGAGTGATCTCTGATTGGCTGTTTTCCCCCTGAAAGTTCTCTGATTGGCTGTTTTCCCCCTGAATGTTCTCTGATTGGCTGTTTTTCCTCTGAATGTTTTCTGATTAGCTGTTTTTCCCTGTGAGTGGTCTCTGATTGGCTGTTTTCCCCCTGAACATTCTCTGATTGGTTGTTTTCCCCTGAACATTCTCTGATTGGCTGTTTTCCCCCTGAACGTTCTCTGATTGGCTGTTTTTCCCAGTGAGTGGTCTCTGATTGGCTGTTTTCCCCCTGAACGTTCTCTGATTGGCTGTTTTTCCCAGTGAGTGGTCTCTGATTGGCTGTTTCCACCCTGAACGTTCTCTGATTGGCTGTTTTTCCCCTGAGTCTTCTCTGATTGGCTGTTTTTTTCCCGTGAGTGATCTCTGATTGGCTGTTTTCCCCCTGAACATTCTCTGATTGGCTGTTTTTTCCCGTGAGTGATCTCTGATTGGCTGTTTTCCCCCTGAATGTTCTCTGATTGGCTGTTTTCCCCCTGAATGTTCTCTGATTGGCTGTTTTTCCTCTGAATGTTTTCTGATTAGCTGTTTTTCCCTGTGAGTGGTCTCTGATTGGCTGTTTTCCCCCTGAACATTCTCTGATTGGTTGTTTTCCCCTGAACATTCTCTGATTGGCTGTTTTCCCCCTGAACGTTCTCTGATTGGCTGTTTTTCCCAGTGAGTGGTCTCTGATTGGCTGTTTTCCCCCTAAACGTTCTCTGATTGGTTGTTTTCCTGCTGAACATTCTCTAATTGGTGTTTCCACCCTGAACGTTCTCTGATTGGCTGTTTTTTTCCCGTGAGTGATCTCTGATTGGCTGTTTTCCCCCTGAATGTTCTCGAATCAGCCGTTTCCCTCTGAACATTCTCTGATTGGCTGTTTTCCTGGGAAGGTTTTCTGATTGGCTGTTTTTTCCCCCTGAGTCTTCTCTGATTGGTTGTTTTCACCCCGAGTGTTCTCTGATTGGCTGTTTTTTTCCCCCTGAATCTTCTCTGTTTGGCTGTTTTCACCCTGAGTGTTCTCTGATTGGCTAGTTTCCCTCTAAACATTCTCTGATTGGCTGTTTTCCCTTTGAACGTTCTCTGATTGGCTGTTTTCCTCTGAAGGTTTTCTGATTGGCATTTTTTTCCCCCCTGAGTCTTCTCTGATTGGCTGTTTTCACCCTGAGTGTTCTCTGATTGGCTAGTTTCCCTCTGAACATCCTCTGATTGGCTGTTTTCCCCCTGAGCATTCTCTCATTGGTTGTTTTCTCCCTGAACGTTCTCTAATTTGCAGTTTTCCCCCTGAACATACTCTGATTGGCCTTTTTCCCCCTGAGCATTCTCTCATTGGCCGTTTTCTCCCTGCTCATTCTCTGATTGGCTGTTTTCCACTGAGTGCTCTCTGATTGACTGTTTTCCCCTGGGTGTTCTCTGATTGGCTGTCTGTTCCTTCTGCAGGCTGAATTTCAGAAGAGATCGTGTGGGACAGTAAAGATGCGAGCTCAGGCCCTGCTGCTGTACCTGACGCTGCTGCAGACGGCTGGAGCCGCTTTCCCAGAAGACACCGAGCCCATCAGCATCTCACATGGAAACTGTGAGTCTGCACAGACAAAATGTGTTTCTTACCTAGAGTTGTCATCTTGTTCATTGTCCCAAATATCTCAAAATTCAATGAGCGTTTTTAGACTAGCACAATATATGGTTTTGATTTTCAGAAATAATGAGTCAAATAAAGTGAGTTCTTGTTTTCGATTTGAAATAAGATTATTTTATTCACCCCATTGTCAGATTATTCTGCTTGTTTTAATGTAAAACTCACTTCATTTTGACTCATTGTTTCTGAAAACAACACTAGATTTTCTCCTTGTCTAGAAAATGCTTCAGGATTTAAGAATTTCAAGAAACAAGGGCAAAACTCGATTGTTGTAGCGTCTGCATCTCTTTGAGCTCTGTGATTATTGCATCAGTGTTACTGTGAATTAATCTGTGCTGTTCATCATCTTCCCCATCAGACACTAAACAGTACCCAGTGTTCGTGGGACACAAACCAGGCAGGAATAACACACAGCGACACAAACTGGACATCCAGCTGATCGTCATCATGAACCGGACGCTGTATGTGGCTGCGAGGTGAGTCTGATCTTCAGCAACACTCCTGATCTGAGAACAGTGTGAAGAGCAGGCAGATCCAGCAGCATATACACACACACACACACACACACACACACACACACACACACACACACACACACACACACACACACACACGTTCATCAGTCAGAGATCATTCTACACACACACACCGGAAAAAATGTGTTCTTTAATATCTATAAATTCTTAAATCAAGGAGCCTTTTCTAGACAAGCAAACACAGTCTTGTGTTCAGAAATATTGAGTCATTTAATTACAATGTGGTGAGCAGAATAATCTCATGTCAAAAAGAAAAACAAGATTATTTCACTTCCCACATTGGCAGATTATTTTGCTAGTTTTTCATTGAATTTTGACTCATTATTTCTGAACACAAGACAATGTTTTGCTTGTCTGGAAAATGCTTCTTGATTTCAGAATTTGTAGATATTTGGACTAGAAACAGGACAGAAACACATGTGAAAGTGCGTTCTTCAGTGTGAGCTCCTGCATGCAGATCACGTTCATCTCTTGTGTGAACGGCTCTTATATGATTATATTTAACACACGTGTGTGATTTAACCAGAGCTGAAGACACTCCCCTTCACTGATTGATTGACACGGACTCCGCCCACTCACTCTCACTAATGAAAACACCGGAGCTCAGACTGATTAATAGCTGTAGGCTCCGCCCACTCATCTTCCACCAATAAGAGCTCTGCGCAGCTGTGTCTCAGTGACCGACTGAGAGGGTTTGTCAGTGTTTTTGGATAAATGAAAGCTGTGTATTTTCAGTTCCTCAGAGCAAACATCCCCTGAACGAACACTCAATCAGACTCAAAACACACAGGTTGGATATTTAGTGAACTTAAGGAATTTAAGTTAAAGGAATGAAGTGTATTTGGGGAAGTCTGAGGATTTAATGTGAAGACTGCAAATAAAGTGGAAATCAGGGAAGTGACATTTGGAAAAGTGAAGTTTGGTGAAGTACATTTTTGATTTGTGTGATATAATGGAGTAAATGCACATGTCCCTTTAATTTTAGTCTGCCAGCCCAAGCACTTCTGGTGAACTGTCTTTCCATTATAAAATCGCTGCATTTAAGATCTGTTTTCTTCAGCAATCTTCACTGCCTGATTGATATAAGATATAAAGTGGGTCTCAGTTCAGAGAAGAAGCACTGCATTCAATTATACTTGTTTCCTCGCCATGTCTATAAAATATGGACATTTATTTTACCCCAGTATTTTCAACGGAGTTTCTGCGCTAACCTGCATTTAAAATCTTTTTATGCTTTAACAACCAAATGGATGCTTACGTCTATTTCACTGAATGTATTGTAACTACATTACAACATTGAGTGCGTTTACATGGACACCAATAATTCGATATTAATGCGATTGAGACAATACTCTGATTAAGAGTCGACCATGTAAACAGAGATTTTTGATTAATTTAATCAGATTAAGGTCATAATCGAACTAAAGAGAAATCGAATTAAGACATGTAGAGTATGCTGATTTTAGTGGCATTATTGAAGTGCAGTGCAGACATGTAAACATTGCAATCAAACTATTACCATCATGTAGGACTTTTTCGTTGCGTTTTGAGACAGGATATAACCCCCCCCCCCCCCCCCCCCCCCCCCCCCCCCACACACACACACACACACACGGCTGTTTGACACTATTCTTTGCACCTACCTAGTCAGTGAAGATCACAGACATATACACCGCAAAATGCAGAGGGTTTTTTTTTCTCCCATTCAGCATGCGGTATAAATTTCCATTAATACAACACTTCCAGCAGTTCCTCACATCCAATATCTGGTTTGTCACGAGGAGCATGCAGGAACTGCTCCTGAATGAAAGTGCCAAACTGCAGATAAAGTCCACAAATTAAGAATGAAACACCCGAAATGACATCAAACCCCAGAGGAAATGTGGATAGTGCGATGATGTAACGACGTAATGTAATCTATGTGTTATAACATGTAAAACGGGATAATGCCAGGAGCATTTATAAGTAAATCATGTAAACACCTTCATATTATTAAGGCAAATCATTCCTGTACTAATGTCCATGTAAACGCAGTCATTGATGCTGCAAAAAGAACCTTATGAAATTGAAAATAGTCACATTAACCACTCACCGGAAGTTAACCATTGGCTGAAAAACATCAGCTGTGCATATAGACCATTGAGTGGAGTTTTGGGAAATTTAGGGAATTTAAGTTTTGTTAGTGAAATTTTGTGGAACGGAACTTTTGGGAGGTTTTTGTCCATTTTTGGGGAAATGAGGTAATGAAGGAGAAATAAAAAGACCGTTTGGGGTAAAAGATGTGGAGTTTGGCCAAGTATTAGGGAAATTGAGCTACAGTTTAGGAAAAGAAGTGAAGGACGATTTAGGGCAAGTCAGTGTTTGGGGTAATGAACTGAAATGGGGAAAAAAGAAGTTTTAATTTGAGGAATTTAAGTTTAAAGTGAAATTTTGCAGAAATGGAGTTTTGGAAATACAGTGAAATTTGGGCAAATTGAGAAGTGAAGATTTGGGGAAGTTCAATTCAATTCAATTCATCTTTATTTGTATAGCGCTTATACAATGTAGATTGTGTCAAAGCAGCTTCACATGGAAGATTATAGTGAATGTAAACAGTGTCAGTCCAGTTTTCAGAGATTAAGTTCAGTTCAGTTTAGCTCAGTTCAGTGTGGGTTAATAATCACTGCTAAGAGTCCAAACACGGAAGAGCAAATCCATCCATGCACAGCTCTACAGATCCCAAACCATGCAAGCCAGTGGAGACAGCGGCGAGGAAAAAACTTCACCAATTGGCGAAAGTGAAGATTTAAGTGAAGGACAGTTTTGGTCAAGTCAATCGTTGTCAGGTTTTGGGAAAAAGTGAAGTTTTGGGAAATGAAGAGAGGGATTTGTAAATAAAGGGCAGTTTTTGGGAAATAACTTCAGGCTTAGCAAACAGAATTTGGATGAATTTGACGTTTAAATGAGCTGGTGTGAAAATAAATGCAGTCAGAACCTGATGTACTACAGGAGAGCTGATCTGCTCATCAGTACAACTGTGGGATCTTCATCTGAAGCGAAGCTCTCTCACACACACACACACACACACACAGCTCTCTGTCTGTCTGTGTGTCTCCGTGCGGGACAGTGTCCACATTCCACACCCGTCTCCTGTGATGCTCCATAGCAACCCAAACCCGTCTGAACCCTCTGTGGCAGCAGAAACTGACCCCAGAACAGCTGACAGAACAGCTGAGACTCTACACACACACATATGTATGTAACGACAGCTCATGTATGACGAGAGGCGGAGCTATGTGGATTGACAGGTGTGAGACGCATACTAATGAGCTCCATTCACTGCAAACACACAGAGAGAGAAAGAGTTTGACAAAAGACCACCAGATGGACAGATGAGGGGCTCATTCCAGCACACACACACACACACACACACTTTCTCTCACATTCCAGCTCACACACAATCCAGCACACACGCATTTACACGCGCACACACACACACACAAATGCTTCAGTCAAATGCTTAGAATGACCCAATCCACAGTTCAGGGATCAGTGCGTTATTTATAACAGCTGATTATGATATATCATGCTGAAATACACTGCAAGAACACTGTTCTTACTCAGAGTTTCTGTCTCGTTTCTAGTCCAAACATCTAAAAACTCTTAAATCAAGCAGCATTTTCTAGACAAGCACAATAATATAGTGTTGATTTCAGAGATACTGAGTCAAAATGAAGAGAGTTTCTCCCTAAAACAAGCAGAATAATCTGACAATAGGAGAAGCAGAATAATCTAGTTTTTCATTTTGACATGAGATTATTCTGCTTCCCTCATTGTCAGATTATACTGCTTATTTTAAGGAGAATCTCTCTTCATTCTGAATCATTATTTCTGAACACAACACTGTATTATTGTGCTTGTCTAGAAAATGCTTTATGATTTAAGAGTTTTTAGATGTTTGGACTAGAATCAAGACAGAAACTCTGAGTAAGAACAGTGTTCTTTGCAGTGCACAGCACACACACACACATAGACAAACACACACACACACACACACACACACACACACACACACACACACACACACACACACACACACACACACACACACACAGCTGGTCTTCAGTCATAAATCAGTGTGAACGAGGAGCATCAGGTAGAGCAGTCATTAAAGCTAATGATGCGGGAGGGTTTTATTGCTGCTCCTCTGGTCCTGATGCTGCGGAGTCTCCTGAGGGAGCTTTTACATCTGCGTTCAACAATCAGCTGATCCTGGACCTGTTCATCCTCATCACTTATCTCTGGATAATACAGCTCTTCACAAGAACAAGTGTGTGTGATCAGATTAAAAAAAGGAGTGTGTTGTGAAGGACAGAACTGTCCATCCTCAATCATGAACAGCAGCGCAGCGATTGGCTGATGGGAGCAGTGTTATGACATCATCTCATTAATATTCAATTCACAGTCATGTGAGCGAAATGACAATGATGATGATGATATTCAATAGCTTTCCACCTTTGCTGCACGCTATTTGTACAAGCTTTGCTGTATTTAGCAATTTATTAAGTTGCAACTTTAAGCAGATTTTCTACGTGACAGTATACAAGCTTATCTCACTGGCTATTTACAGAATTTTGCATCAAAAAAAAATATTTTGGTATTTGATTAGTGTCTGCATCATTATTAAGCAGTTATAGAACTACTACAATTATATGATTAGAATTATTATATACACTCACCGGCCACTTTATTAGGTACACCTCACTAGTAGCAGACTGTTCCCCTTTTGCCTTCAGTTCTGCTTTAATCCTTCATAGCAGAGATTCATCAAGCTACTGGAAATATTCCTCAGAGATTTTGCTCCATATTGTCATGATAGCATCACACAGTTGCTGCAGATTTGTCGGCTGCACATCCATGATGCCAATCTCCCGTTCCACCACATCCCAAAGGTGCTCTATTGGATTGAGCTCTGGTGACTGTGGAGGCCATTTGAGTACAGTGAACTCATCGTCATGTTCAAGAAACCAGTCTGAGATGATTGGAGCTTTATGACATGGTGCGTTATCCTGCTGGAAGTAGCCATCAGAAGATGGAGACACTGTGCTCATAAAGGGATCAGCAGTTTCTGAAATACTCAGAGCAGCCCGTCTGGCAGCAACAACCATGCCACGTTCAAAGTCACTTAAATCCCCTTTCTTCCCCATTCTGATGCTCGCTTTGACCTGCAGCAGATCGTCTTGACCATGTCTACATGCCTAAATGCAGTGAGCTGCTGCCATGTGATTGGCTGATTAGACATGTGCGTAAACGAGCAGTTGGACAGGTGTACCTAATAAAGTGGCCGGTGAGTGTATGATAATCAATCATCAGTCGCTCTCAGGTATTGTACTAAAGCCGCAGCGGCCCCCTTCAGGGTACATGTTTGTATCCTAAATCTCCATATTTGTTTTTTAAAGGTCTGCATACCTAAAGTGTTGATGTTAGTCACTAAAACTCCTCTCTGAAATCCTTGAAGTGGTTCCACCCCGTGACAAATGTAGTATGGATTACAGAAACATGAAATGACTCCATCTAATCCTGTTTACATGAGCTAAGCTGCTGTGAGCGGGTTTGAGAGCACACGCCTGTTGCCATGACAACAGCTGCTGGATGAGTTCTGAAGAACCAGACTATCCTGGATGCTGTCGAATAATCAAATTAAAATCTATAATTAACATCAGGCAGCACGGTGGCGCAGTGGGTAGCACGATCAACTCACAGCAAGAAGGCAGCTGGTTCGAGCCTCGGCTGGGTCAGTTGGTGTTTCTGTGTGGAGTTTGCATGTTCTCTCCGTGTTGGCGTGGGTTTCCTCCGGGTGCTCCGGTTTCCCCCACAAGTCCAAAGATGTGCGGGTAAACTAAATTGGCCGTAGTGTATGAGTGTGTGCGTGTATGAGTGTGTATGGATGTTTCCCAGTGAAGGGTTGCAGCTGGAAGGGCATCCGCTGCGTAAAACATATGCTGGATATGTTGGCGGTTCATTCCGCTGTGGCGACCTCTGATTAATAAAGGGATTAAGCCAAAAAGAAAATGAATGAATGAATGAACTAACGTGAAAAAATCAACTAAGTAAGACTGACTGCTGCTGATCAGCCCAGTATGGAAACAGTAAATATCTCTTTCTGCTCCTTTTTTAATCAGAAAACCCTGACCCTGAGTAAAAATAACTCATTTACAATACACCGTGGTTTTCACTGTAATGACTGCAATGTTTTCAGTACTTAAAGTGTTATAAACATAAAGTTATGAACAGAAGTGAGAAAGTACATTAACACGTTTTCTAGCAGCTTTTTTTAAGTGATTCAAGTAAAAGGAGAAAACACACACAGGAGAGACCGCACTGTTTCTGCTGCTGAACGCATGTGGGGTCTCCATTCCCCAACGCAAGACAATCCCTCTCAGAAATCATTTCTATTCTAAACGCATCTTGTTAAACAGAAAGTGTGTGTGTGTGTTGTGTTGACAAAATTATACAGAAGTTTTGGACCGATTCCCTCAAACACAATTTTGGTAGACTAAATGATTGGGCTGGGTGATTAATTGAAAAGTAGTCGAAATCGACATTCAGAATCTACAATCCATCTACTTTTTCCAGGTCAATATTTTCAATTACTTTTCCTACTTTTCCCTACTTCCCGTGAGGAGTCATGTGACCCCGCTCTGTTAAGGCTGATTTATACTTGTGTGTCGAATGCTCAGGTATGGTCCGGAGCAGGTAAAATGTAACTACACGTCACACGCTTGCACATTGACAATAGCTACATTTCCATCCACCTATTTTTATGTGCATTTTGGATATGTGCATAAAAAACCGGTTGATGGAAACGACAAGATGTGCATACATGTTGAAAATGCACATACAAAATGTATGCACATAACTGAGTAGGATAAACTTATTATTCGATAAGAAAAGATGCGCATAAACTACGATGGAAACACTTTTACCGCACAAATTCCAGTGCATTAGTAAAGGTCATGTGATGGTGTTATAAGAGATCATGTGCTGATAAAAATGTGTGTGAATGGATAATCCAGCAGGCTGAGCACACTGTAGAACATCTGACATGTTGATTTGCTCATTGTAAATCGCCTGAACCGTTTCAGTATTAGTGTTATTATATTATTGATGACCTCCAGAATCAAGAGCATATGTGCTCCGCGTCTGACCCCTTCAAACACCACCGCGCGTTCACAGTGTGTCAGGATTGCCTTCTGAGGTGCAAGTCATTTATTAGATGAAGAAAAGACTCACGCAGCTTCTCCTACCGCAGCAAATTCAGTTTCTACTGTTGATATTTGGCACCAGATAATCAGGAAGTCACGATTTTGTTCACTTTGACTCGTTGGATGGAAACGCTGCTTTATTCACACGTCTTTTATGCCATAATCCAGTTTTGTGCATAAAGTTTATTTACATTTTTGGATGGAAACACTGCTAATAATTGGAAGCCAGAGATGCCTTGAGACGGCATATTTTTCATTACAATAAAATAATTATTTACATTAAAATATTTGCTTACAGAAGATGCAAGAAATGCACAGTTTAAACTATTATTTACAGGATATACTGGAGTTATTTTATTCAGGACACATACTGCTTATTATTTTCTACTTTTAATATGAAAAACATTGAAAATAATTCATTTTGTTTCCAAAAGCCCGAGTTATTTATTCCCACTTTACTATAAGAATTAAAGTGGCTGTTGGTTTTAGACAACGTGTGTTTTAATTTCAGCTGATCAACGTTGATGTTCAATAAATGATCATAGATAGTAGCCAGCGTGTGCTTCCATCAATCATTTTAGAATCAATAATGCACCCTTCACTCAAACATCTCTCACTTGATATATGTGAGCATATTTACTGTACAACACCTGTCTGTGATCTAGGAGGGCAAATAAATATGAAATAAACAAATAAAATAATCATATCGAGCTCAAATGTTCCATTCATCTAGATTTAGATTTTAGGCCGAATAGCCCAGCCCTAGAAAATGATATTTTTGACAAACTATAATAATGACTGACATTTCTTAACTTCAAAACAATGAATTCACTACTTAAAATGATTGCATTAAGTGAAATTTCATATGTAGACATGTCTATGTGGTGTCAGTGGATCAGCTGTAACAGGGCCTGTGGTGTGGTGAACAGTTGAAACACATCCACACTTCAGCAGTCTAAAATAAGACGCTGCACTTCTCCTGTTCTTCAGTAATTACTGCCTATGGAATGGAATTTGACTAATGAAGCGCCGCTGAAGCTGTGTGTGCTGATTGAATGGAGCGCTCAGAAACACAATCGCTGCCGTCCACCTCTATAATTCAGCATGTGTTCTACATCTGACATACTCACTACAGCTGATCATAGTGTTAATGCAGCTGCTGACGCTCCAGCACCAAGCACACACACCAGTACACATGCAAACACACACACACGCGCACACATGTATATAGGCACATACAAACATAGATTCACACACACACACAAGCACAAATGCACACGCATGCACGCACGCGCACACACACACACACACACACACACACACACACACACACACACACATATACGACAGTTCTAATGAGATATATTGTGGCTGTGATTAATTCCTGGTCTTCTGATCTGATGTGCAGAGTTTGACTGCTGTGGTGAGTGTGTGCGTGCGTGTGTGTGTGTGTGTGTGTGTGTGTGTGCGTGCGTCGCTGCTGACCTGCAGATCTGCACTCATCTCGCAAATGGCTTTTCTATTAGATTGAGAACAGCAGATCCGTCACTTCAAGATCAAACATCTGAACGCTAGAGACACACACACACACACACACACACACACACACACACACACACACACACACAGCGACAGGAGGACTTTACTGAACACACACATTCACCATCTTCTGGGAAATAACACTGCACCACACACACACACACACACACACACACACACACACACACACACACACACACACACACACACACACAGCTGTAATCCAATCATACTCTTCAGTTTTGTTTATTGTTTATGTTGTACGGGTCAAAGACGAGATGTCCCATTGATTCTGCATCAGCTTAAATCTCCAGAACTGACTTCATATACACAGAAATCATTCATTCATTCATTCATTCATTTTCCTTCAGCTTAGTCCCTTTATTAATCAGGGGTCGCCACAGCGGAATGAACCACCAACTATTCCAGCATATGTTTTACACACTCATACACTACGGACAATTTAGCTTACCCAATTCCCCTATAGCACATGTCTTTGGACTTGTGGAGGAAACCGGAGCACCCGGAGGAAACCCACACCAACACGGGGAGAACATGCAAACTCCACACAGAAACACCAACTGACCCAGCCGGGACTCAAACCAGCGACCTTCTTGCTGTGAGGCGAGAGCGCTACCCACTGCGCCACCTTGCTGCCCTCAACAAAACTTATTTGCTGATCTTTTTTACTCTTGTGGAACAACTGATTAAATTACAATGTCAATAACTGTGTTTGTTCTGTCTTTTAATGTTACTCTAAAGAAATGCAGTTTTTTTCAACCCAATGTTGGGTCAACCAACCCAACAGATGATTAAAAAAAAAATGTATTTCAATTAAATTGTAACTATTAACCCAATATTGAGTTAATCCAACTCAGCATTTTTGAGTAATTGCAAATATTTTGTAATATGCAAATTAGATACATATTTGAATTTACATAAATAATATATGCAACATACATTTTGATTTATCGATATATATTATTATATTTTGCAAAAAGTGCCACTTACACATATTTGTTCAACCATTCAACTCATATATGAACTGCAAAAAAGCGATTACTTAAAGCAAGTGAGTAAACCCACTGCTTTAAAAATTACAAGTGGATTTTACTTAATTTTTAAAGTATTGATGTTGTCACTTAAAACTGTTTAGTACACAGAACTTATTTTTATAGTAATGCACATGGTTTATTTACTTAATGATTTGAAGGCAATGAGTTTACTCACTTTTTCAACTAATAACTTTTTACAGTGCATGCAATTATATCTAATAATTCCAAACACATATTTATAACTCCAATGGTTGAATAAATACATCTGTGTGTGAGGGAGTGGCCATTTTTGCAATATATCTAAATAAATAGACCATATTTGACTGCATTTATGCAAAATTCAAATATGAACTTGGTCACACTTTATTTTAATGTATAATTCAATTAACTAATCTTAATATTTGAATATTAATATATATTATTAATTAGTAGTATATATAATATCATTAATAGTTAGTAAGGTAGTAGTTGGTTTAAGTGTTAGAGATGTAAAATAAGATCATACTGCTGCTAATAAACAGCTCATATCTTAATATGCAGGTAATAATTCAGTAGTAAATGGTGTGACTTGATACTTAAAAGTGTTACCGTGAACTTGTCTCATGTATGTAATTTGCATATATTACCATATATCAGATTTCTATGTGGGTATAGGCATTTTCTAGGGCTGCACGGTGGCACAGTGGGTAGCATGATCGCCTCACAGTAAGAAGGTCACTGGTTTGAGCCTCGGCTGGGTCAGTTGGTGTTTCTGTGTGGAGTTTGCATGTTCTCCCCATGTTGGTGTGGGTTTCCTTCGGGTGCTCCGGTTTCCCCCACAGTCCAAACACATGCACTATAGGGGGAATTGAGTAAGCTAAATTGTCAGTAGTGTATGTGTGTGAATGAGTGTGTATGGATGTTTCCCAGTGATGGGTTGCAGCTGGAAGGGCATTCGCTGCAAAAATAAAATGCTGGATAAGTTGGCGGTTCATTCCGCTGTGGCGACCCCTGATTAATAAAGGGACTAAGCGGAAAAGAAAATGAATGAATAAATAAGCATTTTCTAATTAAAATAAATGAAGCATAAATGAAGAATGTAAGTGAAATATCACACTGCTCTTCATGCTGCTGGAGTCTGATCATTAGTTATTAATGCAGAGGCGACATGTGTGTGTTTATGCAAATCACCTATATAAAGCATGTGATTAATAACAGGCAGGATTATGACAGACGATGCTTTTAAAGACGCTCCTCCAGTAATACAGTAAGACTGATGATGATGATGATGATGAGAGCGAGTGCAGTGTGTCTGAAATGCAGTGTCCTGAAGCGAACTGTCCTCTGTGTTCTGACAGGGATCACATTTACACGCTGGACATGGAGACGTCCAGCACAGAGGAGATCTTCTTCAGTAAGGTGAGTCTCCTGCTTTAATTATCTGGCAGCAAACGAGCCGTGACCCGCTAAGAGCTTGATCCTCTCAGAGTCCTGCGTCACCACAGCGGAGCATTCAGATGCATTCAGGAGCTCCGATCACCAGTGTTCAACAGCATTTCTGTGTTCAGATGCAGAGATCTGGACGTCTCATGTAGAGTTCTGTGGTTAGAGATTTGCATCAAATATGACTAAAATAATCTATTATTTGCACTGGGGTTCATATCTAAAATATCTGAAGATCACACAATTCATAAATCTGGAGGCATTTTCTAGACAAGCCAAAAATATACTTTTACTGGTGTTTTTTAGTGCTGTTTTCAGAAATAATGAGTCAAAATGAGGAGAGATTTTCAATAAAACAAGCAGAATAATCTGACAATGAGGGAAGAGAAATAATCTTGCTTTTCTTTTTGACATGAGATTATTCTGCTCACCACATTATCAGATTACTTTGCTTGTTTTAATCAAAAACTCTCTTCATTTTGACTCATTATTTCTGAAAACAACACTATATTTGTTGTTTGTCCAGAAAATGCTTCTTGATTTAAGAAGTTTTAGATATTTGGACTAGAATCGAGACAGAAACTCTGAGTAAGAAGATCATTATTGCAGTGTGATGTTCTGTGGAGGCTCTCCTTATTGGCGTGTGCTCATTTATATTCTAACGATATTAATTAGGAAAGCAAAGATCTAGCAGAAGCAGAAGATTACAAGGCAGAGATCTAGAATCGGTCAGCTGCGCACTATTTCAGTTTTATTGTGCGCATGTGTGTCTTCTGTGAATCACACTTACATGCTTTTGTGAAATGATCTTAGAACATATCTGTAAAGTGTTCTGTGCAGCATTTATGAACACTTATAATATAAATGCTGAATTATATATCATTTAATATACATTAGAATGCTTATATTATATATAATATACTGTATCTGTGGCCGAGCTGTGTTGATCTGCTCTGATTCTCTGTTGACAGAAGCTGACCTGGAAGTCCAGACAGGCAGATGTGGACACCTGCAGGATGAAGGGCAAACACAAGGTGCACATCTGCTGTGTGTGTTTACAGTGCTGTGTGCAAACGTGAGTGTTTACAGTGCTGTGATAAACGTGTGTGTGTGTGTGTGTGTGTTTGCAGGACGAGTGTCATAACTTCATCAAGGTGCTCCTGCAGCAGAGCGAGGACTCTCTGTTTGTGTGTGGAACCAACGCTTTCAACCCGTCCTGCCGAACCTACAGGGTGAGCCTGACCTCTGACCCGTAACACACTGCACTGCACACTCACAATCTGTACAGTACATCTACATTCAGTCATTTAGCAGACGCTTTAGTCCGAATCGGCTTACATTTGAGGAGGCATTCAGTGATTCAACAGGCAGAGGCAATACACACAACAAAGAGCTGATTATACAGAGGAACTGTGTGTGCTCAGAGGATTATTGCTAGAGTATTGAGGGAGAGAGAGACTTTTTATTACAATAAGTTACTCATCATCACAATCTTTCAACACATCGAAACTCACAAGAGCCACAGCAAATAAAAGATATTAAATATGTAAATACTAACTCCTCTTCAACAGCTGAACACAACGCCACCTCATCCCTAATGCCAATAAACCTTCTGTAGATTTATAAAAACAGAAGACATTCAGCAGAACTGGTGACTTTTACATCATCACCACCACATCATCCTCACACAACCGTTCAACATTAGTGGTTCTGCTCATATGAAGAGCTAGTTTAGGCTGCCCTGAAACTAAATGCAGGAGTTTCACATTTAAAGCTCTTTCTTTTAACAAATTTAAAACCCACAAATAAAAACTCTCCCAGAAAACATTTCACTACAGGAAGTAAAAATATTTTCCGAAAGTAAAAATAAAGTTTTAGTACGTCGAATTCCATGAAAGATATCTTGTCTTCTTGAACAGAAAGGACATTTGGCAATGGCATCATGATTGAGAAGTGAAATAAAAGCATTGAGCATAGCAGCAGCAGCGCAGTGAAGACGTCTCCAATTCTAGGTGCTTCACTCTTATTCCAGTTAGTTTTTACTGATGACAGAGTTTTAAAATCTTCTCAAATTTCCATTAATCCACCACATCATCAGCGTAGGCAGACAGTGTGACGTTATTACTACAGCCAGGCTCAACCCACAAAGCTTTTCTCTTAGTTGTTACAACAAAAGTTCAATGACAGGCGAATACAGCGTTCTGGAAAGTGAACAACCATGTCTTATACCCCTACAGAGCTTAAGAGGAGTGCATAAGCCAGCGTTTATCGTCAGCACACTCTCTACATCCCTATACAATACTTTCACTTTAGACATGGGATGATAACTGCTTTCAAGGTACACCGCGGTTTGGAAAAGTCAAGGTTTTGAAACCTCCAAAATTTTCTGCTATACCGTTCCTAAGGTACAACATGTGTAAGATTTTTTATTTACGTTTTTTTTTTTTTTTTGAACAAGAACAACAGTATCTCCAGCAGGAAAACATCTGCTAAAATGCCATTTTAAATTAGTCAATGATTCATTAGAATTATTCAGCCTGACTCTTCCAAAATATTTTAAATATTACTCAAAATAAGATCTGTGTTAAAAGGGGGAAAAGTTGTTGGTTTTTTACCCAGAAGTTTAAAAAAAAACTTATTTTAGAGGTGTAAAAACTGAAATGTGATGTTTTTATCGAAGGTTATCATACCAGGTTATCATACCGTCTCATGCCTATTTCACTTTTCTGATTCCTGACACTTTTCTAGATTCCATGTTTTGTACTGCTCTATGGGACTCTTCCAGACTTAAAACACCAGAGATCCCAGCATCTGCCCCTCAGTCATTTGATTCAAACCTCTAAAAAGGCACTGTCTGAACCTTTAAAAGGGCACCCTGCACCCAATTTACTCTTACACGAGTCTTCATAAAAACTGATGTCTAATTAAAATATCCCCAAAAAATGAAGCTGATTGGATGCAGGATGGGAATGCTGTTTACACTCAGTGCTGCTCTGGCCATTTCATTTACTAAAACTCTTTGTCCAGTCTTGGATCAAGCTGATGAGATTGTGAAAGGAAGACTTTTAAAAATAAGAGCAATCTTTGGATAATACGCTGCCATTGTAACATAATCAACAGTAGAAATTAGTGTTTTTAGAGAGATTTGATGCGATTCATCGTCATAAATTTACACTTTGACCATTATTGAAGTCTGCATTAAGTTTCCACGCTATATTTTTCAGTCAGTACACTTCTTTCTTTGAAAAACAACCTTCAGATATGAAACTTTTTACACAAATGTCCAACATCTGGGAAATACTCATTTACTAAGACCCTCTTTTATTCATCCTTGCCCTCAGAAATAGTTTGATGTCATCTATAACTCCATAACTGCGACTGGAAAACTCCCACTGTGCCAGTGTCAGAGCTCACTCTCTTGACTCCAGCTCATCTTCCTGATCAACTGTGTTCACTTGCTGAAGTTTTTCCTATTTAATGCTACCCTAAATACTGTTTTATCCACGTCTGTTTGTTTATATTTACCCTCACCCTCACTAACACCCCCAAAACAACTTCCTAATCGTGTTTATCGCTTGACTCACCTTTGGCCTGCTCCTCCACTGAAACAGAGGCGCTCTCCACAGAATTCACACCGGGATCTCTATCATGACCGTTCCTCGGCCTTCTGCTCGCCGCCATCAGTTGCTCCGTCCTCGGCAGCCGGGCGATCGCTCTCCTCTTGTTTGCTGGGTCAAGCTCGGACCAAATGGCCAACTTTTATGAACAACTTTTATGTGGTTATGAACACACAAAGTAATCCAGTGGGGAATCCAGCGCTGCGCGAGGTCTCGATCAGCGTCAATGTTTACATTAATGGTAACGGGCGTCTGAAGGAAACGGCGTGTTTCAGTAAAGGGGAAGCTCCCTCTTTTAATTTTTAATCAAGGAGACCAGTTTATCGTAGCGGGACACAGAGCTTGTGGCAAAACATCATGGCTAATAAATGGCGGGACGTTCGAGTGAGTGACTCGTTCGACGGTAATGAAGAAGGAGTCATAACCTGAGTGAAGACGCCTTCCAGTGTAATTCCACCGTGAACCGCTTCATTCGCGCTGTCTATCGTGCTTTCAAAACGACTACAGCTCTATTAATTTTAGATGCAGACAAGACAAGATATTCTCGTGACCCACAGCTAGTAGACAACAGCTCACTGCAGCCGCGTGAGCGAGCTCAATCACCGCACACCCTGTCCCCGCCGTGCCTCACTTCCACACACAAGCCCTCCCCCCGAAAAACCAAAGCAATACGAAAAAATCACGAATAAACTGCGACATCATATAACACAATAATAAACACAAGACAATAAAAATGAGGGAAAACATTTGTAAACCACTCGAGTCACACACACCAAGACCACTCACCTGTGTGAAGCACACTTGATAAATGCACAGTGTTTGTGTCTGTTAAAGTGTCAGAGAAATGAAAGAGTGTGTGTTCTACATTCACACTGCACTGGGAACATGCGTTGCTCTTTAAAGACTGGAACAGTTCATCTCAGTGCTGATGGGTGAACTGGTTTAGATGGTGTCACAGATGATGTTCTGCAGGCTGGTGCTGGTGGCTCTGAACACTGATGAACAGGATCTCCTGCTGCTTCTGTCTTCATTTACAGTGTGTGTCTGGAGTGTGTGAGTGTGTTTTTGTTTTGGACTGCAAAAATGCTTATTTACAGTTTTTGTCGTGTTTCTAGTCCAAATATCAGAAAATTCTTAAATCAAGAAGCATTTTCTAGACAAGCAAAACATATTATTTTCAGAAATAATGAGTCAAAATGAAGTGAGTTTCTTCTTAACACAAGCAGAATAATGTGATTATGGAGGAAGACAAATAATCTTATGTCAAAAGGAAAAACAAGATCATTTTCCTTCCTCATTGTCAGATTATTCTGCTTGTTTTAAGGAGAAACTCTCTTCATTTTGACTCATTATTTCTGAAATCAACACTATATCTGTGCTTGTCTAGAAAATGCTTCATGATTTCAGAATGTTCAGATATTTGCTCTAAAAGCAGACAGAAACTCTGAGTAAGAGCAGCATTATTGCAGCGTGTGTGTCTCTGTGTTTTCAGCACTCAGTCAATGGCTGGACGGCTGCAGACGTGTGTATGTAGGAGTGTGTGTGTGTGTATGTGCCAACTCTCCGTCTAATATCTGGCACACAGAGATGCTGAGTATGTGTGTGTGTGTCTCAGAAGTCCCCCTGCGGACGCTCGGCTGTGGAAGTGTCTGTTTTAGGGTCAGAGTCTCAGCATTAATCAGCGCTGTACAAATGTGCTGCTGAACGGATGCTCAGTGCGCAGCCTCCTCCCGAGAGCCATCTGATCAGATCACAGCGCACGCCTGCTGCCCATTACATCAGCTGTTACTGAGCACACACACACACACACACACACACAAGTATTAAAGAAACTGGTCCACTGAATGACTGCGAGTGTGTATTTCTGGAGGAATGTTAACCATCATCCACTGAAACACAAATAACAGAGTTCAGTTCAGACGCTGCATGCTTTAGATATTATTCACAGAAGTCTTCTCCATTCATTTTCCCTTGGCTTAGTCCCTTATTTATCAGCAATCACCACAGTGGAATGAACCACCAACTATTCCAGCATATGTTTTACACAGCGGATGCCCTTCCAGCTGCAACCCAGTACTGGGAAACACCCATACACACTCATTCTCACTCACACACACACACTCATACACTACGGGCAGTTTAGTTCATCAGTTCCCCTATAGCGCATGTGTTTGAACTGTGGGGGAAACCGGAGCACCGGAGGAAACCACGCCAACACGGGGAGAACATGCAAACTTCACACAGAAACACCAACTGACCCAGCCGAGACTCAAACTAGCGACCTTCTTGCTGTGAGACCACGGTGCTAACCACTGAGCCACCATGCCGCCCTCATGTCTTCTTATTTAAGTAAAAATACAGAACATTATAGCCCTCTATTCCAACTTGACTTATCATTCCCTCATAGCAAACTAATGAACAATGAATATTGGGTCACACTTTACTGAAAGGGGTGTTCATAAGACCTGAAATCTTTATAATCATGATATGACATGTCATGAATGTGAACGAGGCTTTATGCATGTTTATAACAGCTGTCATTAAGTGTCATTCGCTCAGTTCTGTCATTTTAAATGCAAAGTTGACTCTGTTTGTTATGACAGCTTGACATGAACAGATACATCACAACCTGACGTTACCAACACAACAGAACCTGTCAGAAATCTGTCAGAAACATGTCGATATATTATTTTGTGTTCAACAAAAGAAAGACACTCATGAATGCTTGAATCAAGTAAAGAGTGAGGATTTAATAACACCATTTACATTTCATTTCTGTCTTTGACTTAGACAGGCTTATAAAGAGCTACAGTACAGCACAGCCTCTAAAGGTCAAGCTGTTGATTAATATTACTGTCATCCGCAGCCATGGGAAACACTGAATCCTTCACAGGAATCATCAAACTACAGATAAACAAAAGAATTATGACTTGAACTTGGATATTTTCTTATCTTAATTGTTCATAAATCTGGCGATCTTCATCCTGCTGTGGAGATCGAGAGATGAAGAGCTGTTAAACATATCATGGTGATGAGTGGGAATGTCTGTGTGTAGCTGCTGAAAGTGTTGAGGCTGTGTTTGGGTGGGTTTGACCTCTGACCTCTGGATTCCCACAGATGGACAGTCTGGACGCTCTGGGTGAGGAGATCAGTGGGATGGCCCGCTGCCCGTACGACGCCAAACACGCCAATGTGGCCCTGTTCGCTGGTAAGACCACCATCATCATCATCATCATCATCAGCAGTATCATAATCATCATGAACAGTATCACTGCACTGCAAAAATGCTGTTCTTACTAAGAGTTTAGTCTTGCTTCTAGTCCAAATATCTACAAATTTTGAAATCAAGAAGCATTTTCAGACATGCAGTATACATAAAATATAGTGTTTTCAAAAATAATGAGTCCAAATGAAGAGAGTTTCTCCTTAAAACAAGCAGAATAATCTGACTATGAGGAAGCAGAATAATCTGACTATGAGGAAGCAGAATAATCTGACTATGAGGAAGCAGAATAATCTGACTATGAGGAAGCAGAATAATCTGACTATGAGGAAGCAGAATAATCTGACTATGAGGAAGCAGAATAATCTGACTATGAGGAAGCAGAAGAATCTGACTATGAGGAAGCAGAATAATCTGACTATGGGGAAGCAGAATAATCTGATTATGGGGAAGCAGAATAATCTGACAATGAGGAAGCAGAATAATCTGACAATGAGGAAGCAGAATAATCTGACTATGAGGAAGCAGAATAATCTGACAATGAGGAAGCAGAATAATCTGACTGAGGAAGCAGAATAATCTGACTATGAGGAAGCAAAATAATCTGACTATGAGGAAGCAGAATAATCTGACAATGAGGAAGCAGAATAATCTGACAATGAGGAAGCAGAATAATCTGACAATGAGGAAGCAGAATAATCTGACTATGAGGAAGCAGAATAATCTGACAATGAGGAAGCAGAATAATCTGACAATGAGGAAGCAGAATAATCTGACTATGAGGAAGCAGAATAATCTGACTATGAGGAAGCAGAATAATCTGACTATGAGGAAGCAGAATAATCTGACTATGAGGAAGCAGAATAATCTGACAATGAGGAAGCAGAATAATCTGACAATGAGGAAGCAGAATAATCTGACAATGAGGAAGCAGAATAATCTGACAATGAGGAAGCAGAATAATCTGACAATGAGGAAGCAGAATAATCTGACAATGAGGAAGCAGAATAATCTGA
>LR812526.1:221344-268844 GCA_903798195.1 Danio kyathit | reverse complement strand
ATGGCAGAGCTGTGATTGGACGAGCAGTAATTACAGTGGATATGAGTGTCGGGTTACTGTACCTGCCTGATTACTGTAATTACAGCAGCGGACCCTCTCACTGACGGAGAACAGCGCTCACATTACAGCAGAGTGTGTGTCAGCGCTGCTCCTGGAGGAACACAGGGAGATCAGCACCGTTAATATGAGACATATGATATTAATGAAAATATTAGTGTTCTGTGTGTCAGAGATGGCAACAGCACACACATCCTTTACTCAAGTAGAGCTACAGATCCTCCTGTTTAACACGACTCTGGTAACAGTTGAAGTACTGACTACACTTCTGTACTCAAGATAAAGTAAAGCAGTGCAGCCTCAAACATGCACTTCAGTAAACAGTACCCATTACTGTAAAACAGCATCAATTCTGTACTAGGAAATATCAACTCATCACAAGTAAAGGAAATAGATCTCAATGCATAACGTTTATAAAGTATTTGACTGTTTTAGTCCTCAACATGGGCGTTGCTAGGCCTATTTTAGGGGGGCTTTAGCCTCCCTTTATTTTGCTCAGCCCCCCTAAAACTTTTGCGATTAGCTCATAAACTGTAGAGCAAATTATCGCCTCAGTCCTCTTTAAGTGTGATAAGAAGACGGCGGCAGAGTCATTTCGTTTTCATTTGATCAGCAAACCACAGCTGTGCAGAGCGAGAGAAGAAGGTGTGTGTTTATCGATAAATTGCTATATAATATGCTTATTTGCGGTTCTTTTTATAGATATACTTGTATCACTTGTACCCCGATGTTATGAAGGAGCAATTGGATTTCCCATCTACTGTTTCCTCAGTGCTCACCTCATAATCACAACTGTTTTCTCCAGCAAAGAATTTAACTCTTAACAAACATTTCACTATTTTATTTCAAAACTAACTACCATACTATACCATACAGTCATGCATGCACAGAAAGGATTAAACACAGTGACCGACCCACTTAGTGGATGTACTCATTTTAACTGTAAGAGTCACTGTCAGAGATTGAACCATCAGTCATCTATCATCTATAAACATCATATTTATATTTATTTATTTAATAATTTTTTTACCTCATAAGGAGCTGAGCCCCCCTAAAATGAAAATCCTAAAGTCGCCCCTGGTCCTCAATGTACAAATCTTCACAAAAAATACCTTTTTTTTATGTTATTAGATTGAAAGAGCAGAGAAAGACCTGTACAGTATGATCAGAATCTACTCTTAAGCATGTAAACGGCATATATTTGAACAGGAATGTGTCTCTCTTGTTTACCTGTGATCTGATCAAGCTAAATGTGTCTTCTCACTGTGTAAACAGGACAGTCATGTTAAATTCGTCGACTCTCTCTGTCTCATCTGCATTGTCATCCTAGCCTTTCTCATGGTAATCTTTATAAACTAGCCTACACTCTCAGAAATAAAGGTGCGTGAGCTGTCACTGGGATGGTTCCTTTTCAAAAGGTACACATTTGTACTTGAAGGGTCCTAACCCTAACCCTAAAAAAATGAAAAAGCAAAATGTGACGGTTTTATTACAAAATAATCTTAATTTAAAGTGAAAACATTCAAGCAAACAATTATTCTGCTCCCCCCATTGTCAGATTATTCTGCTTGTTTTAAGGAGAAACTCTCTTCATTTTGACTCTATTTCTGAAAACAACACTATATTTATGCTTGTCCAGAAATTGCTTATTGTTTGTAGATTTTTGGACGAGAAAAAGGACAGAAACTCTGAGCATTTTCTGCCATGTCGATCTGCTCTGTGTTGTAGTTTTAATCATTGCTGGTGTTGTTGATGTTATTTTGAGCACTGGAGAATTGACTGCATCTTGACAGAATGTTGTGGTCTTATATTCATACAGCTGAAGTCAGAATTATTCGCCCCCTTTGTTTTAATATTTCCCAAATGATGTTGAACAGATTCAGGAAATGTTCACAGTATGTCTGATAATATTTTTTCTTCTGGAGAAAGTCTTATTTGTTTTATTTCGGCTAGAATAAAAGCAGTTTTTAATTTTTTAAACACCATTTTAGGTCAATATTATTAGCCCCTTTAAGCTATATATTTTCTCGATAGTCTACAGAACAAACCATCATTATACAATAACTTGCCTAATTCCCCTAACCTGCCTAGTTACCCTAATTAACCTAGTGAAGCCTTTAAATGTCACTTTAAGCTGTATAGAAGTGTCTTGAAGAATATCTAGGGGGGGCTAATAATTCAGGAGGGCTAATAATTCTGACTTCAACTGTATATGTGTGTGTGTGTGTGTGTGTGTGTGTGTGTGTGTGTGTGTGTGTGTGTGTCAGGTGGTGTTCCCGCGTGTGGCCCGCGTGTGTAAGAGCGACCGCGGCGGCTCTCAGCGTGTGCTGGAGAAACAGTGGACATCTTTCCTGAAGACGCGTCTGAACTGCTCCATTCCTGGAGACTCACACTTCTACTTCAACATCCTGCAGGCCGTGACCGACGTCATACACATCAGCGGACGAGACGTGGTCATGGCCACCTTCTCCACACCCTACAACAGGTCACAACACTCTCTCTGCTGTCTCTAAAGTCACTCCAACACTCAAACACTCTAATGGCTAATGGACAGACGGCTGCTTCTCACTCAGGGCTGCTGTTTATGCTAATGAGGGTGAGGCGGGCACTAGTGGGCGGGGCTTTCCCCCTCTGATGACACGTACAAAGGGAGAATGTCAATCAAAGAGTTTCTGCATCAAGTCTGATTAGAACAAACACAATGAACTCATGTTGAGCATTAGAGGATGGAGATATTCACACACTGCTGACACACACACACACACACACACATACACACTACTGTACTGGGGTGTTAAACCCTGCATAACATCATATCTGCATAATAGAGGCCCTTTAAGCATTCTTACTAGGCTCTCTGGAATACTTAATTCTGATTGGTCAATCACAAGATTTCCAAAGCATGTTAATCCCAGATAAAATCTGATTAAATGATTATTTTCTACAGGATGCTTCACAGCAATATATTAGAGCATAAACATTAGATTAGTCATTACAAACACAGTTGTCATCTGCACGACACACACACACACACACACACACACACACACACACACACACACACACACACACACACACACACACACACACACACACACACACACACACACACACACACACACACACACACACACCTGACTGATTGGCAGTGTGTTATTCTGTCTGAAAGTGTGTGATTACTGTGTGTTCCAGTATCCCGGGATCAGCTGTGTGTGCGTATGACATGTCAGAGATCGCTCTGGCCTTCACCGGACGCTTCAAAGAGCAGAAATCACCTGACTCCACCTGGACACCTGTGCCTGAGGAGAAGGTGCCCAAACCCAGGTACACCTGTCTCACACACTCACATACACACACAGCTGAATTTACACCTGTCCTCACAACACAAACGAACACGCACAAATAACTGTACACACACCCAAACTGTCGCACACACACACACACACCTGACTGTACACCTGTCACACTCACTCACTCAGAGAGGTTTGTTTCTCAGACACAGTCAGACAGGAGCTGTGCACGCTGACAGCAGTGTAAGATGTTTTGGATGTAAGATTCTGCCAAATGAATTAAATTAGCAATCTTGTGCAAACTCTTCTGTGTTTAATTAACAGATGATTTGCATATGTAAATACCACATTACAGTGAAACTTGCAAAACTATTCTGTTGATCAGTTTTCTCCATATTCTTGCCTTAAAGCAGCTCAGACCACCATTACTAATGATGAAAGCATAATATAAGAGAATAAACACATGCTGTGCAGTAATCATCATGTGATGCGCAGATAGATGAGCTTCAGATGATGGTTTGCATTAGATTATGGCGTGTTGGTGGTGTAATGATCATTAATGTACACTGCTGAGTCCACTGATCTCTCTTTTACAGTCATGTGTACAGTAGATCAGTCAACAGCAAAGACAAACTGATCAACTCATCTAACAAACACCGTGAAGATCACCGTCCAACAATTAGACACACACGTGAAGATGCTGGAGGGAAATGACAGATTTTAGCTGTACTTCTAAGCCTAAAAACAAAAAACATAGTCCCCTGGGTGACGCGGTGGCGCAGTAGGTAGTGCTGTCGCCTCACAGCAAGAAGGTTGCTGGTTTGAGTCTCGGCTGGGTCAGTTGGTGTTTCTGTGTGGAGTTTGCATGTTCTCCCCGTGTTGGTGTGGGTTTTTTCTGGGTGCTCTGGTATGAGTGTGAATGAGTGTGTATGGGTGTTTCCCAGTGACGGGTTGCAGCTGGAAGGGCATCCGCTGCATAAAACATATGCTGGATAAGTTGGCGGTTCATTCTGCTGTGGCGACCCCAGATTAATAAAAGGACTAAGCCGAAAAGAAAATGAATGAATGAAGACAGTCCCCTGGATGAATTCTGATATCTTAAAAATAATGAAGAAGCAGGATCTGGCTCTAAAAACTGCGAATTGATCAAAGTTGAGTCATGGTAGACAACATTTCACTATGTTACAAAACAAGGTGGTAAAGTCTAAGAGAAAAGCAAAGGTGGATTTTTTCCTGAGAATAACAGAAGCAGCAAGAGGTCATACCAAATGAATATGGAACCAGCTGAACTACTAAAAAGGTGCTAAAAGTAAAGATGCAGTAGGTCATCACTTGAACTGATGGTCAATGGGGAACTGATAAATCAGCCTGATAAACAGATTCAACACTATCGATTAGGTCACAGGTTAAAAAGGGTTTTCAGATTCAGTTTAGCAAATTTTAGATTTACTGGTGACCAGATGTCATGTGAGGCTGCCCTAATCTCTTATCACTCCATCATCATTTCTCATATCACTTACTGTTTAAGCACTGGGTCCCAAGCTTACATTACTACTCTGAAGCCACTTGAATCATTATACAAACAATCCTTAAAAACCCTTGATAAGAAATTCAGTTCAACTTCACCATTGGTTAATATTAAAGAAATACAATCTGGGCTGCGTTTCCCAAACAACGACGTCACTCACGGCTGAACTATCATAGTATGATGCATCGCTTGGGAAAATAACGCTGTAGTGACGAGTGTTTCCCAAATCCCGCAGTTTCTCTGTCTCAGATCCATCGCTTGAACCTCGTTAGTTATAATGTAAAACGCCCATAATGATGCTCTAAACTTCTCTAACTACTGCTTTACAGAAGAGCTCCATCATTTATTTGTGCAAATGATATTGTTTTACACACACACGAATTTAAAACAAATACAATATTAGTGTTGGTAAAAACATGCACTCACTTTCCATAATAACTGAAATATACGTAAACAGCACATATAGAGTCTGCGTTTCCTTTACAGATATTATTGAGAACATTACATAGTCTATTCTAAATGAACATAAAATCACCTACAAAAGCGAACACTATTCTAATATCACATATAAATCACATAAATAAATAAATAAATAAATAAATAAATAAATAAATAAATAAATAATGAGGCGATTTATTAAGAGATGAAATTTAATATTTATTATTTAATAGGTAAATGAAAAACTTACTTTAATAATAATATTAATGATGATGATGATTATTAAGTTATTGTTTATTTATTTATTTATTTTTTAAGTCTACTTTTTCAATGTGACACATGTAAACCACTGCAGAAGTGTTCTACCCAGCAGGCTCAGGTAATATTACAGCACAGATACTTCATAAATAACCCACTATAAAGTAAAAGCATTAGCGTATGCTGTGTTTATTGTTTTCACAAGATTTGGAGACGTAACATAAATTCGGCTTTTAAATAATAGGTCACCTATAGCTTTCATCATGAGCTACGGCTGTGTTCAAAATGACAACAATGTTTTCAAAGTGCACTGTGAAGGGAGCGCAATAGTAAACATGAAGATCGCTAAAACTGAACTGTCAAAACACTTTGAAAGCAAATTACACCTAAGAGAGATGAGCTTAATGCTTTTAAAAAATCATTCCAGGTTTAAATGTAGAATGTTCTAAATGAATAGGGCATAGGGGGGATAAGTGGGAATAGAACACAGCCAGGAACTATGTTTCTATCTACAGCTCCTGAGGTGTAGCTGCAAGTGCACAAGTTTGCGACGCAGTTTGCGAAATGTTTGTTGGAACGATGGTTTTGGGAAATGCCAAATCAACAAACTACGTTTGTAACGACAGAACTTGCGAGTTTAGTTGGCTAATGATGGTTTTGGGAAACGCACCTCTGATTAGTTGGGAACATTTAACTAAATATGTACACATTTGTTTACTGTTTAAGACTTCACATAACCCGACTTCACCACTAAATCAGTTCGTGAAAGTTAGATCGACTGCTCACCGAACTACTAGAGGTGCTGAAAGGGGGGACTGTATTATTCCTCTCAAAAAGAGTACATTTAATCAGGTATTTTCAGTGAAAGCTGCTAGAGAATGGATCTCCATCCACCAACAACTAGAAGATCACTTTTCCTTCTTAGCAGTTTTATGTTAAAAATTGTTAATTGACAAATCAGCATTAGTACTGTATTCTTGACACTTATTTGTACTGTTTATTTGTACTGTTTTGCCTTTCTTGTCCTCAATCTGTTTTTGTTTTTAATTGTACTTTATATATGATGATAGTGTATTCTATGTTATTATGCTTTGCTTTTATTTTAGGTGGGACTTTTTAACATTCTGTAAGGGGTCTGCAGATGACAAATAGCCATTTTACAGTAATGTTTATTAATGTGCATTGACCCTGTAAACAAATAAACTGGTCACACTTTATTTTGATGGTCCGTTTGTTGAATGTAAGTTACATTGCAACTAATTATCATTAGATTATGAGTAGACTGTTAGGTTGGGGTTGGGGTTGGGGTTAGGGTAAGTTGACATGTACTTGCAAAGTTTCTTATAGTCAGTTAAATGTGTGTTGAAGGACTGTTAAATGTCAATATCAACAGATATTAAGCAGACAGTCTACTAATACTCAAATGGACCATCAAAATAAAGTGTTACCAATAAACTAAATTAAATATGAAATCACTTTTAATAAAGAGGAAAAATCAAGAGAAACAGACAAATGAATCAAATGTAGTTGAAATGCAGTAGTTTGTAATATTTAGCAGTAACTGGTGTGAATGTAAATGTGTTCTCATCTATTTCATAAAGATGTTCAATGACCTAACTCTTGTTTAATGAATAGAAATGATTCATGTTTTTTAATGCACCAGAATTGATGGTCTATATTCTCTGAGAGATGCAAAAATATACATGTTCAAAAGGGGTGTGCTTATTTATGCTGAGCTCAGTATACGTGGAGTATGGTGGCTCTATAGTGATAATACAGCCAGTGTGTGGAGATCTGGAGTGTTTCTGCTCCTCCATGTGTGTGTGTGTGTGTGTGTGTGTGTGTGTGTGTGTGTGTGTGTGTGTGTGTGTGTGTGTGTGTGTGTGTGTGTGTGTGTGTGTGATGGACAGACGGCAGGAGTATGGCCTGCGCTGATTAACATAAAATGAGGGTGTGTGTGTGTGTAACGAGGTCAAGTGTTAATGAGGGAGCGAGTGTGTGTTCTAATGTAATGCTGCTTCCTCTGCTGGAGACAGTCTGCTGCTGCTGCTAGAAGACTCAGATAAGCTGCTCAGTGAACCGCAGAGAACACTCTATAACACACACACACACACACACACTATCAGCATCACTGGAGTCTGTCCTGACCTGTCAGTGATGAAGATGATGAAGATGATTAATAATGAAGATGATGATGATGAAGGGGGCGTCACGGTGGCACAGTGGGTAGCATGATTGCCTCACAGCAAGAAGGTCTCTGGTTCGAGTGCCGGCTGGGTCAGTTGGTGTTTCTGTGTGGAGTTTGCATGTTCTCCCCGTGTTGGCGTGGGTTTCCTCCGGGTGCTCCGGTTTCCCCCACAGTCAAACACATGCGCTATAGGGGAATTGGGTAAGCTAAACTGGCCGTAGTGTATGAGTGTGTGTGTGAATGAGTGTGTATGGGTGTATCCCAGTACTGGGTTGCGACTGGAAGGGCATCCACTGCCTAAAACATATGCTGGATAAGTTGGTGGTTCATTCCACTGTGGCGACCCTGGATTAATAAAACACTAAGCTAAAGGAAAATGAATGAATGATGATGAAGATGATGAATGATGATGAAGATGATAGTGATGAAGAATATGATGATGAGTATAATGCTGATGATAAATATAGTGATGCTGATGGTGATGATGAAGATGATGATGATGCTGAGTGTGTTCTCTGTGCTCTTCAGGCCGGGTGTGTGTGCCGGCTCATCCTCCGTGGAGAAGTTTAAAGTGTCGAGTGAGTTTCCGGACGACACTCTGAGCTTCATCAAAGCCCACCCGCTGATGGAGGAGGCTGTGCCCGCCATCGCCAACCGGCCCTGGTTCCTCAAGACCATGGTGAGGTGAGTGCCAGGATATCAGCATCTGAACATTACAGGAGAGACACGTCTGACTGTTCCTCAACAAAAGAGGAGCTCCGGCATCTGTAGCCCCTAATGGAGTGTGTTAATGCAGGAGCGAGACTCTTTCAACAGACGTCTGCTCTCACACTGATGAGTGTGTGTGTGTGTGTGTGTGTGTGTGTGTGTGTGTGTGTGTGTGTGTGTGTGTGTGTGTGTGTGTGTGTGTGTGTGTGTGTGTGTGTGTGTGTGTGTGTGTGTGTGTGTGTGTGTGTGTGTGTGTGTGTGTGTGCTGGGCTTTGTGTAAATGTGCCCCAGTAAAAGTGAGTGATTGAAAACACATTAGCTGGAGAAGCGCCGTGTCTGCTCCTCTCAGAGATTACAGCGCTTCAAAGACTCCAGAGATCTGAAAAGATGAAGAAAATATGTGTATAATTTATTTGTCGTTATATATTTCCATCCTGCCTGTTTTAATTAGCATGAAAATGTATTTGCATAGTGATTTGGAAATTAAACATACATTTGATTAACTGAGATGAGCTGGGTAATTGGAGCGGCGGGCGCCAGATAACGCTTTCATTTCTGCTTCAGCGGGAGGCTGAGATTCCAGCGTAACCCATGTGTGTGTGTGTGTCTCTGTGTGTGTGTGTGTGTGTGTCAGGTACCGGCTCACTCGTATCGCGGTGGATAACGCCGCCGGGCCGCACAGTAACCATACGGTGGTGTTTCTGGGCTCTGAGCGAGGAATCGTCCTGAAGTTTCTGGCTAAGATCCGCAGCGGCGCCCTGAACGACAGCCTGTTCCTGGAGGAGCTGAACGTCTACAATGCAGAGAAGTGTGTATTCCAGCAGCCGTTTATCAGGTTTCAGTGCGCGGTCAGTAAATTAAAGAGCGCTGCTGCTGTGGAGTGTGTGTGCTGAATGATTAAAGCCAACAGAGTCTCTGATATCTGCTGACACACACACACACACACACTGGAAAAACAGCACAACACTGCCAGTCCATGCTGCTCTCCATCACATGTGGTTATTATAGCTTTAGCACACCAGAGGCTTCTTACTGTGATTTTACATGTTTAAATCCACACAGCATTAGACACCTGCAGTCATCAGTCAACTTATCATACAGTTCGCGAACTTAGCCCCAGCATTTTTAGTGACACAATATATATCGGCCATTATAAATGACTGTCAGCAACATCTGATCTGATCTGCAGCCTGCTATCTCTCTGTCAAACTATGCAACAAGGACTATAACAACACCACTAAAAATAACCATAATAGTAAAGATAAAATATTAATGTCAGTGTCCACACCCGCCCACAATAACCATCAATAATGACTATAACAATACTGATAACAACAATGACTATAACAATAATGATAGCAACAACGACTATAACAATACCACAAAAAGTAACTATAATAATAAAGATAAAATATTAATGTCAGTGTCCACATCAGTCCACAATAATCGACAATGACTATAACAATACCGATAACAACAACTATAACAATAGCAATAACGACTATAACAATACCGATAACGACTATAACAATACTGATAACAACGACTATAACAATACCGATAACAACGACTATAACAATACCGATAACAACAACGACTATAACAATACCGATAACAACAACTATAACAATACCGATAACGACTATAACAATACTGATAACAACGACTATAACAATACCGATAACAACAACGACTATAACAATACCGATAACAACAACTATAACAATACCGATAACGACTATAACAATACTGATAACAACGACTATAACAATACCGATAACAACAACGACTATAACAATACCGATAACAACAACTATAACAATACCGATAACGACTATAACAATACTGATAACAACGACTATAACAATACCGATAACAACAACGACTATAACAATACCGATAACAACAACGACTATAACAATACCGATAACAACAACTATAACAATACCGATAACGACTATAACAATACTGATAACAACGACTATAACAATACCGATAACAACAACGACTATAACAATACCGATAACAACAACTATAACAATACCGATAACGACTATAACAATACTGATAACAATGACTATAACAATACCGATAACAACAACGACTATAACAATACCGATAACAACAACGACTATAACAATACTGATAACAACAACTATAACAATACCGACAACGACTATAACAATACCGATAACAACGACTATAACAATACCGATAACGACTATAACAATACCGATAACAACGACTATAACAATACCGATAACAACAACTATAACAATACCGATAACGACTATAACAATAATGATAACAACAACTATAACAATACCGATAACAACAACGATAACAATACCGATAACAACAACGACTATAACAATACCGATAACAACAACGATAACAATTCCGATAACAACAACTATAACAATACCGATAACGACTATAACAACAACGATAATAACAATACTGATAACAATGACTATAACAATACCGATAACAACAACGACTATAACAATACCGATAACAACAACGACTATAACAATACCGATAACAACAACTATAACAATACCGACAACGACTATAACAATACCGATAACAACGACTATAACAATACCGATAACGACTATAACAATACCGATAACAACGACTATAACAATACCGATAACAACAACTATAACAATACCGATAACGACTATAACAATAATGATAACAACAACTATAACAATACCGATAACAACAACGATAACAATACCGATAACAACAACGACTATAACAATACCGATAACAACAACGATAACAATTCCGATAACAACAACTATAACAATACCGATAACGACTATAACAACAACGATAACAACAACGACTATAACAATACCGATAACAACAACGACTATAACAATACCGATAACAACAAAGACTATAACAATACCGATTACCGCCGCGGCGCAAAGCAGAATTTTCCGTCCTTAAATTAGCAAAAGTGGATTCTGACACGCTCTTTTGCGCCCTGCGCTTTGGACTTTGCGTCTAGATTGTTAAAATAGGGTTCTTAGAGTGGCTGACTGTGGTATTGGTAACCTAGCAACCAATAATAAACAAACCAAGCATAACAGAGTCCTGTATAAGTGTAGTGTTCGCTATGTCAGAGTTTGTTCTGCAGATGTGTTTCCATCTTAAATTATTGACATTAACCCTTTTTTGCACAAGTCATCTCACAATCTTTTTTTGTGGATTAAGAGATTTTTATTTGTAATTTGGCATTTATCACTGGTTTCTCCTTCAAAACGAGCATGAACAGAAGGTGATGGAGACCCAGCTACTGGTTACTGAGAGCTGAAGAATATTCACTCTTTCCTGACAGTTTGGAGGAGTTCGGTTTCACAGCTGCATCTGCCTCCAGAACAGTGGAGACGGTCAGGAATAACCAAGTCAACGATTACGAAAACATTTGAATGATATTAACTTTTTAAAATGAAATGACATAAACCAAATAACCTTCTGAATGACAAGTGTTTGCCTCTTACATCTGTTTGCCTATTCTGCTGTGGTATACTCATATAATCAGAGACAAACAATGGTCATAAAATGGCAGTATCACTCGTGACAACAAAGCTGATGTATGGTGAGAGGCCTGTGCGACACACAACTGTCCTGCAGTAATCACACACCAGGGCCAGCGCAGTATATCTGACAACTCCTAATGTAGATTTGAATGATAGCAACCCTTGATCATTAGCGTAACTGAAAGAGTTTACAGTTGTTGAGCCTCACAGGTGTAGGATTGACGTTCTGCTCTGTGTGTGTGTGTGTGTGTGTGTGTGTGTGTGTGCAGGTGCAGTATTGACGGTGTGGAGGATAAGCGCATCATCAGTATGCAGATCGACAGCCACAGCCGTTCTCTGTTCGTGGCCTTCAGCTCCTGTGTGGTTCGAGTCCCGCTCGCGCGCTGCCAGCGTCATGGAAAGTGCAAGAAGTGCGTCCAATCACACTATTTATTAGTCTTTCTTTCTCTTTATTATTCCTTTTTAAACCTGTTTTAACACGTCTTTCCTTTAGTAGTAATCATCATGTGTTTTAGATGTGAGCATCAGTGTGTCAGTGTTCAGGATATCTATAACTCAGTGTGTCCAATACAGAGTTCACCTGCAGCAGGTATAACCCTGATATAATCATCTACACTCTGCCGTTTGTCTCGTCCGCCTGAATGGATCAGGGATTTTTATTTGTCGTCTCCTCATACTTCAGTTTCTCATCAAATCTTCTGACCAATCAAATGCTCTCTAGTATCTGACATGCCCCGCCCTCTTCTTCTTACTGGCTGTCCAATTGATGCACTTCAGCTTAACCTCTCTCTCTGGCAGAGCTGTGAGAAAACACGCTATTGGCTAATTTTTTATAAAGGGGAGGGGCTACTCTATTCCCCGCCTTGTCTTCATGTTTCATTTGAGATTACGTCAAACATCCAATAAAAACTGCACATTTCAAAGCTTCACAGGACCTTTAATTCCTCTTTTATTTGTAACATCGGTATTGTTACTGTCTTTTTTAATCTATTGGTCTGGATTATTGTTACAAATTATGCATTGTAGGATTTTTCAGCCGGCTCTGAACTTAAACTGTTTAAACGAACCATAGAGCAGTCACGCGAAGACATCCACATCAGTCATTGGCTAGACGAATTTCCTGAACTGTGATTTGATTGGACAGAATGAATGTATGGGAAACTGACGTGCACAACACACGAAAGCAAACAGAGCGGAGGAAAATCAGCAGGTGGAATGGACCTCCCAGTAGCAGGTTTAGTCAAAAAAAGCTAAGTACTTTATGCAACTTAGGGTTAGGGTCAAGGTCGCTTTGCCTTTCTTATTAAAAACGGACCAAACGCTGCAGGGTTCGTCTGACAGGGTGTCCGCAGGGGCTTAAACTGTCTTAAATTGACTGAAATATTGTGTGGTTTGTCTTAAATAATATTAAACAGGTCATAACTTTCCTCCGTCCACGCAAAGGCCAACACACATCTAATCACCAGCAATACATCTCAACAGAACATTTAACAAGAGTTCCTAATTTAACTCTATTTACAACATAGTTTAATTATTTTGCCTACTATTACATTTGTTTCTCCATGTGTTTATACACTGACCTGGACAGACTGTTGTGCATACATCTAGTTTCATTCATTCATTTACTCATTTTCCTTCGGCTTAGTCTCTTATTCATCACAGCCGAATGAACCACCAACTATTCCCGCATATGTTTTATGCAATGGATGTGAAACCCACGCCAACACAGGGAGAACATGCAAACTCCACACAGAAACACCAACTGACCCAGCCGAGACTCAAACCAGAGACCTTCTTGCTGTGAGGCCACAGTGTGACACCACTGAGCCACCACGCCACCTACATTTAGTTTATAATCGTTTTTAAACCTTGTGCATGTATATGACTAGAGTTTGAGACATTATTTAAAATATGCGCCTAAGAAAAAATGATTATTGTTTTTTTAATAAACTATTAGAGAAAATCCTCAGTGTTTAGCACTATATACGTCTAAAATACATCATAAGGATCTTTAAAAATAGTCTTAAATTTGACCTGCAGAAAGCCTGGTGTGAAAGTGCGGTGCTCCACACTGTACAAAATGCAGGGCTCCACACAACTCATTCATGTTGTCCCAACACAAATCAATTAAGTTAACTTAACACTTTTGACAAATTTATGTGGATTGAACACAAAAAAAAAAGTTGTGCCAATGACATCTCAAGAATTGTGTTGATTCAGCTTATTTTAAATAAGTAGTTTGAACAAGCAAAAGTTTTGAGTGCACCTCCTCCAGCACTCTCGGCTTCATATGTTTGGTCCACTTTTGGTGCACATCTGAACACCTGCACAAACCAAACCGCACCAGAGGGACAACGTTAGTTTTAACAAAACTAAATGAGGCGGTGTGTTAGCACCCTAAACCATCCTCTCACTAGTGGAGGGTTTCCTCAGTTCAATTGATCTGTGCCTCTATAACAGTGTCCCGTGTGTCTCTGTCAGGTCCTGTATCGCCTCCAGAGACCCGTACTGCGGCTGGGTGTCCGAGGGCGCCTGCAGAGAAATCACATCTGACGCAAAGTAAGTGCCTCAATCTCAGGCCTGTAATTATAGATACAGCCGCCAGCGCTGATGTCACTCTACCCAGAGGCATGATGGGATTGTGGTTTGAGCCGCTTGAGCTTCTCATGTGGAAAAAAGAGCATTTGACCCCAGAACGGCTCTGTAATTCATCTCTTTATTTATATAGCGTATTAAATGAGCAGCATGTGGCGTTTGTGAGCGCTGGCAACATCATGTGATCATCAGGACTGCGTCTGAACTGCTCATACACACCGCACTACTGCTCATATACACTGCATTACTGCTCATATACACTGCATTACTGCTCATATACACTGCATTACTGCTCACACACACTGCATTACTGCTCACACACACTGCATTACTGCTCACACACACACTGCATTACTGCTCACACACACACACTGCATTACTGCTCACACACACACTGCATTACTGCTCACACACACTGCATTACTGCTCACACACACACTGCATTACTGCTCACACACACACTGCATTACTGCTCACACACACACTGCATTACTGCTCAAACACACACTGCATTACTGCTCATACACACTACTCATACACACTGCATTACTGCTCATACACACTGCATTACTGCTCACACACACTACTCATACAGACTGCATTACTGCTCATACACACTGCATTACTGCTCACACACACACTGCATTACTGCTCACACACTGCATTACTGCTCATACATACTGCATTACTGCTCACACACACTGCATTACTGCTCACACACACTGCATTACTGCTCACACACACTGCATTACTGCTCATACACACTGCATTACTGCTCACACACACTACTCATACAGACTGCATTACTGCTCATACACACTGCATTACTGCTCACACACACACTGCATTACTGCTCACACACTGCATTACTGCTCATACATACTGCATTACTGCTCACACACACTGCATTACTGCTCACACACACTGCATTACTGCTCATACACACTACTCATACACACTGCATTACTGCTCATACACACTGCATTACTGCTCACACACACTGCATTACTGCTCACACACACTGCATTACTGCTCACACACACTGCATTACTGCTCACACACACTGCATTACTGCTCATACACACTACTCATACACACTGCATTACTGCTCATACACACTGCATTACTGCTCACACACACTACTCATACACACTGCATTACTGCTCACACACACTACTCATACACACTGCATTACTGCTCATACACACTGCATTACTGCTCATACACACTGCATTACTGCTCACACACACTGCATTACTGCTCACACACACTGCATTACTGCTCATACACACTACTCATACACACTGCATTACTGCTCATACACACTGCATTACTGCTCACACACACTACTCATACACACTGCATTACTGCTCATACACACTGCATTACTGCTCATACACACTGCATTACTGCTCACACACACTACTCATACACACTGCATTACTGCTCATACACACTGCATTACTGCTCACACACACTGCATTACTGCTCACACACACTGCATTACTGCTCACACACACTGCATTACTGCTCACACACACTGCATTACTGCTCACACACACTGCATTACTGCTCACACACACTACTCATACACACTGCATTACTGCTCACACACTGCATTACTGCTCATACACACACTGCATTACTGCTCACACACACACTGCATTACTGCTCACACACACTGCATTACTGCTCACACACACTGCATTACTGCTCATACACACACTGCATTACTGCTCACACACTGCATTACTGCTCACACACACACTGCATTACTGCTCATATACACTGCTCATACATACTGCATTACTGCTCACACACTGCATTACTGCTCATACACACTGCATTACTGCTCATATACACTGCTCATACACACCGCATTACTGCTCATACACACTGCATTACTGCTCATACATACTGCATTACTGCTCACACACTGCATTACTGCTCATACACACTGCATTACTGCTCATATACACTGCTCATACATACTGCTCATACACACTGCATTACTGCTCACACACTGCATTACTGCTCATACACACTGCATTACTGCTCATACACACTGCATTACTGCTCATATACACTGCTCATACATACTGCTCATACACACTGCATTACTGCTCATATACACTGCTCATACATACTGCTCATACACACTGCATTACTGCTCACACACTGCATTACTGCTCATACACACTGCATTACTGCTCATACATACTGCATTACTGCTCACACACTGCATTACTGCTCATACACACTGCATTACTGCTCATATACACTGCATTACTGCTCATATACACTGCTCATACATACTGCTCATACACACTGCATTACTGCTCATCTGCTTGAGTATTACTCTTCAGAAACAGAGCGGACGGAGGGTATCTGAGCTCAAACTCTGTGATTGTTCTAAAGTGACTTAGTGAGGGATTATGGGATACAATCTGTGTCCGCAGTTCAGCAGAAGCTTTTCTAAAACATGCCTTGAGGAAGAGGAGTGTGTTTGTTTCTGTCTGGAGCTCCAGAGATCATCATCGTTATAATCTTATATTGTCTTTCTGCAAAGATAACACAGCTTAGCATTGAGAGGCATCATGGGGAAAAAGATGTGTTTGAATAAATCTGAGCTTAACTCTAGTTGGTGATTATATTGCAATCCATCCGCCATCAATTCTGCTCAATTTATCTTTATTTTTATAGTGCTTTATAATGTAGACTGTGCACTTAATATAGAATATGAAGAACAGATAGTAAAAGCATAATAGTTCAAACTGTGGAACATTCCAGCAAAGTAAAGCTTCAGGAATAAAGCGCAGTGTTTTATTAATATTCACAGCTCATTTGGGATCTTGTTTTCTGCTTCATTTTGACATGATATTGAATGACGTTTGTTCCCTCAAACATGTATTATTATTTGAAAATGTACTTGAGATTGAAGTCAGTGAGTGTGAAATAGAGGTGTTGAAGCCAGTCGTCTCACTGTGTGTGTGTGTGTGTGTGTGTGTGCGCGCAGATGGCCGTTCGAGCAGGACGTGGAGCAGGGAAACACAGATGGACTGGGCGACTGCCAAAGTAAGCAGAACCCGTTTACTGAATGCTGGACACACACACACACACACACACACACACACACACAGCTGCACTGAACTCCTGCAAAGCCCCTTTCACTCCAAGAGCCACTGATATTGATACTGGCAGACGATAAATGACATTAATCATAACTACAACATTACCGATAATTACTTATATCAGCATCCACACAGCTGACCGTGACTATAACTATAATTCCAACAATAACAATATTAATATTAGTGTTCACACCAACACTGGTTAACAACAATGACTTTAACAATACTGACAACAACGACTATAACAATACCGTTAACAACAATGACTATAACAGCAATGCCTATAGCAATACCAATAACAATAATGACTATAACAATAGCAATGTATAACAATAACAAAAACAACAATAAATAGCGACAACAACGACTTTAACAATACCGTTAACAACAACATCGATAACAGCAATGCCTATAACAATAGCCATATATAACAATACTACAACAAAATATAATATTAAATATAAAATATTAATGTCAGTGTCCACATGAACCCACAATAACCGACAATGACTATAATACCGATATATAACAATACCGATAACAACAATGACTATAACAATATCGATAACAACGATTATAACAATACCATTATATAACAATACTGATAACAACAATGACTACAACAATAATGATATTTAACAATAACAATATAACGACAATAACAATACCGATAACAACAATGACTATAACAATAACGATATTTAACAATAGTGATAATAACAACTATAACAATACCGATAACAACAATGACTATAACAATAACGATATTTAACAATAGTGATAATAACAACTATAACAATACCGATAACAACAACGACTATAACAATACCGATAACAACAATGACTATAACAATACCGATAACAACAACGACTATAACAATACCGATAACAATAATGACTATAACAATACCGATAACAACAATGACTATAACAATACCGATAACAACAATGACTATAACAATACCGATAACAACAATGACTATAACAATACCGATAACAACAATGACTATAACAATACCGATAACAACAACGACTATAACAATACCGATAACAACAATGACTATAACAATACCGATAACAACAACGACTATAACAATACCGATAACAACAATGACTATAACAATACCGATAACAACAATGACTATAACAATACCGATAACAACGACTATAACAATACCGATAACAACAATGACTATAACAATACCGATAACAACAACGACTATAACAATACCGATAACAACAATGACTATAACAATACCGATAACAACAACTATAACAATACCGATAACAACGACTATAACAATACCGATAACAACAATGACTATAACAATACCGATAACAACGACTATAACAATACCGATAACAACAACGACTATAACAATACCGATAACAATAATGACTATAACAATACCGATAACAACAATGACTATAACAATATCGATAACAACAATGACTATAACAATACCGATAACAACGACTATAACAATACCGATAACAACAATGACTATAACAATACAGATAACAACAATGACTATAACAATACCGATAACAACGACTATAACAATACCGATAACAACAATGACTATAACAATACCGATAACAACAATGACTATAACAATACCGATAAAAACAACAACTATAACAATACCAATGACACAAAGACTATAACAATACCGATAACAACAATGACCATAACAATACCGATAACAACAATGACTATAACAATACCAATAACAACGACTATAACAATACCGATAACAACAATGACTATAACAATACCGATAACAACAATGACTATAACAATACCAATAACAACGACTATAACAATACCGATAACAACAATGACTATAACAATACCGATAACAACGACTATACCAATACCGATAACAACAATGACTATAACAATACCGATAACAACAATGACTATAACAATACCGATAACAACAATGACTATAACAATACCGATAACAACAACGACTATAACAATACCGATAACAACGACTATAACAATACCAGTAACAACAACGACTATAACAATACCGATAACAACAATGATTATAACAATATCGATAACAACAATGACTATAACAATACCAATAACAACAATGACTATAACAATACCGATAACAACCACTATAACAATACCAGTAACAACAACGACTATAACAATACCGATAACAACAATGACTATAACAATATCGATAACAACAACGACTATAACAATACCGATAACACCAATGACTATAACAATAACGATATATAACAATACCAATATAACAACTATAATAATACCGATAACAACAACGACTATAACAATAATAACATCTATAACAACAATGTAACAATACCAATAACAATGACTAAAAATGACTAATAACAGCAATTACTATAACAATACTGAGAACAACAAGGACTATAACAATACTACTAAAAAAATTATAATAATAAAGATAAAATATTAATGTCAGTGTCCATGCCAGCCCACAATAACTGACAATAATGACTATAACAGCATTGATAACTATATCAGTGACCATACCAATTGATGATAACTATGACAATAAAAACTAATGTGACTGAAAACAATACCTTTAACAATACCGATATACAATGCATATCAGCATCAGCATAACAATAACTATATTAGCATTTACACCAGCTGACAATAACTAAAAATAATGACTATTACAATACCGATAACTATGACAACACCAACTATGACAGCATCAATAACTATATTAGCACCACACCAGTGGTAATGTTGTTTATTATAGGGGTTTATTTCACTGCTCCAACTCTTTACATCTGGATAGATTCTGATTGGCGGTCAGTGTTTTCATAGTTCATCAACTGAAACTATAATCCTGAAAGTGTTTAGTGTGTGTTTTTCACTGCGCAGCGGGATTCAATATTAGAGTTTGAGTTTATCATCGCCGTAAACGTGTCTTAAATCAGTCTGAAACACATCCGCACGCATGACATCACTTCATGAGTTATTTCTGAACTCTTGATCTCGTTAATGTTCTGCTGCCGCGGGTTTAAATGTGTGGCTAGATTAATTCAGTAATAAAACGAGTGTGTGTGTGTGTGTGTGTGTGTGTGTGTGTGTGTGTGTGTGTGTGTGTGTGTGTGTGTGTGTGTGTGTGTGTGTGTGAGAGAGAGAATCCTGTTCCAACCAATTAACACCTTTTTTCATTTGTCTCCAGATTCGTTCGTGGCTCTGAACGGTGAGTGTAACGCTCCATCTTCTTCTTCTTCTCTCCTCATTTTCAGACTCTCATTAGCCGAGTGTTTCATGTCTTTAATGGCTTTTCTTGTAGAGCTCCAGCGCAGGAGTGATTTTACCCAGAATGCTCCACGCGGTCAGTTTCTTCAGTCTTTCTGTGTGTAGCTGTAGTGTTTGTTAGAGTCGCTGCTCATTGATTCGCTCTGACCTTTCCTTCTCTAATTGGATCTCTGTGGTTCACAGAGCACAGGATTGTGGGTTAGAGATGGTCAAATGCAAATGATGTTTACAGGGAATAAACACTGGCGGTTCCTCCCGAGACCCAGCAGAAATTATTCATGAAATACAATCAGGACAAAAACAGGCTGATGATGGAGAGCGGAGTCCCGGACGGCGTTTGTGACCTACATAAAGCGCAGTTCAGATCTTCAGCTGAGCTTCTGCGTTTCAGCTCTCTGGCCTTTATACTGCTCATAATGTGTGTTTATGTTTTAAACACACACTCTCACACACACACATACGCACGCAGACGGCTGGTTTCTCCTTCAGCTGCTGGTTTAGACATGGCTTTTCTCTCCCTCTTCTTCTTGTATGTGTGTCAGCGTCCGCCGGCTCTTCCTCTGGCGGAGGAAAATGAATTATAAAATAGAGCTGTCACACTAATCTGGCGGCCCGTGGCGCTTTCTTAAATAAATCATTTTAATGACTGCGGCTGGAGCTGCTCGGTGGTAAACAACAGAGAGTTTATCAGTGGATTAACACACGCTGGCTTTGATCAACCGTCCTGAGATTCACTAATTCTGCTTATTTATCTTGACCTGAAATATTAAGAGTAATGCTTCAGGAGTTTAGCAGCGAGTCTCTAGATGAAGACTGTGATCTGATGATGCTTTAGTGAACTGATGTGACTGTAGTAAACTAGAAATGAGTTAGTAGACTAGATTAGCGCTGTATAACGCATCTGACATCAGATTGATTTGGGTTTTGGTTATCCCTGCAGCAGATCTTCTGTATAGTTCATTTCACACATCAGGTTGTTGTGATGAACGTAATGTAAATGATCCTGCATATTACACACATGCAAAGCAATTATACATGCAAAATGCTGATCATAATGTGGATTACAGTGTGAATGTTGTTGGTATGGGGAGATATACAAGCATGAAACTGCTCAGTCATGATCATGATGACGTTGGGTTCGGGTTAGGGTTTGGGGTAGGCCACGGAAATATCATTAACCTGAGAAACAAACAGTGGAAGTCCATGCAGAGTCCTCACTAAGATAGAAAAGTAAACATGTGTGTCTCGGTTGTTGATGTGTGTTGAGTGTTAGTGTGCCTGTACAGGTTTATGAGGACACACAGTTGTATAATGACATGGGTATGACCTACTCTGTAAAAAAAAATCTGTAATTTTACGGTTTATTTACGGCAGCTGGGGTGCTGAAAAAAACATGTAAAATAACAGACATTAAATTACAGACATTTACTGTAAAATAACAGAGGTTGAATTACGGAAATTTAACATTACGGAAATGTCTTTTATTTTACAGTAAATTTCTGTAATTTAATGTCTTTTATTTTACAGTAAATTTCTGTAATTTAATGTCCGTTATTTTACAGTAAATTTCTGTAATTTAAAGCCTGTTATTTTACAGTAAATTTCTGTAGTTTAATGTCTGTTATTTTACAGTAAATTTCTGTAATTTAATGTCTGTTATTTTACAGTAAATTTCTGAAATTTAATGTCCGTTATTTTACAGTAAATTTCTGTAATTTAATGTCTGTTATTTTACAGTAAATTTCTGAAATTTAATGTCCGTTATTTTACAGTAAATTTCTGTAATTTAAAGTCCGTTATTTTACAGTAAATTTCTGTAGTTTAATGTCTGTTATTTTACAGTAAATTTCTGTAATTTAATGTCTGTTATTTTACAGTAAATTTCTGTAATTTAATGTCTGTTATTTTACAGTAAATTTCTGTAGTTTAATGTCTGTTATTTTACAGTAAATTTCTGTAATTTAATGTCTGTTATTTTACAGTAAATTTCTGTAATTTAATGTCTGTTATTTTACAGTAAATTTCTGTAGTTTAATGTCTGTTATTTTACAGTAAATTTCTGTAATTTAAAGTCCGTTATTTTACAGTAAATTTCTGTAGTTTAATGTCTGTTATTTTACAGTAAATTTCTGTAATTTAATGTCTGTTATTTTACAGTAAATTTCTGTAATTTAATGTCTGTTATTTTACAGTAAATTTCTGTAATTTAATGTCCGTTATTTTACAGTAAATTTCTGTAATTTAATGTCTGTTATTTTACAGTAAATTTCTGTAATTTAATGTCTGTTATTTTACAGTAAATTTCTGTAATTTAATGTCTGTTATTTTACAGTAAATTTCTGTAATTTAATGTCTGTTATTTTACAGTAAATTTCTGTAATTTAATGTCTGTTATTTTACAGTAAATTTCTGTAATTTAATGTCTGTTATTTTACAGTAAATTTCTGTAATTTAATGTCTGTTATTTTACAGTAAATTTCTGTAATTTAAAGTCCGTTATTTTACAGTAAATTTCTGTAATTTAATGTCCGTTATTTTACAGTAAATTTCTGTAATTTAATGTCTGTTATTTTACAGTAAATTTCTGTAATTTAATGTCTGTTATTTTACAGTAAATTTCTGTAATTTAATGTCTGTTATTTTACAGTAAATTTCTGTAGTTTAATGTCTGTTATTTTACAGTAAATTTCTGTAATTTAATGTCTGTTATTTTACAGTAAATTTCTGTAATTTAATGTCTGTTATTTTACAGTAAATTTCTGTAATTTAAAGTCCGTTATTTTACAGTAAATTTCTGTAGTTTAATGTCTGTTATTTTACAGTAAATTTCTGTAATTTAATGTCTGTTATTTTACAGTAAATTTCTGTAATTTAATGTCTGTTATTTTACAGTAAATTTCTGTAATTTAATGTCCGTTATTTTACAGTAAATTTCTGTAATTTAATGTCTGTTATTTTACAGTAAATTTCTGTAGTTTAATGTCTGTTATTTTACAGTAAATTTCTGTAGTTTAATGTCTGTTATTTTACAGTAAATTTCTGTAATTTATGTCTGTTATTTTACAGTAAATTTCTGTAGTTTAATGTCTGTTATTTTACAGTAAATTTCTGTAATTTAATGTCCGTTATTTTACAGTAAATTTCTGTAATTTAATGTCTGTTATTTTACAGTAAATTTCTGTAGTTTAATGTCCGTTATTTTACAGTAAATTTCTGTAGTTTAATGTCCGTTATTTTACAGTAAATTTCTGTAATTTAATGTCTGTTATTTTACAGTAAATTTCTGTAGTTTAATGTCCGTTATTTTACAGTACATTTCTGTAGTTTAATGTCTGTTATTTTACAGTAAATTTCTGTAATTTAATGTCCGTTATTTTACAGTAAATTTCTGTAATCTAATGTCTGTTATTTTACAGTAAATTTCTGTAATCTAATGTCTGTTATTTTACAGTAAATTTCTGTAATTTAATGTCTGTTATTTTACAGTAAATTTCTGTAATTTAATGTCTGTTATTTTACAGTAAATTTCTGTAATTTAATGTCCGTTATTTTACAGTAAATTTCTGTAATTTAATGTCCGTTATTTTACAGTAAATTTCTGTAATTTAATGTCCGTTATTTTACAGTAAATTTCTGTAATTTAATGTCCGTTATTTTACAGTAAATTTCTGTAATTTAATGTCTGTTATTTTACAGTAAATTTCTGTAATTTAATGTCCGTTATTTTACAGTAAATTTCTGTAATTTAACAGCCGCTATTTTACGTGTTTTTTCAGCACCTCAGCTGCCGGAAATAAACCGTAAAATTACGGATTTTTTAACAGTGTAGTTGTGCTCTATTAAGGTGGTTTATGAGGACATGATTATTGTGTCCTTATAATTCACAATGCTTCACATTTTAGTTGTGCCACAGGTTTAAAGAGGGTGGGGTTAGTGCAGGGGGAGGGGCTTATAATCAGGGTGTTTACTGTATAAAATACGTCACGCCTGTGGAGAGTCCTCTTAAACCATATATGTAAATAAGTATGTAGAGTTGAAGTCAGAATTATTAGCCCCCCTGAATTATTAGACCGTTTGTTTATTTTTTCTTTAATTTCTGTTTATCAGAGAGCAGATTTCTCCAACACATTTCTAATCATAATAGTTTTAATAACTCATCTCTAATAACTGATTTATTTTCTCTTTGTCATGATGACAGTAAATAATATTAGACTAGATATTCTTCAAGACACTTCTATACAGCTTAAAGTGACATTTAAAGGCTTCACTAGGGTAATTAGGGTAACTAGGCAGGTTAGGGGAATTAGGCAAGTTATTGTATAATGATGGTTTGTTCTGTAGACTATCGAGAAATATATAGCTTAAAGGGGCTAATAATATTGACCTTAAAATGTCTTTTTGAAAATTAAAAACTGCTTTTATTCTAGCCGAAATAAAACAAATAAGACTTTCTCCAGAAGAAAAAATATTATCAGACATACTGTAAACATTTCCTGAATCTGTTCAACATCATTTGGGAAATATTTAAAAAAGAAGAAAAAATTCAAAGGAGGCGAATAATTCTGACTTCAACTATGTGTGTGTGTGTGTGTGTGTGTGTGTGTGTGTGTGTGTACATGTGAGTGTATGTGTCTCAGCTGTTGATGTGTATGTGAGTGTGTGTGTAAGTCTCAGCTGTTGACATGTATGTGAGTGCATGTGTGTGTGTGTGTGTGTGTCTCAGCTGTTGACGTGTGTGTTGTCTCCATCAGGCCGTGTCTCCTCCTCCTCAGTGTCTCCAGCAGTGGTCAGTGTTCCTCTGGGTCGGGGTCGAGTGCTGAAGGATCACCAGGAGCCGCTGGTGTCCGGGTCCTCAGAGACGCAGCAGGAGAGCGCGGGTAAGCCTTGGAACGACACCTGTGGAGGAGAAAAACACACACACACACACACTCACATACACACTGCTTCATCTGATCCACAAACACTCTGAACCGGCAGACACACACACTCGTAACACACACACACTGTATGGGCAAACATGACGTGTCTGACTATCACTAGCTGTGTTTCCATCCAAAGATGAGCATTAGATTAATGTGGAATATGTAGGCGACGTAGTGGTGCAGTGGGTAGCACGATCGCCTCACAGCAAGGTTTCTATGTGGAGTTTGCATGTTCTCCCCGTGTTGGTGTGGGTTTCCTCCGGGTGCTCCGGTTTCCCCCACAGTCCAAACACATGCGCTATAGGGGAACTGATCAACTACATTGGCCGTAGTGTATGAGTGTGTGTGTGTGTATGGGTGTTTCCCAGTGATGGGTTGCAGCTGGAAGGGCATCTGCTGTGTAAAACATGCTGGATAAGTTGGTGGTTCATTCTGCTGTGGCAACCCCTGAATAATAAAGCCAAAACATTAAGATGTGTATGGAAACACAGCTAGTGTACACACTCCAGTCTGAAGAGATATTCCAGCTGAGAGAGAGAGAGAGAGAGAGAGAGAGAGAGAGGGAGAGAGGGGAGAGAGAGAGAGAGAGAGAGAGAGAGAGGGAGAGAGAGAGAGAGAGAGAGAGAGAGAGAGAGAGAGAGAGAGAGAGAGAGAGAGAGAGAGGGAGAGAGAGAGAGAGAGAGAGAGAGAGAGAGAGAGAGAGAGAGAGCGGCTCCAGGGCAGATGATCCCTATACAGGCGCTCACTACAGTAATAATGTGGTGATTTACCCTCATCTGTCTCCACACCTACAGAATGAGGAGCAGTTTATCTGATCGATACGAGTGATTGAGTGTCACACACACACACACACACACACCACACACACTCCAGCGCTCATTAACACACACCAGTGCTTAATTGACATTGATTCTCAATAACGAAGCACTTCATCAGCCGACTGACATCAGTGTGTGTGTTTAGGTGTGTTTGCCGGTCACTGGAAGCAGTTCATCACACACACACACACACACACACACACACACACACACACACACAATGGTGGCAGAGAAACACATCTGCTTCTTCTGCTCATCTGAGCACACGTGAGCTTCTGTCAGTTTTGGGTTGCTGTGTGTGTGTGTGTGTGTTCTCCATGGTCTTCAGCTGGGTTCTGCCGCATGGCTTTTACATTCGCTGCTCTCCTTATTTCTGATTTTTGTGGCAAACGTTTCTCCGTGCAGCCAGATATTTCCTTTCTGCTTTAAATATCAACACGCTTCATGAATATTCACTCAGGCTCCTCCCCCTCACTCATATATATATATGTGTGTGTGTGTGTGTGTGTGTGTGTGTGTGTGTGTGTGTGTGTGTGTGTGTGTGAGTGTGTGAGAGAGCTGTGCTGTGAATGACGGCCGGCTCAGCATTCACCAAAATCAAGATAAAATCCAAACACAGACACTATAAGAATATTAAGAATATTCAGAAAATGACGTTGATTATTATTGATTATCTTTCATTATTAACAGTAGTAAGTGCAGAATTCTCTCTTCTTTTAGCAAAATGATCATACAGAAATGCTGAATAATCTGAATATTCATCTAAATACAGTGTGTTTAAGGCTAAAGCACATTACTCTGGAACTGCAGAATCAATAACTCTGATTGATAGAGGCAGGAGACAGCCTGATCAGACCTGCTGCTGCTCATGTTTTGCTTTTGGAAGACGGTTGAGCTGGAGTCTTCACTGTGTGTGTGTGTGTGTGTGTGTGTGTGTGTGTGTGTGTGTGTGTGTGTGTGTGTGTGTGTGTGTGTGTGTGTGTGTGTGTGTGTGTGTGTGTGTGTGTGTGTGTGCACCCCCTCCTCCACCATCTGCTGCCATTGTAATTCCACAGGACCTTCATCCTCCTGACGGTTCGTTCCAAGGCTGAAGCTCTAATGCAGCCGCAGCGTTTGACTAACCTTAATCCACTGTCTCTCTCTCTCTCTCTCTCTCTCTCTCTCCCTCGCTCTATCTCTTTTCTCTCTCTCCCTTACTCTCCATCCCGCTCTCTCTTTTTCTCTCTATCTCTCTCTCTCTCCCTCCACCAGTAGATCAGTCTGCGGCTCCCGCTGCTCCTCCTCTGAGTGTGTGTCCAATTTATAGGTCAATTACATTCACACACACGCACACACACATGGGTGTGTTCCTGCACATAGAGCCACTACACAGACACGTAGTCTCAGTGTTGATATGATGTCATTGGGTGTGGTACAACACACAGACACACACACACACACACACACACACAGTTCAATCAGAGCTCAATCAAGCGCAGTGTATTCGCCTTGGTTCTCGTTGACTCTCAGTGACTGAATCAGTGATCGGATGATCCTGGGACTGACTCCAGCCTGATGTCAGGGATATAGCAGACACACGTCTTACACACAGATGAGCTGGAGATGTGTGTGTGTGTGGAAAACATACTGTTCATTACTGATATTATATATATCAACACACACACACACATGCACACACACACACACACACACACACACACACACACACACACACACACACACACACACAGAGACACACACACACACACACACACACATGCACACACACACACACACACACACACACACACACACACACACACACACACACACACACACACACACACACAGAGACACACACACACACACACACACACACACACACACACACACACACACACACACACACACACACACACACAGAGACACACACACACACACACACACACACACACACACACACACACACACACACACACACACAGAGACACACACGCAGTTCACCATTACATTCATGAAAACAGTGTGTATATGTGTATATGTTTATATGTGTGTGTGTGTGTGTGTGTGTGTGTGTGCACAGATGTAAGTCCTCTATACACTGACCTCAATCTGCAGACAAAGCCTTTTAAACGCTGCGTCCTGATCCACACACACACATCATCAGCTGTTACTGTGGGAAAACATGCCTTAAGTAGTTAGGGTATGTGTGTATGTGTGTGTGTGTGTGTGTGTGTGTGTGTGTGTGTGTGTGCATGTAAGTGTGTGCTTGTGTAAGTGAGCGAGTTTGTGTGTGTGCATATGTGCATGTGTGTGTGCGTGTATGTATGCATTTGTGTGTGTGCGCATGTCTGTGTGTGCATATGTGCATGTGTGTGTGCATGTATGTGTGTGCATGTGTGTAAGCGTGCATATGTGCCTTTATGTGTGCATGTGTTTGTGTGTGTGTGTGTGTGTGTGTGTGTGTGTGTATGTTTGGAGACGTCCCCATTTGTAAAGCTGATCTAAATAAAGTGAACATGTCAGGTGTGTGTGTGTGTGTGTGTGTGTATGGTTTGGGTTAGAGAATGTGCATCAAGCTGTATATAAAGCAGAAGTGTGTGTAATGTTATTATTCATAGAGCCAAGTCAACATACCTGTGTGTGTTTGCGCACATTATAACTGTGCTCCCGTAAGTGTGTGTAGAGCGTCTCCTCCAGTGTTCTCCTCCAGCTCCTGCTGACTGAATAAACGCACAGAGTGCTGAGTGTGTGTGTGTGTGTGTGTGTGTTCACAGTCAATCATCAGATGGAGACGTTAGTGAGCACTGCAGTGTTAAACACAGATCATGTGTGTGTGCTGTAATGTAGACACACACACACACACACACACACACACACACACACACACACACACACACACACACACACACAATGAGTTTTACATCTCCATCTGCACAGGTGAACACACTGATCCAGAGTCAGACTCACCTGAGGAACAGCTGCAGTTTCTTCTCTGCGTCCTGCGTGTGTGTGTGTGTGCACGCTTGTCTGTGTCTGAATAAATAAGAGTGTGTGTGAAAGAATATGTGTGCGTGTGTTAGAGTGTATTAGAGAGATAGTGTGTGTTTGTGTGTGATAGGGTGTGCGTGTGTGTGACTTAATAAATGAGTGTATGTGTGCGTGCATGTTTGTGTGTGTGTGTGTGTGCATGTGGTTTTGTGTGTGTGTGTAATTGTGTGTGTGACTGTGAATAGATGAGAGAGTATGTGTGTGGAAAAAGTGTTTGTGTGAGTGCGTGTGTGCGTGCGTGTGTGTTTGTATTAGAGAGAGAGTGTGTGTTTGTGTGTGTGACTGAATAAATGAGTGTGTGTATGTGTGTGTGTGTGTGTGTGTGTGTGCTGCAGGAGTGTGTGTTGTAGCTGTAATTGTCTGCTGTGGCGTCTCCTGATAATGAAAATGATAATGCATATGTTTTACACAGTGGATGCCCTTCCAGCTGCAACCCAGTACTGGGAAACACCCATACACACACACTCATACACTACGGACAATGTAGTTGATCAATTCCCCTATAGCGCATGTGTTTGGACTGTGGGGGAAACCGGAGCACCTGGAGAGAACATGCAAACTCCACACAGAAACACCCACTGACCCAGCTGAGGCTCAAACCAGCGACCTTCTTGCTGTGAGGTGATCGTGCTACCCACTGCACCACCGTGACGCCCTATAGTCTTGTTTTCAGGATTAATATTGAATGTTTGAGAGACTCTGCAGTTCACTCTTCATACCCTCTTCTTTGATTTGCTGATTTCTGTCTTTATTTTTGTGGTGAGCTTCCCTTCAGAAGGTGCATGAGCAGATTCATGAGCAGATATCAGCTGTGTCAAAGATCCTGACGTTGTGTTCAGTTCAGTAATGGAGCGTCTTTATAGAAGATTTCTGCTCTTTACTCTTCATTCACTCTCGATTCCGCTTATCTGCCATCAAATAGCTTCAAAGTAAATCTGATTCTGTTCATCAAAGACAGTGTGTTCATCCTCAAAGCTGATCTATTTCAGGCAGATCTACACTGTTTTGATTATACACTGCAGTATAATGCTTTATAACTCAGAGTTTGTGTCAGCAGAATAATCTGACTATGAGGAAGCAGAATAATCTGACTATGAGGAAGCAGAATAATCTGACTATGAGGAAGCAGAATAATCTGACTATGAGGAAGCAGAATAATCTGACTATGAGGAAGCAGAATAATCTGACTATGAGGAAGCAGAATAATCTGACTATGAGGAAGCAGAATAATCTGACTATGAGGAAGCAGAATAATCTGACTATGGGGAAGCAGAATAATCTGACTATGAAGAAGCAGAATAATCTGACTATGAGGAAGCAGAATAATCTGACTATGAGGAAGCAGAATAATCTGACTATGGGGAAGCAGAATAATCTGACTATGAGGAAGCAGAATAATCTGACTATGAGGAAGCAGAATAATCTGACTATGAGGAAGCAGAATACTCTGACTATGAGGAAGCAGAATACTCTGACTATGAGGAAGCAGAATAATCTGACTATGAGGAAGCAGAATAATCTGACTATGGGGAAGCAGAATAATCTGACTATGAGGAAGCAGAATAATCTGACTATGAGGAAGCAGAATAATCTGACTATGAGGAAGCAGAATAATCTGACTATGAGGAAGCAGAATAATCTGACTATGAGGAAGCAGAATACTCTGACTATGAGGAAGCAGAATACTCTGACTATGAGGAAGCAGAATAATCTGACTATGAGGAAGCAGAATAATCTGACTATGGGAAGCAGAATAATCTGACTATGGGGAAGCAGAATAATCTGACTATGAGGAAGCAGAATAATCTGACTATGAGGAAGCAGAATAATCTGACTATGGGGAAGCAGAATAATCTGACTATGAGGAAGCAGAATAATCTGACTATGGGGAAGCAGAATAATCTGACTATGAGGAAGCAGAATAATCTGACTATGGGTAAGCAGAATAATCTGACTATGAGGAAGCAGAATAATCTGACTATGAGGAAGCAGAATAATCTGACTATGAGGAAGCAGAATAATCTGACTATGAGGAAGCAGAATAATCTGACTATGAGGAAGCAGAATAATCTGACTATGAGAAGCAGAATAATCTGACTATGGGTAAGCAGAATAATCTGACTATGGGGAAGCAGAATAATCTGACTATGAGGAAGCAGAATAATCTGACTATGAGGAAGCAGAATAATCTGACTATGAGGAAGCAGAATAATCTGACTATGAGAAGCAGAGTAATCTGACTATGAGGAAGCAGAATAATCTGACTATGAGAAGCAGAATAATCTGATAATGGGGAAGCAGAATAATCTGACTATGGGGAAGCAGAATAATCTGACTATGAGGAAGCAGAATAATCTGACTATGGGGAAGCAGAATAATCTGACTATGAGGAAGCAGAATAATCTGACTATGAAGAAGCAGAATAATCTGACTATGAGGAAGCAGAATAATCTGACTATGAGGAAGCAGAATAATCTGACTATGGGGAAGCAGAATAATCTGACTATGAGGAAGCAGAATAATCTGACTATGAGGGAAGCAGAATAATCTGACTATGAGGAAGCAGAATAATCTGACTATGAGGAAGCAGAATAATCTGACTATGGGGAAGCAGAATAATCTGACTATGAGGAAGCAGAATAATCTGACTATGGGGAAGCAGAATAATCTGACTATGAAGAAGCAGAATAATCTGACTATGAGGAAGCAGAATAATCTGACTATGAGGAAGCAGAATAATCTGACTATGGGGAAGCAGAATAATCTGACTATGAGGAAGCAGAATAATCTGACTATGAGGAAGCAGAATAATCTGACTATGAGGAAGCAGAATAATCTGACTATGAGGAAGCAGAATAATCTGACTATGAGGAAGCAGAATACTCTGACTATGAGGAAGCAGAATACTCTGACTATGAGGAAGCAGAATAATCTGACTATGAGGAAGCAGAATAATCTGACTATGGGGAAGCAGAATAATCTGACTATGGGGAAGCAGAATAATCTGACTATGAGGAAGCAGAATAATCTGACTATGAGGAAGCAGAATAATCTGACTATGGGGAAGCAGAATAATCTGACTATGAAGAAGCAGAATAATCTGACTATGGGGAAGCAGAATAATCTGACTATGAGGAAGCAGAATAATCTGACTATGGGTAAGCAGAATAATCTGACTATGAGGAAGCAGAATAATCTGACTATGAGGAAGCAGAATAATCTGACTATGAGGAAGCAGAATAATCTGACTATGAGGAAGCAGAATAATCTGACTATGAGGAAGCAGAATAATCTGACTATGAGGAAGCAGAATAATCTGACTATGAGGAAGCAGAATAATCTGACTATGAGGAAGCAGAATAATCTGACTATGAGGAAGCAGAATAATCTGACTATGAGGAAGCAGAATAATCTGACTATGAGGAAGCAGAATAATCTGACTATGAGGAAGCAGAATAATCTGACTATGAGGAAGCAGAATAATCTGACTATGAGGAAGCAGAATAATCTGACTATGAGGAAGCAGAATAATCTGACTATGGGGAAGCAGAATAATCTGACTATGAGGAAGCAGAATAATCTGACTATGAGGAAGCAGAATAATCTGACTATGAGGAAGCAGAGTAATCTGACTATGAGGAAGCAGAATAATCTGACTATGAGGAAGCAGAATAATCTGACTATGAGGAAGCAGAATAATCTGACTATGAGGAAGCAGAATAATCTGACTATGAGAAGCAGAGTAATCTGACTATGAGGAAGCAGAATAATCTGACTATGAGAAGCAGAATAATCTGATAATGGGGAAGCAGAATAATCTGACTATGGGGAAGCAGAATAATCTGACTATGGGGAAGCAGAATAATCTGACTATGGGGAAGCAGAATAATCTGACTATGAGGAAGCAGAATAATCTGACTATGAGGAAGCAGAATAATCTGACTATGGGGAAGCAGAATAATCTGACTATGAGGAAGCAGAATAATCTGACTATGAGAAGCAGAATAATCTGACTATGAGAAGCAGAGTAATCTGACTATGAGGAAGCAGAGTAATCTGACTATGAGGAAGCAGAATAATCTGATAATGGGGAAGCAGAATAATCTGACTATGAGAAGCAGAGTAATCTGACTATGGGGAAGCAGAATAATCTGACTATGAGAAGCAGAGTAATCTGACTATGGGGAAGCAGAATAATCTGACTATGAGAAGCAGGGTAATCTGACTATGAGGAAGCAGAATAATCTGACTATGAGTAAGCAGAATAATCTGACTATGAGTAAGCAGAATAATCTGACTATGAGGAAGCAGAATAATCTGACTATGGGGAAGCAGAATAATCTGACTATGAGGAAGTCAGATTATTCTGCTTGTTTTAATGAGAAACTCTCTTCATTTTGACTCATTATTCCTCAAAACAACACTAGAATTTCTCCTTGTGAAAGTGCTTTTTGATTTCAGAGTTTGTAGATATTTGGAATAGAAACAAGACACAAACTCAGAGTAAGGAAAGGATTTCTAAAGTAATGATAAATATAAAGATATCTCTGCGTGTGGCGCTGGTTAATGGAGTGTTCTGCTTCTGTCAGGCGTCCTCTTGTGTCTGAAGCACAGAAGCGTCTGACCCCTGAGCTGAGACAGTGCATTTCTCCAGGTTTTGTCCTCTTTGAAGCCCTTTGAGCAGCACTACATTAAGAGCTGAAAGATCTTCAAAGGTTTCCGAGTGCAGATTTAACCTTCAGAGATGCAGCGAGTCTCGCTCCTCTACATGAGAATATCTACTGTATGCTCTGCTTCTGTGAACAGCCCTGTGCTCCTGAAACAGACGCTTCTCTACATGAGAATGAAGTGCTCGCCGTTCCTCCGGGGAGGCGTACAGTAGACGCATGAAAGAGACGCTTTAAGACATCAAACAGTCTGAGAGGAAGAGCGTCTCCTGAGAGGAACAATGAGAGTCAAGTTAAAGAGAGAGACGCTCCTCAGATCTCCGCTTTAGCAGATGTGTGACGCCGTTTAGAGAGACACTGATGATGAGGAGAGCCTCCTTCAGGAGAGACAGAGAACTGCAGAGAGGAAGAAAACACGCAGAGATATTAGACCTGCGTCACACACTGAACAACACGCTCTCCTTACTGTTTCTGTCTCCTTTCTAGTTCAAATATTAAAAAATTCTCAAATCAAGAAGCATTTTCCAGACTTTTTCTGAAACTAGAGCGAGCAGTAAGGCCGTGTTTAGTGATAGGAGCATAATAGGAATGTTCTTCAGAGTGTGAATGGGGTCCGAGTTACAGCATTTCTTATAACCATTCTGCTGTGGAGCCGCATGCTTTACTCCTTTTTTCTCAGTGGAGGAGAGAAAATTGCACACTTTGTGTCCCGTACGGGCGTTACAGCTCTACGTAAAGAGGGCACGATCATTCACGATCAGTTATTTGCATACCTGCCAACATTCATCTCAGAAATTCTGGGAGACTTGGGGGGTGGTTGGGTGTTTGTCTGACAAATAAGGTTGAGAGGTGGGGGGAGGGGGGTGTTTTGTTGAGCAGTGCTGTTTGTGGTGTTAGTGGGCGGCTGCGGCGATCAGATACTATACTCAAGTTGGTGACCAGAGGGTGTTACAGACTGTACACTGCAAAACCCAAAACGTTAAGGGAACTCAAACCATTTAAGGAAACCGATTGCAACAAACCATCCTAATGAGTACTGTGAACTTACTCCATTTGAGTAAACGAAGCAATTTGAGCACAGTAAATCCTGATAAACGAAGAGAATCAAACCGAGTACTGTAAACCCAATAAGGCAACTCAAACCGCTTGAGTTAAAAAACTAATCTATATGAGTACTGTGAACTTACTCCATTTAAGTTGAAATAATGAGGTATATAATTAATCATTACCTTCAACACCGAGTTCAAACTCTTTTCAAATGAGTAGAATTAACTTTCAGTCAATTTTGAGTTAACGACACTCATTTCATCTGATAAAGTTGACTGTTGGGTTTTACAGTGAACCAAAAACTGAGGACTGGGGGAGGGGGGTGTTGGGGCTGGAATTACGGGAGTTCTCTGGGAGAAATAACAAAACAGGAGGGTGGTGGGAGGTCTGAAATATGGGAGACTGCCGGGAAAACAGGAGCGTCGGGAGGTTTGGTTATGTGTTTCATTGGCCACTCGATGTTAGGGTGAAGCTACTTCCTCTCAACAGCATCCAGAGGTCTTCATTACTCAGAGGCTCAAGAGCTCATTGTTCAGGAGGGACCTCGTGGGCTCTGTTCAGAGGGATTCAGTAAGGGATATTAGTACAGTGGCCAGTTGTTCTTCCCCACATACCTTTATCAGGTTTTAGCGCCTTGACGTCGCCGTGCTTCATTGGCTCATGCGGATCTTAATGTGTGCCTTTGGAAATTTTGAAAGGTTGTCTTTCTGTCGAGTCTGTCCGGGGGCTTCAGAAAGCATGTGTTACAGCAGTGGTCTACATCATTCCCATAGTGAGATACTGAGCAAATGCTTGAAAGAGAACACTAGGGTACTTGCATAAACCCGGTTCTCTGAGAACAGAGCGAGGTATCTCAGCAAGCTTCCCTTCACACATTACACTCAGGGAGAGCGTTTCAGATGCCGATTCGGGGAACTGGTGCTTCCATAGTCTGTGACGCCTGGAGCGTTTCCCATAGTGAGATACCTTGCTCTGTTCTTAGAGAACCAGGGCTACGCAAATACCCTAATGTTTCGTCACAGTTCTGCCTGGTGTTTGCACTACTCCGACATCTTCGACACTCAAAAATGTGTTGTTCTGAAAACTCTGAAGACCCTGCATTAGTGTCGGTGCTGTTTCAGTGTAGATGGAGGGAAACGCAAACTATTGAAGATGAAGGCGTGGCTATGCACAGTCACTCTCTGATTGGTCTTCTGGATGATTGAATATTGTTCCCCTATTCGTCAAGCCCTGATCACAACTTTGTTTTGAGTTCATAGGCCCTTTAGTTTAACAGTACAGTGAGCTGGTTTTATATTTGGTTTTATTTGTTCTCGGATTTCAACCTGTTTAGATTCCAGTAAATAAATGTGTGACTTCTTGTCTGTGAAAGGTGTTATATTAATACATTTAACTTACTTATTACTAGTGTGAACAGCGCCTGACTCAGGAATGGAGTAGATTGTCAGGGTGCACAGATGAACGTTGGCGTTATTGTCATTAATGAGTGTTTACTCTTTCTGCAGGAGTGATCCGCGAGACCTTCCACCGTGACCGGGATCAGATGGTTCCAGTGACGCTGCTGGCCATAGCTGTGATCTTGGCCTTCAGCATGGGCGCCATCTTCAGTGGGATCCTGGTGTACTGTGTGTGTGACCACCACCGCCGCCGGGACTTCCCTATGTCAGGACGCAAAGAGAAGGACTGTGTGCCGTCCCGCCGTGGCTCCATGAACAGCGTGACCAAGCTGACGGGGCTGTTCGAGACGCAGTCTAAAGACGGGCGCGCGGAGCAGATGCTGACCCCGCTGATGAACGGCCGGCTGGCCAACGGGCGGATGCTGATTAAAGCAGAGCAGCACCTGGACCTGTCCGCCCTGCCCACACCCGAGTCCACACCGCTGCAGCCGCGCCGCAAGCCCAGCAGGGGAAGCCGAGAGTGGGAGCGCAACCAGAACCTGATCAACGCCTGCACCAAAGAGCTCTCATCCATGGGGTCGCCAGTGATCCCGACAGAGCTGCCGCTGCGGGCGTCCCCAGGCCACATCTCCAGCGTGGTGGTCCTGCCACTGCCCCCACACCAGTCATACCAGCACGAGTATGTGGAGCACCCACAGCAGCGCCCTGAGGACCCAGCGGCCACGCTGGAGTTCCAGACGTTACGGAGTCCGTGCCGTGGTGCAGAAGAGGAGGTGGTGCCGCCACGGGTTCCCCAGCGGGAGGCGTCCCTAGTGCCGCCGGCCGTCCCACAGATGGGCAAACGGCTGGACATGCACTCCTCCATGTACGCCCGCGGGTTCCCCATGAGCTCCGGCCTGAAGAAGCAGCACAACACCAACTCCTCCAACTCCTCACACATGTCCAGGAACCACAGCTTCCGCGTGGAGACGCCTCCGCCCGCCCCGCAGCGCGTGGACTCCATGCAGGTCTCTTCTCCGGGGCTCTGCCTCGGCCTCTCCCACCACCCCAGCCTCAGCTCTTTCGGCTCTCTGTCCCGCTGCGGAGCCCGGCAGATGAAGCCTGACGTGCCGCCCAAACCCTCGGCCGTGTCCTACTGCAGCAAAGCCACATCCGGAGACTCCTGCACATAATCCACAGTGGGAGAACACACACAGGGAACAGCTCAGTGTGTCTGCGGTGTACAGCCCTGTACAGGAAACGCAGATCACCTTTTCCTTTCTGTTTGTTTTGGTTTTGTATATTTTTAATACGTACACATCGGGCTGATGAGTCCCCGAGCGCAAACACACCGAGAGGAAGAACTCTTGAAGATTTACTCAGCGCTTCATCCTGATTAAAGCAGGGCTGAAGTTCGTTTTCTGCCAAAAGCACATGGAGACGGGTGGAGGTGTACATCACGAGGAGCCCGCTGTTATCCAGCTCTCGGAGAGTAAACTGTGAAGATCTGCCCGTCTCTGCGCTGCTGTTCCTGGACAAAGCAATGGAGTTCTGCCTTGGTGCAAGAGTTCAACACGTCTACTGAAACGGTCGGCTAAATAACACGTGACTGTTAATACTAATAGCAGGTTGTATTTATTTTTAATAAAGTGCTTTTGCAGAGAGAGAGCGTCTCTTTTAGGCTCAAACGAGACGGGAGCGATCGTTTTAATTTGAATTAATCGAGTGTGAAATTATTTAAAGTCATTAAACTGGAGCCAGCACTTCTGTCCACTAACTCTTTGGACGTTGCTAAGCAAACTCTGAGGTGTCGAGAAGCCTTGCCAGAGGGGATCGTGGGTAAATCAGACACACAGGAGCGGTCTGTCTGCGCTCGTCTGTCCGCAGAGTGCCATTCTGAAGGTCTTATGCTTTCAGATATATGGGTTCCTCTAACACACACACACGTTAGTTTTGTGGTTTACGAGGACTCTGCATAGATCTAATGTATTTTATACTGTAAAAACAGCTTATTATTATACAGCCCTACCCTTAAACCCTCACGGCAACCCTGAGGCAGAATGTCAAAATCTATTTTTAAGAGTTTTTAATAAAAGGGACACAAGGCATGTCCTCATAAACCACCATTAATAGGTCATACCCATGTCATTATACACATGTGTCCTTGTAAACCACCAAAACCAACAACCACACACACACACACACACACATGAGCGCAGGCCCGTGGTTGAATCATGTCCAGCAAGCCTGTTTTCCTCCTTCCACCTGTAAATTTGTGCCTTACACCCCTGAGTAGTGACGCGTGTGTTAGCTGTTAACTGTCGTAGTTCTGATGAAGATGAAGATGATGATGATGATGATGTTTGTTTCTCTCGTTTGATTAAAAAAAGACACAAAACACAAAAAACCCTGTAATTGCTGAATGTAGGTGTTGTCGTTGTCGACTCTGCTCCCTCTGCTAACCACACATGACTCGTGCTTGATTTCTGATCGTGCCAATGAAGCGTTGGAGTCGGAGGAGTGTCGTTCGGTTTCCTGATTTCCTTTGTCCTTTTTTACTTCTCTGAAGTCTAGATGAGGTTTGTACACTGTTTGTAGATGACGTGTCTCTGTGGATCCGGCTGCTCGGAGGCAATAAGAGAAAAACACAGGATGACGACGCTTCTCCCGAACACACACACACACACACACACACACCAGCTCTCTAATGTATATGATCAACACAGTTTGTAGGCAGTGAATACAGGCTGGCTCCTGTGTAGATATGCACTTCAGTAATATTAGGAAACAGATTAATGTTCTCAATGTTTGTGACAGATTCCCATTAATATAATTTTCTAGCTCTATGGTCGTGACGTAATACGAGCGATTGTTATTTAACTATTTTGACACACGTTCTCTTGAAGTTGACGTTTATAGATGTTGGCCTGACCGGCTCCGCCTCTTCCTGTTGTGGGCGGAGTCTCCTGTGTGGTGCCTTCGCTCCGTCGCCCTCCAGACTCCAGTACTCCTGTATGATACGGTTTTGTCACGGGTCTCTCCCACGTCTGATTCACAGCTAAATGTATGTTGTAAAGAAATTCTCTTTAATAAATGGAAAAGTAATAAAGCATTGAGATGGTGTTCACAGAGCGGCTGTGGTGTGTGATTGTTCTAATGTGTTCAGTGTTTGGGTGTCAGGTGTGTGTTCTCGGCCTCTCCGTGCCCTCTTCTTCACTGAGTTATGTAGAACAGCACCTTGGACACTCGCAGGCTGATTGAGTTCTGTAAACTGACCCTGGATCAGCCGTGACCTGCAGAACCTGCTCTTGTTCACTGTGTGAGATGCAGATCTGATCATTCTCAGATGGAGAAACAGGTCGCGTCCTAAATTACACACGATACACTTATGCACTCAACAGTGTGGTGTATGATTTTGGTGTGGAACACTAACGTTACTTTACTAAACAGAAGCTCAAACTTTCCCAGACAACATTTAAGGGTTGCCAAATTAGTGAATTAAATGACTAAACTAAACAGCAGCTATCATGAGTACAGCCGCATTCACCATCAGGAGGCGGCACGATCCCTTATGTGGGACAGCTGTACATTCAGAATACTAAATAAATGAAATAATCCAACCTCAGCTGCAGATAGCTCCTCCCCTTCATCAGTAGCCCCTCCTCTTCATCAGCAGCTCCTCCTCTTCATCAGTAGCCCCTGCTGTTCGTCAGCAGCTCCTCTCTTCACCAGTAGCTCTTCTCCTTCATCAGTAGCCCCTCCTCTTCATCAGTAGCTCCTCCTCTTCACCAGTAGCTCTTCTCCTTCATCAGTAGCCCCTCCTCTTCATCAGTAGCTCTTCCCCTTCATCAGTAGCTCCTCCCCTTCATCTGGAGCTCCTCCCCTTAATCAGTAGCTCCTCCTCTTCATCATTAGCTCCTCCTCTTCATCAGTAGCTCCTCCCCTTCATCAGTAGCTCCTCCCCTTAATCAGTAGCTCCTCCTCTTCATCAGTAGCTCCTCCTCTTCATCAGTAGCTCTTCCCCTTCATCAGTAGCTCCTCCCCTTCATCTGGAGCTCCTCCCCTTAATCAGTAGCTCCTCCTCTTCATCAGTAGCCCCTCCTCTTCATCATTAGCTCCTCCTCTTCATCAGTAGCTCCTCCCCTTCATTATCAGCTCCTCCTCTTCATCAGTAGCTCCTCTCCTTCAGCTCCTCCTCTTCATCATTAGCTCCTTCTCTTCATCAGTAGCTCCATCCCTTCATCAGTAGCTCCTCCCCTTCATCAGCAGCTCCTCTTCATCAGCTCCTCCTCTTCATCAGTAGCTCCTCCCCTTCATCATCAGCTCCTCTCCGTCGTCATCAGCCCCTCCCCTTCGTCATCAGCTCCTCCCCTTCGTCATCAGCCCCTCCTCTTTATCAGTAGCTCCTCCCCTTCATCAGCAGCTCATCCCCTTCATCAGCAGCTCCTCTTCATCAGTAGCTCCTCCCCGTCGTCATCAGCTCCTCCCCTTCGTCATCAGCTCCTCCCCTTCGTCATCAGCTCCTCCTCTTCATCAGTAGCTCCTGCCCGTTGTCATAAGCTCCTCCCCTTCATCATCAGCTACTCCCCGTCATCAGTAGCTCCTCCCCTTCATCATCAGCTCCTCCCCTTTGTCATCAGCTCCTCCACTTCATCAGTAGCTCCTCCTCGTCATCAGCTCCTCCCCTTCATCATCAGCTCCTCCCCTTCATCATCAGCTCCTCCCCTTCGTCATCAGCTCCTCCTCTTCATCAGTAGCTCCTCTCCATCGTCATCAGCTCCTCCCCTTCGTCATCAGCTCCTCCTCTTCATCAGTAGCTCCTCCCCATCGACATCAGCTCCTCCCCTTCATCATCAGCTCTTCCCCTTCGTCATCATCTCCTCCTCTTCATCAGTAGCTCCTCCCCTTTATCATTACACAATCAGCTCAATAAGCTCATCATCTGGGTATTTAAGGTGCTCTTATTTAGACTGTTCAGCATGAATGCACTCCTTATACTGTTTACACTACAGAATGGCACAGAATAGTGCGCAAGTATGTGATTTGGGACACAGCTACAGGTTTACAGCTTAATATAAGGCCAGTCCTGTTGACCAGCATCATTATTTGGTCATTCTGAATAACTTAAACCTCCAGAAAATGATCTTCTGTAGTGTTTCTGTCATACTATATTAATTTAAAGATGAAGTGAACAGAAGGTGTTGAAACATTGATTTCAGTATGTTAATGAGCATTAACTGAAACTGAATATTGAGTAGGGGGCGGGGTTTTCTGTTTGCACATCATTCCCTCATATTGAATCAATGGTAAGAGGGGCGTGGCATCATCAGAGAAGGAGCCAATCCAGACTGAAGATCACCAAAACAATCTTTTTTTTCTCCAGAGGATTAATTTAAATGGATTAACTGCTCACCAGCACAATAACAAAGATTGTTTCCCACAGACTAAGGGTGCTTTCACATATGTGATTCGGTTCATTTGGTCCGGACCAAAGGCAACAAATGACACATTGTAGCACTTTTCTGCCGTTTTGGGTCCCTTTCACACCACACTGATTGCTTTGGTCCGAACCAGCTGAAACGAACCAAAATGCAGTCATGTGACAAAATCTACATCACTCACTGGCCAGATGTTATTGAACGCATTTCCTAAACTGCTTTTCAATCGGTCAGAATTCACGTGGAACTACCGCAAATAAACAAACCGGCAGACACACAATGTCGCTGCGCTGGCTGACGCAGTATCCCTGCTCATAGTATACTATGTAGTTTGTATGCATCACTTTAGACAAACTATACATTTGGAGAATGAAGCGCGGCTGGGGCTGGAAAACAATGTTTTAATGCATTGCAATCGGCGAAAGCATTAGCCTCACTCCACTTGTGTGTAAATATGCTCATTTCACAGCTCTGGAGTTAATCAGGTGAGTTTCACCATCACTGAATTCATGCAGTTGATCTCCGGGTCTGGCGGGAACACTCTGAATCAGATCAGACCATGAGCATCTCCCTCAAGAAGGTAAAGAAAGGTTTCAGCAGGCGCATTCATTGCTACTGAGCGAGGGGTTATTATCAGGCGCTGCACAATATCAATAGCAGAATGCCTGACTATTACGCCAGAAGGAGAGTTCAGTTCAGCCGCATCAGCCTAGACCAGGGGTGTTCAGACTCGCTCCTGGAGGCCCGCTGTCCTGCAGAGTTTAGCTCCAACATCCTTCAACACACCTGCCTGGAAATTTCTAGTATACCTAGAAAGAGCTTGATCAGCTGCTTCAGGTGTGTTTAATTGGGGTTGGAACTGAAATATGCAGGATACCGGCCCTCCAGGACTGAGTTTGGACACCCCTGATCTAGACAATAACAACTTTACATTTTCCATCAGTCGGAGTACACGATGAGGAACTGCTGAAGCTTTAAAGAGGAGAGAGATCCTAATGGTGTAATCTGATTTAATGATCTATGCTAAGCTAAAAGTGATCCTGTGTGTGTGTGTGTGTGTGTGTGTGTTTCTCTTGATATGCTCAGACAGAGACAGGCCTTGATAATCATGATAAACTATTGCTCCATTATGCTAAAAACTGAACTGACTTCACTAAAAGCCAACTATAATCCTAATCCAACACTGCGGATCCTGCGATGTGACTATCGTGGATGCATACTTTACAATGTGTGTTTGTGTGTGTGTGTGTGTGTGTGTGTGTGTGTGTGTGTGTGTGTGTGAGCTGCTCTGGAGCTCCATTGTGCTGTAAATCCCCTCCTGCCGCCTGTAGAGCTGCTCTCGGGGATCACACAGACCGAACGCTTCTGCGCGAATAACAGCAGCTTAAAGAGAGTTCAGCAATACCACACACTGTTTTTCTGGCCTTGATTTGATCATCTATTAATCAATCTCTCTAAATCTACAACCTCAAATCAGAAAAGGTTGTGACAGAAAAAGAGGAAGTAGTGATGTCCAGATGCACTTTGACTTGTGTTTGATTGCAGACGATATGAACACACAGTATCTGATGTTTTGTCTGCTCAGCTTCACTTCATGTGTAAATCTCCATCCTCTCCTGTCATTCAGAGCTGCAGCACACTCCAGAAACAGTGACAGGAGCAGTGCTCAGGGAAACTGCTGAATAATGCTGTGATGTGACACAGGTGATGTCCACAGGGGATTGTGATTTGGTACAAAAGCAGCATCTAGAAAGGTCTAGTGCTTTAGGAGCAGAGATGGGCCGAGGATCGCCAGTTTGACCACAAATAGGAGAGAAAATGATTGAGATGTGTGAACACAATGTTCCTCAGAGAAAGAGAGGAAGACATGTGGATATTTCACCTTCAACAGTGCAGAACATCATTAAAGACTGAAGGAATATGGAGGAGTTTCAGTGCGTAAAGGACAGGAGCGCAAGCCTAAGCTGAACAACCGTGACCTCCGAGCCCTCAGGGGGCGCTGCATCAAGAATCCTCATTCATCTATAAGCCAGATCACCACATGGGCTCAGGACTACTGCGGTAAACCTTTGTCAAGCACCACAATACAGAGTTACATCCACAAACGCCAGAGAAAACTGTACTGTGCCAAAAGGAAGCCCTATGTTAACAGTGTCCAGAAGCGCCGTCCACTTCTCTGGGCTCAGAGGCATCTGGGATGGAGCATCACACAGTGGAGACGTGTACTGTGCTCAGATGAAGCAGTGTTTCAGGTGTTTTGGGGAGAAATTGACGCTGTGTGCTCCAGACCAAAGAAGAAAAGCATCATCCAGACTGTTACCAGAAACAAGTCCAGAAGCCAGGGTCTGTCATGGTCTGGGGTTGTGTCGGTGCCCTTGGCAAAGGTAACTTCACTTCTGTGATGCTCCATTAATGCTGAACAGTACAGAGAGATTCTGGAGCACAATATGCTGCCTTCTTCTCCAGAGACGCCCTGCAGAGTTCAACAAGACGATGATGAACCACATTCTGCTCACATTACAGAGTCCTGCTGCGGAGGAAGAGGAGACGGGTACTGGACTGGCCTGCCTGCAGTCCCAACCTGTCTCCATTAGCTAGTTGCACATTTTGAAGCACACCCATCCTAAAGCCTGTTTCACACCGCAAGCAGCGCGTGAGCAGAGCGTGAGTGGCGCGTTATTTTCGGCGTCCATGTTAACAGAATAGAGCTTTCATACCGCACACAGAAGCAGCAGTGCCGCGATAGTTTCGGCGCTGGGTCTATTTTTGCCGCGCTGCTCACACTCAATTAAAGTGATAGTGCATTGATAATGACCCAAACACATTGAATGACAGTAAAAAGCAGCAGTTTTACCCAGTAAATGCATCAATAATATCCACTGATTAAGATATAGTCAATCAAATGAACTTAAACCATTAAAACTGCAACAAATATTTATTAATTTAGGCCCGGACTACAAAACCAAATGTTAAACCATTTTAGTATGAGTTCTGCTTAAGTTGCACACTAGTGTTGCAGGAGAGGGGAAACAGAAGTGGCCGCTTTAAGCTTCTATTTACGGGAGTTGTAGTCCATAGCGAAGTGTATTGTGGGTAGTGCAGTTCAACACACATGCTGGATGATGTGAGCTCGCTGTGTGCTGTGCAGTTGAAGCAGAGAAAGAAAGTTTTATTCTGCTTTGTTTAATGTTCACTCAAGTTATTTCACCTGGGAGCTGTTTGCTCTGTCAACCTGACAACACAAACATCAAAGAAGGGCATGCATTGATTACTTCTGTCCGTCTCATTCTTTGCACGAGCTGTCTCTGCTGCTGGACATCGCTGAAGCAGAGTAAAGCAGCACTAGTTTGATCATGTATAAATATCATTATATCTATATTGTATAAATTCAGTTGCCGTTTCTGTGTGGAGTTTGCATGTTCTCCCTGCGTTTGCGTGGGTTTCCTCCGGGTGCTCCGGTTTCCCCCACAGTCCAAACACATGCAGTACAGGTGAATTGGGTAGGCTAAATTGTCCATAGTGTACTAGTGTGAATGCGTGTGTGTGGAAGTTCCCAGAGATGGGTTGCGGCTGGAAGGGCATCCGCTGCGTAAAATCGTGCTGGATAAGTTGGCGGTTCCTTCCGCTGTGGCGACCCCGGATTAATAAAGCCGACAAGAAAATGAATGAATGAATATTGTATAAATATTATTATAATAGGCCTACAACATCCTGACAATCAAAAACAAAGTGACATGATGTCAGAGGCGATAGTCCACTGAGTGCACCTCATAGAGCGTGAGGAGCAGACAGTGCTGTAGGATCTTTATAATTTATAAAATAAAGACTTGCAGGTTAAGGAAACAGCAGAGGAGGAAGCTGCCACAGGCCTTGGTGCAGATGAAAAGTTAAAAAAGTGTATTTGTATATAGAGAGAGAGAGATGGGTAACTAGATAGAATAGACAGAGATAACTTGATCTGTGCAGCAGCTGCTGAAGAACTGTGCGCTGCAGACGCTGCTGGTGTGAAAGGCAAACGCCTGCGTGCTGCTTCTGCTCTCCATACTCACTGCTCATGCTCTGCTTTCGCTTGCGGTGTGAAACAGGAGTAAGACTTGTTTGCAGGATGAATGGGACAAAATGACCCCTGAAACACTTCATCACTTGCTGTCTTCAGTCCCAAAACATCTTTAAGTGTTGTGAAGAGGAACGGCAGCATTACAGAGTGGGAAATGCTGTACTGATGCTACTGTTTTGTCTACATTGGGATACGTGTGTAAATGGACAGCAGACCCTGCAGCTGATATTCCACTGGTGTCCTCCTGAACTCATATTTCATTATTAAATTAAAACATTTGCATGATGTTCTCTGATCACATTGAAGCATTCGGATTTCTACCTTCCAATCTGTCTCAGCATGGATCAACATTTCTCCTTTTCTCATCATCCTGTTTCTCATTATTTTTATTAAAGATGATTATTGAATAATGAATAAGTTAACACACTGCTTTATGTATGTTCAGTGCATGGCCTGTCTCTTTGTAACTACAGGCAGTGCAGAATGATTAGGCAAATGAGTATTTTGAGCACATCATCCTCTTTATGCATGTTGTCTTACTCCAAGCTGTATAGGCTGGAAAGCCTACTACCAATGAAGCATATTAGGTGATGTGCATCTCTGTAATGAGAAGGGGTGTGGTCTAATGACATCAACACCCTATATCAGGTGTGCAGAATTATTAGGCAACTTCCTTTCCTTTGGCAAAATGGGTCAAAAGAAGGACTTGACAGGCTCCGAAAAGTCAAAAATAGTGAGATATCTTGCAGAGGGATGCAGCACTCTTAAAATTGCCAAGCTTCTGAAGCGTGATCATCCAACAATCAAGCGTTTCATTCAGAATAGTCAACAGGGTCGCAAGAAGCGTCTGGAAAAACCAAGGTGCAAAATAAACTGCCCATGAACTGAGAAAAGTCAAGCGTGCAGCTGCCAAGATGCCACTTGCCACCAGTTTTGCCATATTTCAGAGCTGCAACATCACTGGAGTGCCCAAAAGCACAAGGTGTGCAATACTCAGAGACATGGCCAAGGTAAGAAAGGCTGAAAAACCACCACCACTGAACAAGACACACAAGCTGAAACGTCAAGACTGGGCCAAGAAATATCTCAAGACTGATTTTTCTAAGGTT